>JAQIUQ010000401.1:832500-1370840 GCA_030378365.1 Hybognathus amarus | reverse complement strand
ATTTTGTCATGATTCTGCCATCATCTTCTTGATTTTTCCTAGTCTTGTGGCAGGATCATGACATACCCATGTTTTATGTGTAAGCACATGGCCATTTGTTTGGGCTGTGTGCTTGCGTTGTCTCGTCACCTAACTCCGCCCCCTTGTTACCCTTGTTTAGTCTACATTAATTAATCTGTGTCACCTGTTATGTTCTTGTTAGTCTCCCTTTATCATCCCCTTGTGTTTGCTGTCCTGTGTCGGTTCATTGTGAAAGCTGCTGTGATGTTTCTCTGTGAAGCCTGCCTGTATTTGGCTAAAGTTAAGTGTGAGTCATTGCTGAATGTTACCTGTTCGTATCTTCTCGTGTTCTGTGAAGATCCTGTTAGTGTATGTGCTGTTAGTTAGCGTCTAGTCATCTGTCCAAGTCTTAGTCTATTTAGTCATCCTCTGCCTTGTGTTGTTTACCCCATCGTGGGCTTTATTTTCCCTTTTTGTCAATAAATCGTGTGTTTAGTGTACTCTGTCTGCGCCTGGGTTCATCCCCCACCCACACCATAACAGAATGAACCGACCACCAAAGAACCCAGCAGACAGTATGTCCTCTTTTGTTGAGCACCACCCAGATGACCTTGCTCAATGGTGGCTGAGGACTATTTCTGATGCAAGTAATGGCAAGCTGCCGATTCCTTCCCAGGGAGAGCGGTCCCTGAGGGAGTATGCCCGGGTAGCGACGAGAGGATGCCCGGGTAGCAAACCGAGAGAAAGTCTCCTCGGCAAGCGAGGGAGACGGATCTCATGGGAGTCTGCATCAGAATCCTCTGCAACTGAAATAGCCCTGTCTGAGACTGTCCTCCATGCCCCCATCACTGCTCCTGTTGAGCTTCCCCAACCAGTCACTAGTCCAACAATGGCATCTGCTCCGCAACCCAGGAGGAAGAAGAGGAAGAAGGGAGCCTCTTGTCCTCTGTCTCCCCCTGAGTCCGCTACTTCAAGCGCCGTCCCAGGAGCCCGCTCCAGCAGGCGCCGTCCCAGAGCCCGCTCCGGCAGGCGCCGTCCCAGAGCCCGCTCCGGCAGGCGCCGTCCAGAGCCCGGCTCCAGCAGGCGCCGTCCCAGAGCCCGCTCCAGCAACTGCTGTTCCTGTGTCTACAGTCGTGAGTGCTGCAGAAAGGGAGGCGGCCGATTCTGCTGCTGAGGCTGTTTTACGTTCAGTTTCAGCTAATCAAGAGATGCCGGTTGTTATTGCTGCTAGAACCCTGTCCGAGTACTTGTCACGTCTCGATCAAGATCCTCAGAAGTCCCAGTTGGTCCCGTCTTGTCCCCAGACCCCGTGCCTAGAGCTGCAGGGAGCGCTGCTTCCAAGCCAGCTGCAGAGAGTGCTGTCCCTGAGTCGGCGTCAGGAGAGCGCTGTTCCCGAGTCTGTGTCAGGAGTGCGGTTTCCAAGTCATCTGCAGAGAACAATGTGTACGAGTCTGCTATGGAGAGCACTGGTTCTGATACTGATTCTGAGAGCCCAGCACTGCCTCTCACCACTCCCCCGGTCGCCTGCAACATCCCCAGTCATGTGTCCTGATGTGTCCCCTGCTGTTCCCCCAGTCTGGTTCCCTGTTTCTTCACCCTTTGTGCCCCTGTGCGTTCCCCGGTCACCCCTGTCACCACATCACCCCGGACTGTTTCCCTAAGACTGTGCCTCATGTGTCCCCATCCAAGTCTGCCCGGATTCCGCGCCCTCAGCCCTCGTCCCGAAAGCCCAAGACCCCAGTCCCCCTATCCACCCTGGACTATCTCCCATGAACTCTCTTGTTCCCCCGCCCCCCTCCCGTGTTTGTTATTTTTATTGTTTCACCCCAATCCTTTCATTGTTTATTCTTGTATGCCTTTATTGTTATTTGTCATGTTTTGTTGGTTCATGTCTATGTCTCAGTCAGTCTTGTCCCGTGTTTGATGTCTCCTTGAGGAGCGCCTGGAAGCCGCTCCTTAAGGTGGGGGTTCTGTCATGATTCTGCCATCATCTTCTTGATTTTTCCTAGTCTTGTGGCAGGATCATGACATACCCATGTTTTATGTGTAAGCACATGGCCATTTGTTTGGGCTGTGTGCTTGCGTTGTCTCGTCACCTAACTCCGCCCCCTTGTTACCCTTGTTTAGTCTACATTAATTAATCTGTGTCACCTGTTATGTTCTTATTAGTCTCCCTTTATCATCCCCTTGTGTTTGCTGTCCTGTGTCGGTTCATTGTGAAAGCTGCTGTGATGTTTCTCTGTGAAGCCTGCCTGTATTTGGCTAAAGTTAAGTGTGAGTCATTGCTGAATGTTACCTGTTCGTATCTTCTCGTGTTCTGTGAAGATCCTGTTAGTGTATGTGCTGTTAGTTAGCGTCTAGTCATCTGTCCAAGTCTTAGTCTATTTAGTCATCCTCTGCCTTGTGTTGTTTACCCCATCGTGGGCTTTATTTTTCCCTTTTTGTCAATAAATCGTGTGTTTAGTGTACTCTGTCTGCGCCTGGGTTCATCCTCCACCCACACCATAACACAATTTATGCAAAACCAGAGCTTTATCTACAGATCAAGTATAATAATATTAACATTTATTCATCTTGGAGAGAGTTTTCATCGTTGCCGAACGCGACGCGCTGTGCTGTTTTAATGCTGAATGGAGAATGACTGACGACGCGCTGTTTGAATGTGAATGGAGAATGACTGACAGCGGAGGAAAAGTTTACGTGAACTTGCATTTAATGACTTAAACATTAATTTCTATCTCACATTATACTACAGTATGGCTTCATATATATTATGAGTTTTTGAACTCAACCTGAGCGCTCGTTGCCGCGGCCATCAGTGGACACAATTGTCTGTAGCTCGCGCAGTCTTCACTCGGACGCGCGCTTCCGTTTGCGGGACAGAATCTATTCTTTCTTTACATGTTGATCACAGTTTGACGAGCAGACAGCGGCGTGGTACACACATTGCAGATGGATTGCTAGTGAATTGCTTTTTCACACACCTTGTACAATTGCCAGACAGCTGAAGCCATTTTTACCAGGGCATAAAATAATTGTCTTCGCGTTTTGCGCCATCTGATCGGCTTTTCTGGATCGGCCTTTATAGAGACCGCCGATCACACATCTCAAAGCAATTAGCGGCCGATCGTGATCGCGACCGATCAATCGGAGCACCCTTAGTAAAAACAGAATCAGCCATAACAGACATTCGCGTTTGGAAAATATTAGATTTCATGGAGAACCACGAAGTTTGCTGAAAAACTGTAGGTACTTTGATCAGGATAGTTATGTGACTTGGCAGATTTGATTCTGCAGAGCTGTAGGTGCTACACAGAGTCAAAACTCACCACATGTATCCATTATTCTAGTGTTTAGATACAGTACCTATCCTACTTCTTCATTACCTTACAGTAATTGGGCAAGCCAAGTTTCTGGATGCCAGAGTTTTTCAGAAAGTTATCGTATATTAATCAATTCCGTTGTAATCAGCTGTACAAGATCAATGTACTAATCTGTCCACTAGACTGATTCAAAAGTTTAATCTGATTCAAATGTTCATTTTCATTTTAATAGTGCCTCTCAAACAATAGAGATTTCTCAGACAATCACATTTCCTGATATTTTTTAACAGGATTCCCATTTGGAAACCACTTGCATCCAAGACAAACACTTTAATTTTAGTGCCTTAGACATACTGACGAGTCATTTTTTAATTTCCAATGGATTTTCATTGGATTTTTTCTACATTCAGCTGGGTTTATGCCTAAAGACTGCCTTAAGCCCACAGTATCTGTTGGCCATTGCACACTGTGTAGAACCCCACCTGCTATGGGCACACATCCCGTTGGAATGATTATGTCCCGTTGTTTGCTCTTCAGAGTCACATGAAAGCCAATGCAAATGAGTCCATTTTAAAGTCTACCTACATTTAGAAAATTATTATTCTACCACACAACCTACAAATGCTGCTAAACAAATTAAATATTCTGATGTTTTCCCAATGGCCAGATCTAAACATCACTGCGATTCACACCACAAAGAGCTGCAGTCTTTTGCAACATCCCACTACAAATAGATGGGAATCAGTTTGACAGCGTTCAACGAGGGACTGAAACTCTAAAGACATAGGGTGGCCCTCTAGACCTTAGACGAAACAGCATTATTCATTTAGGGCAAACAAAAACAAAGCTGTCATGAATTGGAAGCACTGTCCATTCAATATGCACGGTTTTGTACCGAAAGTGTCATTTATGGGTTGTGGAAATTAGACATGGTTTGCCTCACTTCTGAGACAATGACAAACAGAGCGCATGAGATTAACAAAAAGAAAAATCGTGGTAACACTTCATTTCAGAGACAGTCTACTCACTATAAGTAGCTCTGCAACTACGGGTCAACTAACTGTCATTAGAGTATTAGTAGACTGTGCGTAATATCTGCTAACACTTTATTTGAATGCTCCCTAACAGATATTCTACCGAACTAGTAGTAACTTGGCAACTACAAGTCAACTTATTCTACTAACACGAACACTAACACCTAACCTAACAATCTATAGGGCCCTATAATTTCTGCGATCACGGAATAAAAAGCAAACTCTTTTTACAACTAAAATAACAGTAAAGGGTAAAAAAAATTAATTCCCAAAAATTAAAACGTAAAAAACTGAATTTGCAAAAATTAAAACGGAAAAAAACGGAATTTGGGAAAAAATAAAATGGAATTTGGGAAAAAATAAAACGGATTTTATAGGGCCCTAAATCTACTAATACTCTAATGAGAGTTAGTTGACATGTACTGTAGTTGCAAAGTTACTTAAAGGGTTAGTTCACCCAAAAATGAAAATTAAATCATTAATTACTCACCCCCATGCTGTACCAACCCCGTAAGACCTTCGTTCATCTTTGGAACACAAATAAAGATATTTTTGATTGAATCTGAGAGCTGGATCACTCCTCCATAGACTGCCTAATGCCCTGTTTAGATTACACTTTTTTTTTGTCTGCTACGATAGTCACTGTGTCAGATTACGCGATTTTGAATAATAAAATCTTGTCGTGTCGTGGACAAGACACAATGTCAGACTACACGTTGCTTCCTGACCTGTCATCGCATGCCGTCTTTAACGGCGCGTGATGTCATCAAGAAAGCGAAACTCAGCGCGTGACTTCCGGAAATGAACATAAACAAACAATGGATGAAGCGGTGAGTGTTGTATTAGCTGTCCTGTGTTCAGAAAAACCCGACAATGGACACGTTACTGGATTGCTCGGCATTGCATTTTCAGCGTGAGAAATACACGGTGTGGCGTGTGAGCGTGTGGACTGGTTGAATTGCGTATGTCTCACGGCCATTGCGTGAGACTTGAGAACCCTGCTCGAAGAGGACAGTACGGGCTGTCAATCCTCCAAAGAGAACTTGAGGTAAACTATTGTTTTCTTATATATTTTTACTTTTAGTTTTAACGTTAACACCATAGTCTCTCTTTCGTTTCGCCATTTTTGAAAGTTGTGTACAGAAAAGATGTGCTCCTATTGGTCAACCTCATACATGTGATGGAAGCGTCGTGAACGACCATTACAAAAATTAAACCTGCTAGTCTTTTTGTTCGTGAAGCATCGCAGACGCGGACGTAGGTTGTCTCCCACTATGACACACTATACGAGATGATACGATCGAATCTTGCGTCCCGACGCCCGTTGTCGTTTACGAATCCCCACGACACCCTACGTCAAACGGATCGTGCCAAAATCGGGCTAAAAACGTGTAATCTGAACCAGGCATAAGGGACTTGCTTTTGACGGCCCATAAAGTCATTAAAGAAAAGGTTTAAATATTCCATGTGCCTACAGTGGCTCAATTATAAGTTTATCAAGCGACGAGACTACTTTTTGTGCAAAAAAAACATAAATAACGACTTTATTCGACTATTCCATTACTTCCTTATGGGCGCATGCGCGAGAACTGAGATGACGACATTCTTCTTCAACTACTTCTTGTTACCGGCTGCTCACCGCTTAGGAGTATTACCGCCACCTACCGTATAAGTGATGATCCATATATAAGGCGCTCCCGTACTATAAGGCACACTGTCGTTTTTTTGAGAAGATTAAAGGCTTTTAAATGCACCTTATATTGCGGAAAATACGCCCATAAGGAAGTAATGGAATAGTTGAATAAAGTCGTTATTTATGTTTTTGTTCGCACAAAAAGTAGTCTCGTTGCTTGATAAACTTATAATTGAGCCACTGTAGGCACATGGAATATTTAAACATTTTCTTTAATGACTTTATGGGCTGTCAAGAGCCAGTCCCTTAGGCAGTCTATGGAGGAGTGATCCAGCTCTCAGATTCAATCAAAAATATCTTTATTTGTGCTCCGAAGATGAACGAAGGTCTTATGGGGTTGGTACAGCATGGGGGTGAGTAATTAATGACTTAATTTTCATTTTTGGGTGAACTAACCCTTTAAAGTTAGTAGAATGTCGAAATAAAACTGTATTATCTGAACCGGAGGTCAGGTAACACATTGAATTAAACTTGAAAGTTAAAGACTTTCTTGTAAAATGTACTCTAATATATATTTTTTAATAACTTTACAGGAATGATCACGTTTACAGGTTGTAATCAATCAGACATTTTTGACATTATGCTAAAAACAAAACAGTACAAACATGTTGATCATTCAGGTGCATTTGACTAATTCACATTTAAATTATAAATCCAAGTGCGTCATTTGGGACAGGGGACAACTTATTACAGTCACCTGTATGATGGACAAATGGGTCTATATAATTGGGTCTGTATTTTGAGATCAATAGATCTCATACTCATGAACGTATAATAGTTCCTGCTCTGTTCAAAACCCCAACTTTGCTTGGAACCGCAATGACAAAGTAGATACTGGAACAGCTCACCACTGAGTGTGATTGACTGTTCCCATCACTTCCTTTTCTTGTCATCTTCTGCCAACGTGGGTGCAAAGAGCAAACAGTTAAGGTGACCTTTACACACTCAACCACAATAAAAGCCACTCGAGCAGCTTCAAGCTTTTGATGATCGATTGTAATCCAGCTTTACCAGATGGATCGCTTACAGAAATATAACACCGGCTTCAATGTTAGGCATCTCTCAGTCAGGATACTGATATACGATACACAATGAGAGCGAGAGAGTTAGACTGTGTATGTGCGTCTGACTGATAAAGCTAAGTTAGCCTTGTACTTTCATGAAGTGTCCAGTCAAGTCATCTTTATTTATATAGCGCTTTTACAATAGATTGATACAAAGCAGCTTTAGAGTGTCCTCAAGTCCCCTAACTCTAAATGTCGTCTGAGTCCCCTGAACTCGATATGTTGGCTGAGTCCCCTAACTCTATATGTCGGCTGAGTGCCCCAACTCTAAATGTCAGCTGAGTCCCCTAACTCGATATGTTGGCTGAGCCCCCTAATTCTATACGTTGTTTGAGTCCCCTAACTCTATACGTCGGCTGAGTGCCCCAACTATACGTCGTTTGAGTCCCCTAACTCTATATGTCGGCTGAGTCCCCTGAACTCCAAATGTTGGTTCAGTCCCCTAACTCTATACGTTGGCTAAGTCCCCTAACTATATCTGTTGACTGAGTCCCCTAATAGTGTTGTGACGGTGAGGATATTTTATCACCGGTTAATCGACGTGTGACAACACCGCTAATACCACTGTCTCACCGGCGGGGGCTTTTAAATCGCTAATTTAAAGGCAAACGGTAAAATGCGCACGTTTTCACGGGCATACATAACGGTGCGGTAGTGCGGGAAAGAACTGTTTTGTTATTGTGCCCTGAATATGCGCTAGTTTGAAAACGGAACTAACTTTCACTTTTAAATTAGCGTCAATTCATCCTTCATTTGGAGTTTGATTGACAGACATGATCTGACAGGATCAGTCAGAAAGCAGTCAGTAGTAGATTAACGTCGGTGGGCTTTATCAGGCAATCTGCCACGACACATTAAAAAGCCACAAAACGGTAGGCCTATTTATTGTTTGATTTTCTTTGACTGACTAAATTTGAAAGTTGAGACTGTTTCATATTAAATATTACCTGCTCGGTCCTGTCTGTCAACGCGTTGTCAGTGTCCTCTATTTTTCACTGCTTGAGAACATGGGTTGAATCCGAAATCACCCCCAAAACCCTCATTTACTAGGCCTATTCCCTACATTAGTCCACTAATACTGTTAAAGGAGTGAATGAGAAGGAGTAAGTTAAAAACGAGTGAGCGAATTCGGACAGCCGTTGCTGACAGAGACGCGATCTGACACGCTGTTTTCTCACTAATCTCTACGTTCGTTTAAGACTGCTCTTATGGACATTTTGGCATAATTTGTGTGTTATGGTTTGTTCAAGCCCGAAAGAGAACTCGATACCGACGCGCGTCTTATCTGTGGGTCGTGTGTGTGTTAATAGGCAGGATTTAACAACTACTGCATAATTGCGTTCAATATTTTTAAGGCTTTAAACGTTTTTTTTTTTGTTTTGTTTTGTTTCCACATGCCAACCGCGGTGTTGTGACTGAACACCGGTAACACCGGTAACACCGACTACCGTGGCAAGCCTATCCCCTAACTCTATACGTCGCCTGAGTCCCCTAACTCTATACGTCGGCTGAGTCCCCTAACTCTATACCGAGTCTGAACAATTATCGTGTAACCAATAGAGTTTAAACAGAGTCATTGTGTGAAAAACATCACTCTTTTTAATAGTCATAACATAAAATGTATGTAATTTGTGTAGCCTTTTTTCATTTCTAAATGTATTAATTTAATTAATTATTGTTTTAAGTGCATGCTTAGTAAGTTTCTTATGGAAGCTTGTTTCCGCCATAGAATGAAAAATAAAAAAAGGTAATTGCGAATTTACGCATTGCGAATTTATGCAATTATGACTTTATTTCTTAGAATTGCGAGATATAGACGCTTTCATCAGACGCGTTGCCATGGTGATGAGCTGGCCCAAAGTTAACTTCCGTTCTGTTAGTTTATACTGTTTATTGGATAATACGGCATTGACTGTATTAGATACTATATTAAAATAGCTAGGTTTATCCGAGTATCCGGTACAGTGTTTCCCATGCATTTATTAGTGGCAGCCCAACTCATTATCAGCGCTGACCGCCACATATTGATTTCCGTGTTTTTTACAATTTAAGGAAAAGTTGTATTTGACTGCAGAGTTGCGTGTCAGCGCATATTCGCAAGCTCTCTCTCTCTCTCTCTCTCTCTCTCTCTCACACACAAACACATTAACAGCGGAGCAGAATGTATCATAACGCTGCACAGATCCATCCAACATCCTGTCATGTGGAGACCCGCCTTAAAAAAAGGTTAGCAAGCATGTAAGAAGCTAATAAGGAGAGATATGTTCACCTAATAAAGCCTCGTCGCCGCGCTCCGCTCGCCACAGTTTTTTAACACTGCGGTAAATCAGACACGTCGGTAGAAAAACATCTTGTCTCCTATTTTTGTTCAACGGGTCTGGTAGTGTCACATTTCAGTTTGGCCAGGTAACATTTATTTTCTTTGACTGTCAAGAAATACCAGCTACTATGGTTATTTACTTGTTATGGATTGTCTGCGCAAGTTTGCCGGAAGTTAAGTTTGGGCCAGTTTTATGCACATGCGCAGTACCGTGTGTTTATGTTGTCACTGCTGAAAGCGTCTATAATGTCAGAATTGTGAGATATAAAGTCAGAATTGCATGATATAAAGTCAGAATTGCGAGAATAAAAAGTCAGAATTGCGTGATATAAAGTCGCATTTGCGTGTTATAAAGTCAGAATTGAGAGATATGAAGTCGGCACTTGCGTGTTATAAAGTCAGAATTGCGAGATATAAAGTCAGAATTGCGAGATATAAAGTCAAAATTGCAAGATATAAAGTCAGAATTGCGTGATATAAAGTTGCAATTGAATTGCGTGATATAAAGTTTCTTTTCTCACAATTCTGAGAAAGGATGTCAGAATTTCGACATATAAACTCGCAATTATGTGTTATAAAGTCAGAATTGCGAAATGTAAACTCGCAATTGTGAGAAAAAGTCAGAATTGTGAGATAAAAAAGTCACACTGTCTTTTTTTCTCAAAATTGCGACTTTATCTCACGCAATTCTGACTTTATATCTCGCAATTCTGACATTATATCACGCAATTCTGACTTTATATCTCTCAATTCTGACTTTATAACACGCAATTGTGAGACAAAAAGTCGCAATTATTTTTTTATTTATTTTTTTATTTCAGTGGCGGAAACAAGCTTCCATAGTTTCTTGGTTCATTATTACTGACTGATTTTTTTAACTTTAACATTATTTCACATATTCCAAAGTAATTTATAATTAAATAAAAAATAAATAAAAAAACTTTTGTAACACATTATGTAACAATATAATAAACAAGCATGTTCCATAGCATATTAGTTTTTGTTGTGGTTTACATTTTTTGTTGTGGTTTAAAAATAGGTTTAAATAAATATATTTCACTGTCAAAAAAGTAAAGTCTTTTTGCAAGTTGTTCAAATCGGAATTAATAAAACAAAGCAAAACTACATGATGACAGCAGAAAGACGTCCATTCATAGCACTCAAAATGCAATTACTATCCAAGTATGTCACTGTACACTTTCTTTACACTTTGCACTAACCAAGATTTGAAGAAACAATTGCTGGGTAGTTGCTGCTTCATCGATTAACAAAGGCAAATCAGCATCCCACAGGTTTGGTTATTCATGCTCAATTCCCTATTACCAAAATCACTTGATGAATAGGATAACCACACTGTGAACCTGCACACTAATGCAGTGTGAATCTATTAATGTCATTATTCATAGTAAAAAAAGGCATGTAACTTATTTACTGTTGTTAAATAGCTCATTCATTAATACTGTATAATGTTAAAGTAATTTCTTCTTATATGTAACATGTAAGTGCTACATGTCATACATCTTTTCATAGTTACAAAAGACCAAGGCTTTCAGGTACCTTTTCAGTAAATGTAAAATGATACGTCAATTATACAGAAACGTAATTAACTCAGATTGTATGGCCTCAACAGACATCATGCTTTAATACAGGCAGATTATGGTGGGAAATGGCTGCTTTCAATTCACACGTGCACTTGTGTCATATGACCTTTCCCAAAAGCCCTTTCTGTGCCTGTAACCAACCACTCTTATATCCTACTGCTTCTCAGTTCAGTTGTGTGTATTTCTCACACCCTTTCATTCAGCACTCAGAGGGGTCATGGTTAGAGGTTGACCACTGATGCCAAACTGGGATCAGTTCCCTTGGATTCCTAAACTATGGAAGCTTGTTTCCGCCATTGAATGAAAAATATATAAGGTAATTGCGACTTTTTATCTCACAATTCTGACTTTTTTCTCACAATTGCGACTTTATATCTCACAATTCTGACATTATTTCTCAGAATTGCGAGATGGAAAGTCAGAAATTGCGTGATATAAAGGCGCAATTGCGAGTTATAAAGTCAGAATTGCATGATATAAAGTCAGAATTGCGTGATATAAAGTCAGAATTGTGAGATATAAAGTCAGAATTGCGAGTTATAAAGTCAGAATTGTGAGATATAAAGTCAGAATTGCGTGATATAAAGTCAAAATTGCGAGATATAAAGTCAGAATTGCGTGATATAAAGTCAGAAATTGCGAGATATAAAGTCAGAATTGCGAGTTATAAAGTCAGAATTGTGAGATATAAAGTCAGAATTGCGAGTTATAAAGTCAGAATTGCTGAGATATAAAGTCAGAATTGCGTGATATAAAGTCAAAATTGCGAGATATAAAGTCAGAATTGCAAGTTAATAAAGTCAGAATTGCGTGATATAAAGTCAGAATTGTGAGATATAAAGTCAGAATTGCAAGATATGAATTATTCTGAGGGGAAAAAGTTAGTCTTTTTTTCCCTTTAGAATTGGCCTGATAAGTCGCAATTGCGAGTTTATATCTCACAATTCTGAGAAAAAGATGTCAGAATTTCGACATATAAACTCGCAATTATGTGTTATAAAGTCAGAATTGCGAGATGTAAACTCGCAATTGTGAGAAAAAAAGTCAGAATTGTGAGATAAAAAGTCAATTCTGACTTTATATCTCACAATTCTGATTTTGTATTACGCAATTCTGACTTTATATCTCACAATTCTGACTTTATAACACGTAAATTGCGACTTTATATCACGAAATTCTTGACTTTATAACTCGCAATTCTGACTTTATAACTCGCAATTCTGACTTAATATCTCACAATTCGGACTTTATAACTCGCAATTGCGACTTTATATCCAGCAATTCTGACTTTTTATCTCGCAATTCTGAGAAATAAAGTCAGAATTGCGAGATAAAAACTCGCAATTCATGAGAAAAAAAGTCAGAATTGTTAGATAAAAAGTCACAATTATTTATTTTATTTTTTTATTCAGTGGCGGAAACAAGCTTCCATAGGTATGCACCATGAAAAAAAGCAAAGGAAAAATTATTTCTTTGCATTTTTTATTAAATTATGATAACAATAACAACATTAAAAAAATTAATTAGACCCTACAGTATTTTAGAAACAGTCCTCTACCAAACGTTTGAGACGTCTGTTCATAATAAAAGAACAACATTCAGAAAAAGTCATATTAAGAGCAATTTCTTGACTAATAAAAGAAATCTGATGGCTGCTATTGATGGCTCCATCATGGTTTTGTACTGTAAAATGATTTGATGTCCATTTATCAAGTTTATTACTAACCATGTACTCTTACAATGCTTGTCATATAGTAATACACAAACATAGTCAATTTTAAATTATGAAATTAATAGTAACACCAGAATTGGTATTAATTCTTCAAATTTATTCTTGATATTTACCATATACAGAACAGAAATGGTAAAAAAATTATATTGATCAAACATTTTTCATCAAATATGTAATTGAATGATATTAAATTAATAATTTTAACAACACTAACCCTTTTGTTCATTGTAAATATCTAATTTTACCAACATTAGGTAACTTTACCAACATTAGCTAATTTTACCAAGCTAACTAGCTAGCTTCTCTACTATAAAGTGACATCTCAACCGTTTGGTAGAGCATGTTTTGAAAAAATTATTTGACCCATATAAGACTTATTTTTGTTTAACTAAGTTACATAATTCTGTTTAACAACTACTCTGAAACAATAATATGTCAACAAAATAGTCTTACCTTTAAAAGTACCGCCGATATACGTCATCAAAGGAGGAGTACATTTTCGCTGTGTCATGTGCTGTTGAAAGGGACACTGAAAAGGCATGCCGCTCACAGACACAGTGTCATCTAGTGGATTTTTTTAGCATTGCACAACTACACCAAACGGTAGAGATGGCTCATTCAGGTTGAGTTAAGCTTGATGCATTTTTCAATGAAATATAGGGACTTAAAGTGTGGTCTACCAAATGGTTGAGATGTACCTTAAAGGGTTAAAGATAAAGACAAACTCCAAACAAAAACGATAACAATACAACAAATTAAGACCAGTAATCTGCATGTGCTGTGACGTCACAAGCATTGTGGTCTGTGGATTTGCCTGAGTGAAGAGAGCCTACATGTTAGAGTCATTGCTCTGTCTATCCAAATTGAGGGGTCGGAGGGTCTGTCCAAATAAACTTCCTTTGTCCACTCTGACGAAGTTTAATGCACTTCAAAATGGCAGAGGGATTCCCCAAGAGGAATTGCTTAGGGAAATGTTACGTCTTAAAGTGGAGTTAACTCAGCCCTAGAGTGCTGCCTCGTCGGCAACTGCCTAGATAGCTGTTTACTAAGCATTCTAACTGAAATAGAACCTCAAAGGCAGTTTTGGAATGTGACACATAAGCTGCAATGATCTTCTCACATGAAAGTGACCTGAGAAGAATGTGCAATATTCTAAAAACAAGTCTGTAATTGTTATTTGAAACAAGCTAGTCGCAATGCATGATAGGATTGCATTCATTTTTATAAGATATAATTAGCCGCCTTAGAATTTGAAAAATACACTTGGTGTGTGTATTAGGAGGAGGTGCTTAATTTTAGGAAATCTTTCGTGTCATTGAGTGTGCATATGATGCTGTCTACAGAAGCATCTCACTAGATTTTGAAATTAAGATTCTGTGTCTTTTCTGCTCCCTGGTTGTGCTGAGCAGAAAACAGTCACACTCCAGTGCACTGTGTTGAGTGGCAACTCAGTCAGCCAGGACAGCACAGTTCTCCCACTGGACCCGGTAGCATGTCCAAATCTCACATCTGCAGCCAAACAGCCATCACGGCAAAACAACTACAAATTTCAGCAAGTCAAGCTCATTTCTTGACAGGCAGTCAGTCTACTCTTCCTGTTCATTCGCTTAATTCTCTTCTAAAGTTTCTTACCCATACCTTTGTCTGCACTCAAATCAATTATTTGATAAGTTGGAAAGAAAAACTATGCTAGAACCAGGGCAGAATCTGGTCATGCCGGAATTTTCTGGATGACTTAAACATACAGTGTGTTTAATACAGCTGAATGTTCAGCCCTTTCAAATGAAACGTCTCACAGGCCCTACAAAAGAAAAGAAGACCTGAAACCTGCCATTAGTTTTAAAAGGGCATTAAATATACTTGTTTTTACCCATCTGCAGCAAGGAGTGAAAATGGTTCTGGTATTTTACTCATGACCTAGCAAAGTCATGTTTAACAAAAGGAAACTAGATAGGCATGTACTCAATAAGTTGAAGGTCAAGGAGATGGTAGACAAGATGGTGTTGTTGAGTTGTTTACATTTTAATGCTGTATTTCAATAATATTGAACAGATGTAGAGATATAGGACAGTTTTGCAATAAATACAATAAATAAAATAATGCAAATATTGTAATTGCAATTTGAATTTATTTATATTTTTCATATATAATGTATATGTATATTTGTATATATAATATATTTGTGTGTGGCATCTACATGCAAAATTATTATTAGTCATAATAATAAAAACAAGCTTAAAATCAAATGGATTGAATGCATGAAAAACAGGCTATATTCTTAATAAATAAACAAGAGATCAATGCTATAGTAGTAAACAAATGTAAAAAAACAAACAAAAAAAAACAACATACTTTGACATTTAAATTCCAACATTGTTTGTGAAAGTCCAACAAAGTTAAATGTGGCAAAATAAAAATATAAAATAAATACTCAAACCTTCATTTCATTATCATACACTCGATAAAATGCATCTTTTAATCAGAGTTCTTGCCCTAACCAGGCGCGATGGCGACACGCGAAGTTTCTAATTTAGAAACTAGTTAGGTTCCTATTTCTGCGACGTCGCGGCTGACAGATCCGCCCACTCAGAGATCTCATTGGATGGATTGTTTTTTTATAGTATTAAAATAGTTTAATTTGAGTTTGAATATAATTCTCCTTCCATCCATAATAAAGCGAACGAGATGGATATGAATTTCCCTATGAACAAGATTGAATAAACTGATTCTCTTATAAAGAAATTACACTGGTTATAGATTACAAATTATTTTTTTTAGTTAAAAATAGGTCACTGTGCCACAAGCGATAACGTATAATTTACCTCAGATTTTAAAAGCATACGACATAGCGTTCTGTGTGCTTTCGGAATACAAACCCTAGCTTTGATGACGCGGTGGACCCAACTCAGAAACAGAAAAGAAAAATAAAAAAAGAAAAAAAAAACTTCGAATGAAAAAAAGTTACTTGTATAGGTGTCAAAACACTCTATGTCCAGTATCTTCACGAAATTGTATCAAAACTTTCCACAAATCAGCGGTAGACTGTCTTCTGGCAGTGAGAGAAAATAAGCGGAAACACAACCTGCTTGACCCTGACTAACTATGTAAAAGGTCCATGTTATATCACATTAACCCCACGCTCACAGGACTAGACGTAGAAAATAACAATAGAGGATTATCACGCTTCCGGGGTTTCGTGGGCGGGATTTCTCGACTTCGTGCTTGTCCAGGGTCCGACGCAGAGTTCAACAATGCCTGAGACGGAATGCTATATATGTCACTGCTCTGTTCCAGGCTTTTTTGTAAATCTAACCAACAATGTGCCGACCCTGCCGTAAGTTTTCATGGATTCCCGACTGAATTGACTAGGGCTGTAGTCAAGACCACCTTTGTCGAGTCCAAGACAAGTCCAAGACCAAGCACTAGTCGAGAATCCAAGTCAAGACCGAGTCCAAAGAGGTTAGAGTCCAAGTCAAGACCGAGTCCAAAAAGGTTCGAGTCCAAAGTAGAGACCGAGTCCAGGACAGGAAAAAAAAAAAGTCTTCAGGGCCTGAATTTCATTTTTGCCAAACAAAATTTTAAAATTTATGTTGCTTAAATGTTTGTGCTCATTGCATTTTTTACAATGGGGTAATGTTGTTAAGAATTTACACAACACAAGGCTTGATTTAAATAGTCAATTAAATTGAAAAAAGTTACACAAATAAATACAATAAAGATACAAATAAAGACAAATAAAGAGAAATGTTTTTGAATAGGTCTACACTAGTGTTCATAGACAGAAACTGAATAAAGTAATCAAATGGAAAATAACACTGGATAGTATTTTAGTCCTGAATAAATTAAACACATAGGCTAATCCTGATTCCTTTAACTTAAAGCTCTCTTTTCTTGTTTTGACGACAAAATTAATGAACGACACATATGGTTGCTGTCACTTTAAGAGCTAAGAGCATAGATTCTCTGTTCATACTGGCATGCGTTTTATGCTTATTAAAGACAAAACCGACTATGTTTAGACCATTATACTCACGAAGACCGAAATTGACACGATTTGAGTGTTAAAGCAATATAGCTAATCCGTGAAAAATAATTTACTGGCCAGCTGTTCTTGAGGCGGATTTTCAATGAATGTGCGCATAGTCATCCCAGAGAGCGCGCAAGGACTGATAGTTTAAAATTACTTGAATGTTAAACTGGTAAGACTTAAAAAGACATGCAAATGTTAAGCTTTATTCACGATGCACTACTGGCTCGAATGCAAGTGAATATTCCGTCATGTCCCGACTCCTAACGCGAGTGTGTATTATTGCGGCAGCGCTTGATGCGCCTTCCACAACACATGAGAGAAGAAGATGCGACAATACGCTGAACACTCACGCAGTTTGTGTAAATTGCGTCTGGCAGATAGTTATTAAAAGAATGATTTGATTTTATAATCTGTGTGGATTACGATTGCAGGAATATCCCACATTATAAATGGGAGACCTGCGGGAATCATTAGAATTGTGCGCAACACCCAGTAACTATAGTAACAGCATGAGAAGACGCGCTCCCGTTGTAGTGAGCACTTGGTCGGTTAATTTGGCCATTTTCTAAGTTAACGTCACCCTGATAGGCTAGTAATAAATGAACACGCATACAAAAATGTTGGACTCGGTTAGAAGCCAGAACGCCATGTGGCAAGACCAGTGGCCGAGACCGGCAAGTCCCGAATCCAAATACCAGTCCAAGACCGAACTCGAGTACTACAGCCCTGGAATTGAGTATAAGGAAGAACTGGATTAAAACTTAAAGAAAAAAAAAACAAGGTAGCGCGTTTGTTTGCAGCCGGCACTTTAGTAAATCAGACTAATTTATCAGGGATGCCGTATAAATAAACTTGGTGTAGTCCGTCAGCAGTTCGCCAGCAAGATTGGTGATTCAACGGAAGTGGCAGTGCACAAAGATCACTGAATCCGGAAGTCCTGCGTATCACCGTGATAATCCCCTATGGGCAGGTGGACACAATAGGTTACTATGGCAACAGATAGGCACACACTGGAAAACTAGGTCAACTACCGAAGACGGGAAATGAACACAGGAACTAGCAGCACAAAACTAAGCCAAAACAGAAAACGTGAAAGTAGTCTCTCCTCCCAGAAGGCAACGTCCTGGCCACGTAAATGAATGTCCAACAGTGGAGGAAAGGCTTTGGAGGAGGACAAGGGGTTGGCAGGACAAGGACGACGGAATACACACAAGCTGAAGGGATTGAGGACTAGGGTGTAGCCGGGGGCCTGGAATCGCATGGCGAGACTAGGGGGGCATCAAACCATGGCAGAGCCCAAGGGACGAGGGAGCCCGTCAGAGCCAGTAGGATGATGGTCCACTATGAGCGAGGATGGGTGGAGCCGATGGTTCGGCGAGACAGAGATAGGCGTCCGAGGACAGTTCCGGTGGAAGGCAAAGAAGCTGAGGAGTTAACGGGAGCCAGTGGAGGTGGTGGAGTGGGATGCTGGGTGGGACCATTTGAGATGCAGGAATATCTTGGATCTGGTGGGGCCAGCAGAGACACAAGCAACTTGAGGGACCAGCAGAGGAGACATGACTTGGGAATAGGAGGGAACCTGGCTAAATGAATAATGCAACAATTTCTTAATAAGAAATTTTAGGAGAAGCAAGCTGAGACGTGAATATAACCGAGAACACATAACTGATTTACGACAAAGCAACCTCTGAGCAAAGCAATTTTCCTCTGGGATATGTTGTTATGATTCGTTGATGGTTTTATATCAACATAAATTGCAAGCAACAATTTCGGAAGAATAACTTTTATTTTCCAAATAGAGTGTCTGGTAGCTGAGGGAAAAAAGGAGCTTTTGTTGTAAATGGCCATTTTCTGCTCACATTTCTCTCCAAATGCTGATTTAACAACGACTCAAACAGCGATGAATCCACATCAGATGGAAAGGCATAAATATGCAGATGCGTTCTCTCATTTTGCATAAAGACGAAGACTGACAGATGATAGGAGTCGGGGTGATGCTCTCTGCTCTTCTGGCATATGTTATCATGAAAGCCCACTGCCAGACATCTTAAGGTCAATCTCAATGTTGAGGAGCAGCTTGATTTGAGCTTATTCAAGAATATGCAAATTAGAAAAGAGCTAGTATCACTTTCTCTCTCAGTGTAGCAGTAGAGAGTCACAGCTGCATTAAGATGCCTTTTACTTCTCAAAGGTGACACTGATGAGGCAATATATCTTATTCATATGCAGATGACAAAAGGAACTGTTTGGTTTCAGTCAGATTCAATTGTCATCAATGAACCTCCTTAAACAATGAATATGTCAGCATGGCCACAGTAATTGGTCTGAAACAAGGTTCTGGATTCTCAGCTTCACTGAATGTCTGTGATCCCTCCTGCGTTTGAGGAATACATTTAACAATGAAAATAGTTGTAAATAGTGGAAAAGTTAACGTGTGACATTCCTCCATTGTAAAGAACTTTCTCCAATCCCAGTTTAATGTGATTTTACTTTCTAAGAAGGCTATTCAAGATACATAGCATGACCTAAACAAAAGTTTGAGGTCTTTAAGATTTTTTTATGATATTGAAAGCAGTCTTATATGCTCACCAAGACCGCATTTATGCGATTACCAATACAGAAAAAGTAATATTGTGAAATATTATTATAATTAGATATAATTGTTTTCTATTGTATTTGTATGTATATGAATGTATTGAAATGTATTTTGTGATTATTACGTGTTATTATGCGTAATTTATTAAAGGTCCTATATGTAACTTTTTTTATAAAATGAATCCTTTTTTTATTCCCTGTGTTTGGGGTTGTAGTCACACATTGCAATGATCCACTTTTCAGGTTTTGCTATTACCTCTGATGGCCAATATTCATATTTATATGTGAGGTCTCTGAGGTCGGATTTGCTGCGAAATCTATCAGGTGTGACGTGCAAGCGCTGCTGTCCAGCCTCTCTATCCTTATCACAGTCTATATGCGACCAACGGCACGCACATCAGCTGACGACATGGAGTCTGATAACATCCCAAAACGTCCTGCCTCCAGCACAACACAGACTCCAACACAAACTCCAAAAAAAAAAAAAAAAAGTTTTATCTGCTGAAGCTCGTCAGGCAAAACATGAATCTGATCGACTCCGGACGAAAACGCGGATCAACATCGGCAACATATTAGTACAACATAGTAAACTCCAGTGAAAAAGCAAGGTAAACTACATGAGACATGGCATGAATACAAAAGAATGTTCCAGGATAACAAAAAGTAGGTACTTTAGGATGTAACTTTTTTGGTACTTTCCTGTTATCCGAACCCCACCATACAAAATTTCAAATAAGCGCCTGTTTCCCAAAATCACTGTTTTTCCAACGCGTTCTCATCCTTTAGCGTCATATAGAACGTTATGTGACAAAACGGCGTTATACTACGCACATGGCACCCGTTATCGTTAATATAACACGCGCTGTGAGGGCTAAGTTTAGGTGTGGGGTAGGGTCTGCGTGTCATATTCACGCTTAAGGATTTATAACGTCTTGGGTTCACGTGTTATATAAACGATAAAGGGTACCATGTGCGTAGTATAGCGCCGTTTTGTCATAAAGCGCTTTATGTGACGCTAAAGGATGAGAACGGGCTCTGTTTTCCAACTCCCGCCAGTATTTTTTCCTGTTATCCGGTTTAGGGTAGGGGGTGGATTAGGCTACAAGACCTGCCAGTATTTTTTCCTGTTATCCGGGTTAGGGTTAGGGGTACAAGACGCAGGAGCTGGAGGCGGCCGGGTTCGAGCATTTCAAGGTGAACCATCGCTACAACTTCGTGGATCCGGATACTTTCGCGCACACCCAAACCGTGGAGAGAATGTGGGGATCGGCCAAGTGGAGGAACAAGAAACACCGGGGCACTGATAGGCACTTCCTCAAGTCATACCTGGCGGAATTCATGTGGAGGAGCTCAATTGGAGAAGAGGAACCCTTCGATGCTATCCTGGAAGAAGTGAAGATCCATTGGCCACCACAAGTATTGTCATGATCTTATATTACTTTGTTGATTGCTTATTGGATGAATGGAAAATAAACTATTTAAAAAAAATTCAATTTTACTGTTTTTTGAGGTGGGGTCCGGATAACAGGAAAGTACCCTTTTTTTATTTACTAGATCGTACTGACTAACGCTCACTCATCCACTACTATCATATTGTTTATACACATTTCCAGACACGTTCATTACAGTAATGTTACTTCATACGATCTTACTGTTACACTGAAAAATCCTACACTGTGTGATTTTTAGCCCCATCTAGCGGTGAAAAGGTAAATTACCATCCAGTGAATATTAGTTTCTGTTCCTCTCAATTCCAATTTCGTTTTAACTCCTACGGTGGCCAATGTAGTCCAAGATTAACATGGCTTCCAGTTCCACCTCGTCCATGAGTGTTAACTCAAACGTAAACGCGAAAGGCGAAGCTTGAATTAACGGGTATGTCCCTCTTTGGCTAATGTACTTTCAAGATGGAGGGGCAACATGGCGATCGAACATTAGAACCCCTTACCCGTATGTATTTTCAATGGCATATTATACACTCACATAAATACTTTATTACTTGAATCGAAGTAAATATACATTAAAGGGCGGGTTTACTGCTCTTTTTCTTTGCATGATTGTGTTTATGGGGTGCAACATAACATGTATCCGTGGTTTTTCTTTTTTTAAAAGTCTTATTTTTCATAAATTTCACCTTTATGGTCAGCCGCGCTCTCCTCTGTCCCCTGACGCGAGCGGATGATTTCCTGAGTCTATGAAAACACTCCCTCAGAATGACGTTGTGGGCTCAGATTGGTTCGTTTGGGCCGGTGTGTTGTGATTGGCTAAACTGTCGCTCACGTTGTCCGGAAGATTAACGCCCATGACCTTTACGGGCGAAAGCGGGCGGGCATGCCAAATGTGGAAAACATAGACGGTGGATACACGTAAATAATGATGTGGAGACTGCAGTATCAATGAGGCAGAATCAGACCGAGAAAGCCGCGATGAATCGAGTCAAGCAGAACCTCACCACACACGGCTCTTAATAAAGGTTTCTGAATGATAATTTGCTTCATTTTTTAACTTTATACACGTTTGTTTTACACAATAGCATCTGACTGGCAACGATAGCAACTGACTGGCTAACTAATGTTATACTCAAACAGCGTTTGCAGGTTTACATTCTTGATCAAATCGAAAATAAAGTCATAAAGCATATATATATGAAAAATACATTTACAACATTAGTACTTATACAAAATTCAGGTCCATAATGTTTGTACGCGTTTGCCGTAGACACAAAATAGCCTAACTAGTAGCAGCTAGCCCATAAAGCCTACAAAGCAAGCGCTGGCATTTGAAATAAAAAAAAAAAAAACACAACGCTCCGTCGGTAATTATACATGCAAATACATTTAAAATGATGAAGTCTTAGCCTACTTACAGTGTGGCCCAACAACTGCTGACTTTTAACTGCTGGTTTTAAAGCTGGATCTGCTTCATGATTCCAGAAACAGTTTCTTGTTTACGTTAATCCGGTATTGAATTCGTGGAGATTCTGGAAGCTGTCTCTCGTAAATGCGCAGCACAGAGAGCTAGATTACGATCGTCACTTTCAGGAATATAATCAAACACAAATTGTGTCCATTGTTGTCGAAGTATAGTGTCCGTGGGAAGCCCGAAACACAGAAGACCTGACATCTGCGTGAACACAACTCACTCGACGCATGCCCTTTCCTGCATATTCCGGAGGGAGTGGTTGATGCAAATGTGTGGGTTAGTGACGTACCATAACCCAGCTGTAGTCCAAAACGAGTCGTTTTTGTAGGCAATTTTACTTCCTGATTTTTAAAAGACGATATCTCTGCTTACACTAAACTTTCAGTGCTGCAACTTGCAGATACTCTTCATGCACCAATAGCAACATTACACACTATTTGAAATCAAAAAAGTGAAACTGCAGTAAACCCGCCCTTTAATGAGCACATTTATTTTTGAAAGTTCTAAGTGTTTTTAGCTAAGACTAAACTAAAAGAGTTACACAGTGTAGCTTTAATTTAATTTTTAATTAGAAATTAGCATCAGGTCATTAACTCAGATATAATATCTCTTTACAATATACAGAATGTTTACAATGGGTAAATACAAATCAGTTTAGTAAGAATAAACACATGGTGTAAAACAGCGCTCTGGATTTGAGATTCCAGAATCTATCATCTCGTCAGAAAGCACAACACAGTCTGTTCACAAAGCACTCATGTAATTCGTATTAAATTTTGACGCTGTAGCAGCGCAGCATGCTTAGTTTGGTTTAGGACACTAACATCGTCTTATCATTACACACATTGTGAAATTGAAAATCAGGGGGCTGGTTAGAGCTTAACTCCAAATTCAGTGATTCTTTAAATATTAAGCTATTGGTACAGTGCCAGTGTGGAGAAAAACTGTAAGGGTCAATTATTTAATTGTTTACACAGCACATTTATATAACAAACCATTAACAATAGTTTGGATAAATAACTAATATGAATCCACATTTGTTTGCTGATTAGGACCTCTATGTCCTACTAAAGTTTAAATGCAGAGCCCACAATTGGTGGTGCAGCAGAATGGAGATGATGTAAAGAGAGGGAGAAAGGCAATATCAAGGCCAGAGAGACTTCAGAGAGCTTTCATCATGCATATGTCTCAGACGGTTTGAAGTATTATGACAGGTAGAACCTGTAGTGCACTAAAGCTGTGACTCAGCTCAAACACAAAGACATCTAAATAGACACAAGCCTACAGAGCATTTCAGCATGAAAAAACATAACATGACACTTTCACATCATTTCAACACCCGTCAGGATTTATGGGTTATAAACCATGCAGGTAAGTGGAATGGAAACATGCCATTTTAATACAGATGTCTTAGACCTTTGGACATAACAGTACTTTGACAGAATGCCATTTAATGGATGATTTTTCAATGAAGGCACTTTTTGAAATACTCTTGACAACTTGGAGAAAGTCAACTGTCCTCTAAAACCCTTGGTGTGACGGTAACGACAGGTAATTTCCGAAACATTGAACACCTACACAATAATAACAAATTAATTGCTTCAACAACGATCCGAGTAATCGCATCACAACCCGAAATGGCATCCAAGAAAAAAAGCCCCTGAATAGCTTTGAAATAAAAAAATGGCCACATTTCACTTACTGTATATCACAGCTCGAACCAGGGGTGCGTTTCCCAAAAGAATCGTTAGCCAACTACTGGTCGGTCGCAAGTTCTGTCGTTATCAGCATAGTTCAACGAGTTGGTGTTTCCCGAAACAATCGTTCCAACAAACATTCGCAAACAACATTGCAAAGTTGTGTGGTTTGAACGACAGCTCTCTGACCATGTGGTTGGAGGCATAGTTTCTATATTGTTATCTTGTTATAAATTCTTATCTTGAGCAAAATAAGCAAGCTGATATTCAGTACAACCGGTGCCTTTTATTTAGAATACATACCAGGGTGGGAATTATGTATTTTTAGGGGCAAGGCCATTTGGCCTCCACCTTTTCTTTTTTTTAGGGGCACCAAGGCCATATGACAGGGCACAAAGGCCATTGAGTACAATTTGATGGTTTTACCATTCAGATTAATACCATAACATCCTAATTTGGAATAAGACATGAATTATGACTTTTTTAATAAAAATAAAAAACATATTTTTTAATGAGAGAGAGTGCCCTTACATTCTAGAAGGTAAAAAAAAAATCAGACAGAAAATATAATATTTTATGTATAATGAAACGATGATAAAGTCTATCGATTATCATAACATTATACATATAATCTATTATGAAAATGCCTGACATGGCTCGAAGAATACAGGTAAGTCAAATATAATTGCAAAAATGTTTATTGTCTTTAAAACGACATAATGTGCATGTTACAGCGATCTGTTAGCTTTGTTTGTGGTCGGGGATTTCCTGCATTGTCGAACGCTCTTCTTCATGTGTTCAAAGATGGACTATAATGTTCAGTAGAGCGTCCGCACATCAGTACAGTCCTCATAATGATTACATCGACGCATTTGGCTATAAATTCAATAAAATATTATTCCTGTCAATATAAATCTGATGTAAACTGAGATCAATATTTCGTAAAATCTGCACACTTTTGAGCTAAAAGCCGTGAGGGACGTTGTTTTGTGAATCGCTGTCATGACGACAGCACAGGAGTTTTTTTTATGAATGGGAACGTCTGACGCATTAAGACATAACTGTCAATATAAATTTCTCAGAATATAATAGTTGTCAAATACTGAAACGCAAGTCTTATATAATTTTAATGATGTATAGTTTGTCAAGGTAAAAACATTAAATCTAGTAACTTAGTAACGTGCGCGATGCACTGGCAACGGTTAACAAGTTTAATATACCGGTAATTCTAAGTGTTGAGTCAAATCATAACGTATCATATCAAACCGGCTAGCTCGTTTGCTATGCTAATATTTACTTGAGTGTCGTTCTTCTGTTGGTGCTGATGTTAACTTACGTGCTTCTTGCACTGCTGTTTTGAGGCGTGAGATCATCGATATGATTATGACACTGCACCTGCGCGAATCCACGAACTATTTGAAGTTCAGAGACTTCTTGGGTGGCTCGCTGTAATTCAAAGCAACCCCTCTATGCCGCACTGGCGCTTTATATATGTAACTTGGACAGGGCCAGGGCACACAGGCCACTGTGGCCGTAGGATGATTTTTTTTACATGGCATGACGGCCAAAGTGTAAGGCAACGGCGGCAATGGCCGCGGTATAATTCCCACACTGATACATACAAATGTAATTTACGTCTTTTAGTTTTGCAAAAGATTTAAAGTAGGCCTACCTATTTTGAAGAGTGTGCATGTGCGAACGTGCTCTACTATGTAAGAACGAGGCTGGTAATAAAGCAAAATAACTGAGAACAATTAAAAATAGTCCTCAGATGACATGTCTGTAATTTATATATAAAAAATCTAGCGTTAATTGGATCTCAAACAGTTACAAAGTCGTTATTACTCCACCACGTGCAAAACCAACGTGGTCGAATCAATACTTTGCGACAATGGGTTTCGGGAACAGTCATGACTTGCAAGTTGATTTCTTCAATAATGCATCATACTAGTGAATCGGCAAACTACATAGTTGTACGGGAAACGCACCCGTCAGAGCCGTTAAGCTCTGAAAACTTGGCATATGAAAATGTTTCTATAGCAAAACAGTGAACGGATGTGTAATTTTTTTTTTTATTTTATTTATGTTGGTGCATCAGTCTTGTTGGTGCAAGTATGTCTAGATGTTTCTCCTATCGCTTTAAAATATAGCATTCTGTGTAGAATTCAAATGGGTCTGATACATTTTGTGGTCAGTGCCGACTGCATTATGATCCGTTCTGTGCTATCATGTGTATACGCACTGCGGTGGTTTGCGTGACACTAACGTGAAACCAGACTTAACTCGCGCCAATGGAAAGCATATACTCTGTCTGGGTTCCCTATCCCCTATATAGTGCACTATGTGCCATTCACCATATAGAAAATAGTAATTGTGTGAACACATGACTGGTTTCAGCTGCAGCTTCAGCATCTATTTGGGAGCGGGGCGCCTTAGATTCTAGAGAGCATTTGATTGGACAGAAAATCTGATGAAAAGGAAAAGTTCACTCTGACTTATAAACACCTTCAAACTACCATTGGTCTGTGGCGATTACATAACAGGTAGGTGTGTGCTGAGGCTCCACCTACTTTGATATGGAAATTGACATGGCTCATTCCATTCGTTCGCAAAGTAAAAGCAAGAACACACTCGAGAGCAAGGAAGTTCAAATGCTAGCTAAAGCTAAAATTTATAAAGCGATTACAAACTAACCTTTAAAATTATTATTTTTTTATTAGTCGTGATGAAAAATAATAAAATATATATTTTTATATATATATTGTGATGTATATCAAAGTGTAACATTATTGAAAATGTTAAAAATGTAGGATGCGTACTTGGTTCTATATAGGTGGTTGATTGGATTTTAAAATGTTGGTGTTGGTATTAAAATGAATGTAAGGTTTCAAATGTGGACTAAATGATTGTAGAAGTCCAGGATATCTGACCAGAGAGAAGACTGTTGTTTAAAGATGGAGTTATGACATTTTCATAAAACATTAGAAGATAAGAATAAAAATTTAATTGCGTGATAACTTTAATAATCAGCCTAGGGGTAAAATAGTTCTTGTAATTAAACAATCACCCATATACATCAATCTCACAGATGGATTCCTTTCTGCATACAGCTCTCTCACATGTTTAATTAAAAAAAATATGAACCTCATCATTTAGACGACACTTCAGATGTTTCAAACAGCATGCTTTCCACCAACACATTATTTAACAAGAAGTCTACAGTATATTATCATGTAAAGTGCTTTTGCTGAATCTACATCTGGCTCTCCATTCACCTAGAGGTTCGCTACACATTATAGGTAAAATCAGTTCATATGTTTATTAATCTCTGCTGCTGCTGATTCAGAGGAGATTGGGAATGAATATAGAGGAGATGAATAATGCAATTTCGCAAAAGCATTTATGTGAATCAATAACCACAAAATATTACAATAATGTTGAACATTTAAAATCAATTTGAAAGAATTGTCCTCATAATTGAAAGACAGAACTCAGCCCATTGTGTTTTATGAAGATTGTGTGAAATGACTCTTTGATGTCGCACAATAAGGGAGGGAGCACTTGAGCTCTCTGAGTGACAGAATGACAAGGACGTCAGAGCGGCCCACAGCTGCCTACCTGATATGTGTTGTCAAAGCTGTCGTACATGAAGCGTGTGATCAGGGAAGTCTTCCCCACTGTAAGAGAACAAAGAGAAGAGAAACATTAAAATAGAAGCCATTTGAAAGCAGACGGCAACTGAGGAAGCCAGTGAAGCCTGCCTGGGCTTACTGGATTGATTTGCAAGCTGTGGGCTGCCAACTGTGCTAATTGAAACCTCTGCCAAGAGATCTAATCATTCAATAGGAGACTTACCCAGAAGGTCATCAGTGAATTTATGGAACCATTGAAAATTATTGCATTAGGACTAGGGCAGAGTTACCTTCCTAAACCATCTCAGTCTTAGATTTGAAAGATTAAAAAGGATTTCTTTAGTGTAAGAATAGACTCGATTTGTCATCAGCTGTCATATGAGACACTGAAATTGCTACATTTTCCAGGGCAGCACATAACGGTGTTTTATTTTCACATCTACGCTTCATGAATCTAATATCCTCATTCTTTGTTGAAGCCCCAAGCAATAAAACATTTATTAAAAAGGTAGATTATTTAGATTTTTACTACTATCGGGGTAGGTTTATTAAATCTGGGGTTGAAAACAGTTTAAAATATCCAAGTAACAGCATCACAGAACCTAAACTCAGACTGCAATAAAAACATCAGCACAACTTCATCTGCCCTGCTGACCTGAGATTCCCCTGAGAAGCAAGAGAAAAAGATGAGAAAGTATACCTGTGTAGATAAATGGATGGATTTACCCACACCCACACACAGAAAATAACTCTGAGCTACAGATCAAATAAAAGAGAGAGCAGGATTTCTCATGGCTGAGAAGTCTTTGCAGCAAGTAGACTAAGAGGCTGCAGGTCACAAGTCATTTAAATGCTAATTTTCCCTGAAGACACTGATCTGTCTCCGTTTAAAAGAGAGGAGGATCTAAATTAATGGGGCTCATAAGGCTTTATCTAATGCTTTTGAGTAAATACTGAATTATGGTTTGGGCTATGCCTCTTTCCCTCCCCATTTAACAAACCATGATTATTGAGTCCACATAACCATTGGATGGAAGACATCCAGATAGCCGACACTGAGCAATTGACAACACCAGCTATAGAAACTATAGCCGACGCTGAGAGGCAGCCGCTAAAGCACAACGTCACATACATAAACCATCAGCTCCTACTGCAGTGAGACCAGTGGGAATAAAACATCCCCTTAGATTTGCTTTATTGAAGCAGCGAATGCGAGTTGAAATATACAACATTTATTTTTTCAATAGGATCCTCAATACAACAGTTTGGGGTCGATACAGATTTTTTCCAGTCTTATCTTTAGTATTTAGTGTCACATGATCCTCAGAAATCATTCTGATATCCTGATTTGGTACTCAAAAAACATTTCTTATTGTTTTTGTGCGGTTTCATATTCAATATGAGCTAAATTGTTTAGGATTTTTTTTGATGAATAGAAAGTTCAAAAGAACTGTATTTATTTGAAATAGATATTTACAGGTAGTAGCAAGTCTTTACTGTCACTTTTGATTAATTTAACGAATTGTTGCTGAAAAAGGACATTCATTTCTTTCAAAAAATAAAGGTAACGCTTTAGATTACAGCCCGGAAAGTACTGTGTAATTAAGAGGGATTTACAGTGTAACTTTCTGTAATTATAGTGTACCTATAAAGTACGTACATGTAAGTATAAGGGAACAATATGTAAAATTTGGGGAATAAAGGGGGAACAACCAGGAGAATTAAAAAATATTTATACTGTAAGTATTATAGAACTAAGGGGTACTTATTCTACTATTAAGATACAACAATCTTACATTTGGGAGCAATTTAGTGAGAACATACACTGCGTACCTTTTTGTAGCAATTGTGTATCAATACATACTGTATAGGCTTTTTAAAAATGACAGACATCTATGCATTTAAAAAATAAGATAATAATTTGATAGCAAAAGTCCAGATGTTTATGTTTGGGCTAACATGTTTCAAGGCAAGAAAAGCTAAGACTATTGCAATTTTTTTTAAATATACTGGGAAATATATCTGGTTTCATGTGGTTACAGGGTAAGTGGTGCTTTTATAATAAATAAAGGTTTCTGAGTCAGTGGTATAAATTGTGTATGCATTTTTATTGTACTTACCCTGTAACTACATGGAACAAGAGGGTAACAAGACACCACTTTAATTTACAGCCCGCAATGTCACACTTACCCTGTAACTACATGGAACAAGGGGTAACAAGCACCACTACATGAAACAAGAGTATCTTTCACCAATATTTAAGCAAAAGTTGCAATAGTTTTCAGTTTTCAGTGCACTTTTGTTAAAAAGATTACTTTATAATCTAAATAGCATATGATAGCCAGTAATTTTTAAAAAGCCTGTACAGTATGTAATGGTTCACCATTATTTCAAAAAGGTATGTTCTTGCTAAATTGCTCCCAAATGTAAGATTGTTATATCATAATAGTAGAATAAGTACCCCTTAGTTCTATAATACTTACAGTATAAATTATTTTTTAATTCTCCTGGTTGTTACCCCTTTACTTCCCAAACTTAAAATATTGTTCCCTTATACTTATATTGTAAGTACGTTATAGGTACACTATAATTACCGAAGGTTATGCTGTAAAATCGCTTTAATTGCGCAGTACTTTCCTAATAAATAAAAATCTTGCTGACCCCAAACTTTTGAACAGTAGAGTACAGACATCAGTTTCCAGCATATAATAGTTTCCATTCTACAATCTTTCTCTTACCAAAACGAACAGCTCAAGCTCTGTTACTAATAGATAGAGTGGTGGGCATCTAATTTTAGTCCTGATAAATATTTAATATCATGTCATTTAGTTGAGCAGAGGGCATCCAACATTTTTCAGTTAATAACTTATGCCAGACACCAAAGCAATAGCTGGACACAGGGCTTAGTGCTTAGCCTTTGCTGTGATAGATTGGATTTGGTGCTTTGACTCCACTAAGAGCGCCCATTAGAGGGAAAATCAGATAATGGATACAGGATAAGGAAACGGGAAGGAAGAGACTTAAGTGACTAAAGTATGTTGAAAAATGTAAGGATACGCTAGCAGATTAATGGGAGAAGTGACAGATAGAATAGATTAGAAATTGAATTTATCCTTAAATGAAACACCACATAAACAACTAAATGTACATTACACAGACTTCCTCATACAGTTTTATATACCTCATTATACTATTATACTACCTCCTCATTTACACAGAAATTACAATACCGTTTAAAAGTTCAGGAACAGTACGATTTTCATGAAATACATTTTTTTCGTGAAAATATACATATTTTTTTATTAAATTGGTCAAAGGTGAAAATAAAGAGCTTTAGTATTCTATTTCTATTTCAAACAGTGCTGTTCTTTTAAACGTTCTATTCATCAAATAATCCTGAAAAGTTTCCACAAAAATCAGAAGCAGCATGACTGTTTTCAACATTGATGATCATACTGTTTCTTGAACACCAAATCAGCATATTACAATAAGAAATAATGAAAAATGAATAATATAAAATTATTGTTTTAAATATTAAATATAGAAGCATGAAATCAATGAAAATGTTAAATGATAAAACATTACAAATAACACATTATAAATAATTGTGTAATAAAATGTACTCCGTTATGGCAACTGCGATAAACACTTGTATAAAATAAACACTTAGACACTTTTGACTTGCTGATAGAAGTGATGTGTGCAATTCAAATATCAAAAAATAAAATTAGAAATTCTACTAAATCTTCTTAAGAAAATGTTGTGCTACATTAGTCTTCCAACAACTTTAACCCATATCTGGAATGCATAGTTTTTTTTTTTTTTTCTCTCCAGAACTCCTTGTGATGACACGTGCAAAATAAAATATTGCATAGCCACACTCGCAATGCTTCTCAGACATTTTCGTGACGGGAGGCAGTTTATGAGAAACAAACTACCTCACCACAAGTGAAACAATGACCTATTATATTTGTATATTTTTCATTATAAATAAGTCTAAGAAATTAAATCAAACGCAAGTGTGATAGCGTTCATGAAGCAAAATGATCCATAGTTTGACACTCCTTAAGGGTTAGTTCACCCAAAAATGTCAGTAATCACTCACACTCATGTTGTGCAACCCCTAAGATAAAGGGACTCCACTTTTTGAAATAGGCTCATTTTACCACTTCCCAGAGTTAAACAGTTGGGTTTTACCGTTTTTTTTATGTATTCAGCTGATTTTGTGATAGAAGAACATCAGTAAACTGACAGTTTCTGGTCTCATTGACTACCATAGTATATATATTTTTTTCCTACTATGGAAGTCAATGAGACCAGAAACTGTCTGGTTACTGATATTCTTCTAAATATCAGAAAATCGTCTGAATCTGATTCGAAAACAGTAAAACTCAACTGTATAACTCTAGGAGAGTTGTAAAATGAGCCTATTTCCAAAAAAAGTGAAGTATCCCTTTAATTAAGATTTTGAGATAAATTAAAATCTTTCTGATGAAATCTGAGAGCTGGATCACTCCTCCATTGACTTCTTAAGGGATCGAAACTGGCCAGTCCAAAAGTTATTAAAGACATCGTTATAATAGTCAGAGGGACTACAGTGGCTCAAGTCTTAAGTACATCAGCGACGAGAATACTTGTTGTGTGCAAAAAAAAAAGACAACTTTATTCAACTATTAAGTTTCTTCTTTGTAGGCCTCGAGATTTCACGTAGTGAAACTACACAAAGGTTCTAGGCTATACGTCACACGCATCACACACATGACCAGCTTCGGCCAATAGTGAGCCTACATGTGACGTGCAACATGGAAACTTAGCGTAGTTTCCTTACATGAAATCTCAAGGCCCACAGAGAAGAAAAAATATAAGAATAAAGTTGTTATTTTTGTTTGTTTTTTGCACACAAAAAGTATTCTCGTCGCTCTGATAAACTTAAGATTAAGAGTGATGTACTGAATATTATTTAACAGTGGAAATAACACTCCAATAGCTTTTTTTAGCCAAGACTATAAGGAATGCTCATATACTGAAATTGAAATTGACTTGAAAAATAAGCCCACCCTAAGAAATCATTTTAAATCCAAATCTTATTACAGAAATATACTGATAAAACATGGACGCAACCGACAGCAGAGTCTTCTGGTACAGAGATTTGGGTCTTTGATATCTCTTTAATACATATCTCTAGGCACTGCCTGATAAATGTTAGCAGACACACCATAAACTTCAAGAACTGAATTTTAAACGGCTTTATTTTATCACTACTATATATTCATGACTCATGTATGCTGATAAAATCCTCAGTACTTAATGTTGTCAAACCAAGTTTCGGGTCATAAACACTCTGAACTATGTGAAATGCCACAGACAATCTATCAGCAATTTCAATAATGAAAGCATATCATTTCAGCTAATGAACTTCATTTTAGGCAAAATTTTGTATCTTATCATGCAGCAGGAATCATTTAACTGTAATTAGTGCTGATAATTAGCACTATTCAGCAGCATTAAAATACAGGGCTCATGGGCTCTGTGAAATCTTTTAATTGTATTAATTTGAAAAACATAACAGGTTTACTGAATAATTGAATGAAAAAAATATGTTATTCCCCACAAATATTATTATTATTATTATTAATATTATTATCTTACTACTTTGAGGAGTATACATTTTACTATACAATGGCAATATAACCAAACCAAACTTTTATTTTGGAGAGCTGTAGTGAGCTGTCAGACACACTGAGCATTCAGACTTAGCAGGTCAATCACAGACACTTGTCCATATCATAATTTGATATATTAGCCCAAATTCTGTGGCATTCTTCATTATCCAGTGAACTTTATTTTAATGACTGATTTTCATGATTCTGTCCTTTAGTTCTCTTACGAGAGGTTCTCTCGTATTGCGTAAGCTGAGCTTACGTGTATCGGGAAAGATTAATCTTTTCTGAGAAGTTGAAGCCAAAAAATTATCCTATAATTTTGTATCCAATGTCAACGCAGTTCACTGCAGCAGACCATGAGCGGGCTAGCTAGCAGCTCATTGGTTCGCTCAGGGAGAACTGCTACAGCCTATGAGGGAACTCGGTTGAACTCGTGACCAATGAGAGCAGACACGCTCTCATTGCGTCGAGAGCCCGGCCGAACGGAGTGGCCCGAGTCTTATAAATAAGCGAGTTTCCCGCTGTTTTACGATTTTCATCTCTTCAGCGAGGCTATACGCACCTGCTGATCTCCAGACAAGCCGCGTCGCCGTCGAGAAGGCATCTCTTAGCGAGCGTGTGGACAGAGTCTGAGGAAGCCGGCCGCTCTTCGCCACCTTCAGCCATCCTGCGAGCTAACGCCATCCGGCGACGTATCCTTACATTTGTATTTTGCTTGTGTTGTGTATTTTCACAAAAGAGCAGCGAGCGTCTTTTTAAGATGCCTCGCACACCTCATGCCGCTCCCCTCTCAGCGCCGGAGTCCCGCGCTGTATGTGGGACGAGCCGCTTACAGCTGTGCCGACCGCGGCTAGCTTTCTTTACTTCACAGAGAGCTAGCTTGCCCCCGCGCATAGCTTCACCGAAAATGGGTTTATCAATGGGTGTTTAGTCCCGCCGAGGCTGGTCCTCTTCGCCACCATCACGCCCTCTTATCTGCTCGCGCTCCTGTGCTTGTGTCTTACTGCTGTGGCTCAGTGGTAGAACACAAAGCTTTTCGCGCCAGAGAGACCCGTGTTCGAATCCGGCTCTTGCAGATAATTTTTTGCACGACATGAGAAACGAGTGTGTTTCTAACCCGCCGAGGCCGGTCAGCATCCTCTAACGTTTCTCTTTCCCCGTTCGAGCGGCCATAAACGCCCCCGTGCATAGCTTCACCGTGAATGGGTTTGTGTTACTGTTGGTCTCGCCAAGGCTGGACCTGTTCGCCACTGAACACGCCCCCTTATCTGCTCTCGCTTTTCAGCTTATTGTGTCTTACTGCTGTGGCTCAGTGGTAACATACAAAGCTCCTCGCGCCAGAGAGACCCGGGTCCGGTTCTTGCAGATAATTGTATGCAGCTCTGAGCTTGCGGCCAGCTTTCTTACGTTTCAGAAAGCGGCCGCGATCTCCCGCGCACATGCGTCAGCGGTGACATGAGAAACGAGTGTGTTTTTAGCCCGCTGAGGCCGGTTAGCACCCACCTCTCTAACGTTTCTCTTCCTCGTTCTAGCGGCCAAATTGTCTATTTTGCAGCAACGAGCCTGGTTATTACATGAACGCCTGCAGAACGTCGACAGATTCGATTGACGCCAATGCTGTTCAAGCACACCCCGTGTCTAACAGAGCCCACTCTCTTAGCTGGCTATGCCGCTTGAGTGTTATCTGTAACAGATGTGCCCACGTCCGTGCTCACATCTTCTTTCTGCCCGCTCTCATCACGGCCAGGTCGCGTGCATCCCAGCCTCTTCAGTCTCGTGCCCGCTCGCAGCGCTCACGTCTCTACATGCACGCGACCCGCGCGCGTCAGGCTATATTTAGTCTCTGCAGCTTACAGCGCTCAGGTTTCCATCACGCACTTGTGCGCGCGTCACCTGTGCAGCCTGTATCAGGCGAAAATGTAATCAGGCATAAGTGCATAATGTCTGGTTTACACCAAACATACTATAAGTGTAGTATATGTGCCCACAGTTCAGTGTTCACTCCTATACTCAAGCACCACACTTGTGCCCGCTGCAGTCTCGTGCCCGCTTGCAGCGCTCACGCTCTCTACATGCACGCGACCCGCGCGCACCACAAGTGCAGCCTTTCAGGCTATATATAGGCTCTGCCGCTTACAGCGCTCAGGTTTCTATCACGCACTTGCGCGCGTCACTTGTGCAGCCTGTATCAGGCTAAAACGCAATCAGGCATAAGTGCAGAATGCCTGGCTTACACCAAACATGCCATAAGTGTAGTATATGTGCCCACAGTTCAGTGTTCACTCCTACACACAAACACCACACCTGTACCACGCTCACACTGTAAGCGCGCTCACACACGTGCTCAGCCCGCTATGTGTATACACATACATGTGTTGTATACACACGCCTTTTGTGTAGAATATGCGCCCACATCCTGTGTTCCCCCATACACAAAGCACCACACTCCCTGTGCCTCTGTCAGAGCCCACTCTCAAAAAGCGGACACTTCCCCCTTGAGTGTAGGTCCCGTTGCCTAAACATTCTCAGCGTGCCCACACACTGTGTCCAGCCCGCTATGTGCAACAATCAGGCCGATATAGCCAGTCACCCGCTAGTGTCACACTTCTAAGCGTGGGAAGCTATCCCGGGAATCTCCCCATGGGTGCTAAGCACAATAAAATACGGCTATCTGTTACAGTTCCGTCGCCGCCCTTCACGCTTTCGGGCGCGGCCCAGAACTACAGTGATTTTAGAAGCAACAAACAGTCCTCCCGTTCGGCCTATCTTTAGCACCCTGTACGTTCACGAAGTGCATGGATACGGCGCTCGCCCCCTGCGGAGCCAGGGGCTGCGAATTTTGAACTATTTGGACGACTGGCTGATTTTGGCACAATCACAGACGGAGCTACCGTCTCTTCGTACAGTCCTCCTCCGACCATCTGAACACCTTGGGTCTCTCTGTCAACTGGACAAAGAGCTCGCTTCAGCCCTATCAGACGATTTCCTTCCTGGGAATAGATCTAGACTCAGTGGCTATGACGGCTCGCTTATCTACACAGCGCGCGCGCCGTGTTCAGCGTCTCGCCGCATCCTGTCAGATGGACACCCTCACACCTCTGAAAACTTTTCAGAATGCGCTGGGATACATGGCCTCAGCCTCCGCAGTACTTCAGCTGGGTCTACTGCGCATGCGCCCCTTCAGCTTTGGTTGAAGAGCCGTGTGTCTCACCGTGCGTGGACCACGGGCCGCCAGCTGATCAAAGTTACGCAGACCTGTATCTCGGCTCTGCAACCATGGACAGTGGCAGAATGGTTTCAGCGGGGCGTTACCATGGGAACCGTCCCTCGCCTATAAGTCTTTGACAGACGCATCCAACTCAGGTTGGGGTGCGGTCTGCGAGGGCTCACCGGCCTCTGGCCACTGGTCAGTTCAAGAGAGCTCTCTACACATAATCTGTCTGGAGATGATCGCGGTCGAGAACTCGCTCGCGTTCTTCCTCCCGCGCATTCGGGTCACCACGCATTGATCCGCTCAGACAATGCAGCCATAGTCTCCTATTTCAACCGTCAGGGCGGTGTCAGATCCAGGAACCCCTTCCTGATGACGAAATGCATTTTAGTTTGGTCCCAGAGCCACCTGCTCCGCTGAAGAGCGACGCACGTGCCGGGCCACCTGAATGACGGCCCAGACAGACTGTCCAGGAACCTCATCCTTCCGGGAGAATGGTCCCTGCACGTTCAATCAGTCCAGAAACTGTGGCGATATTCGGCAGAGCAGAGGTGGATCTCTTCGCGTCAGAGGAGAACGCTCACTGCCCAATACTTCTCTCAAGAGCGAGGACGCGCTGAGCCCAGGAGTGGCCAGCCGCCCGCTTCAGGCTTTCCCTCCGGTCTCCCTGTTACCACAGGTTTTACAGAGGATCAGGGAAACACGCCACTCGGTGCTCCTCATAGCCCCGCGTTGGGAGAGTCAGACTTGGTTCCCGGACCTCACTCAGCTGTCGCAGACAGCCCCGTGGCCCATTCCAGTCAGAGCAGATCTCCTCTCAAGCTCGCGGCACGATCTGGCATCCCCACCCTAAGCACTGGGCGCCTTCATGCACGGGTGATCAACAACTATCCGATGCTGATCACCCGGGGGAGAGTTAAACACGATCATGAACGCCAGAGCGGCTTCTACTAGGAAGCTCTATGCGTCAAAATGGTCTGTGTTCTCAAAAGGGTGCACCGACAAAAACCTAGACCCTCAGCGGTGCGACGTGTCGTCTTTGCTTGTCTTCCTTCAGGAGATGCTGGATAAGGGCAGGTCCCCATCCACTCTCAAGGTTCACGTGGCAGCTGTCCGCGGAGTTCGCTGAATCCCGACGCGCTCAGTCTCTGGGCAAAGACGAGCTAGTCATCCGCTTCCCTCTGGGGAGCTAGAAGGATGAACCTTCCGCGCGCCCTTCGGTTCCAAATTGGGATCTTTCTATAGTTCTCGAAGCTATGGAAGCCCCCCCGTTCGAACCGTTAGAGTCTGTGGACCTAAAATACCTCTCGCTATAAACCGTTTCTGTTTTGCCCCGTCATCAGTAAAACGCGTGGGAGACCTTCACGCGCTCTCTTCTCAGCGCTGCGTGTTCTTGAGTTTGGACCCAATGACTACATAGTCTTCCTCAAACCTAGACATGGATATGTCCCCAAAGCGATTGGTACCCCGTTCAGGGATCAGGTTTTTCCTATCGGCTCTACCCATCCGATAACGAATGTGACGCCAATCTCCTTTGTCCGGTTCGGACTCTGAGATTGTACACTACACGCGCTGCCGCGTTCAGACGCTCTGAGCAGCTTTTTGTTTCGTTCGGTGAGCGCACCAAGGGTCTGGCCACCTCGAAACAGACGCTATCCTAATTGAATTGTGGACGCTATTGCTTCTGCTAATGCATCAAAAGACCTGTCATGCCCTCTGGGCATCAGGGCTCATTCCACCAGAGGCATGGCCTCACCGTGGGCATGGTCCAGCGGCTTTTCCATTCAGACATATGCGTGGCAGCGGGAGGGGCTTCCCCTTCCACCTTGTCAGATTTTACCTTGCAGGCAAAGCTACTAGCAGCCTCAGTATGCTTCAGCTCTTATGTTGAGCTGCACTATTGGGAGTCACACTCATACAACCGGCATGCCGCTTGTTCTTCCCTCATGTGCTTATGTACTACACTATCACCGGCCCGCTTGCTGGCCCTTTTTATGTCACGTACATTAATTTCCCACTTATAAGGGTCCCCCAGGGATTCCTCCCCGGGACTCATTGTGGATGCCTAGCGCGCACGGCGTTGACCAGGTGTTCCCGTAGCGTAAGCTAGCTTACGCAATACGAGAGAACCCCTCGAGAAGGAATCGGTTACCTGACGTAACCTCTGGTTCTCTGAGATGAGGGAACGAGTATTGCGTTCCCGGCCGTGCTTGCGCTACCAGTGTTCTCGCTTCATTCAATGAAAACCGGAAAACAGCGGGAAACTCGCTTATTTATAGACTCGGGCCACTCCGTTTGGGCGGGCTCTGACGCAATGAGAGCGTGTCTGCTTCTCATTGGTCACGAGTTCAACCGAGTTCCCTCATAGGCTGTAGCAGTTCTCCCTGAGCGAACCAATGAGCTGCTAGCTAGCCCGCTCATGGTCTGCTGCAGTGAACTGCGTTGACATTGGATACAAAATTATAGGATAATTTGGTAACACTTTACAATACGTGTGCACTAATATGCATTAATTCATGCTTAACTAATGCACAAATAATCATAAGTTAATGTATAACTCATGAAGAACTAAACCATTAATTAATGATTACTGCATCAGCAACTAATGAAGAGTCTATATGATTAATAGATTAAGTAATACATGAATTGCTATTAATTCACTGTGTCATTGTGTATTAATTCCTTAATAACATATTTTATTAATTAATAGTGTAAATTATCCAGCCCGATCTCATGAAAGTTAGTATCTATGGCACGAATGTCATTTCTCGTGGCATTTATACGCCAAAAACAGTTTTTGCATGTATATGGCACAGGATTTTCGCGTACATATGATACGCACTTTTTGGCATATAATAGCCTATGCATGAACTCCCCACCCCCTCCCCCCTAAACCTAACCCAGGGTTTTTTAGTGCGTATACCATATACATGCAAAAAACATTTTTGGCGTATAAATGCCACGAGAAATGACACTCGTGGTATAGAGTACGCATCTTCATGGGACTGTGTTGAGTTTTCTGTCCATCATCATATGGCCCTAATCATTGCTCAAGCCATCACACTTCAGGACATGTAATGAAATCAATCTACATAAACAGACAAGGGACGCAAGAAGGACGTGCAGTGGAAAGCAAACAAACAACAAAAATGTTACTGATATATCTGTACTGACACCTGCCCAGCTCCCCTTAATGCAACCGACAGCGTCAGCTATTCCTTTTTCATTCGATTCCCAGGGAATCTCATGTTTTACTACAAAGTTTCTGATTCATCACACTCACCACATGAGGTGCATAAAAACACATGGAGAACGATTTGAGGGCCATTAGCAAATTCTGTAGTTAAAGGCATAGATATGAGGCCTGATATAGTGTCAACTGAACATGAGAATTATGTAGTCACAAAGAATGTTCTTTAAACATAATCTGAGCGAGCATGGACCATAAGGGTTTCCCTTGCAAGTGGTCTCAAGCTGTTCTATTGACGTCTTTCTGTGGTTGAAACACTGATTGACATGAGCCATGATTAATTTTGGTAAGTTGTAGTGTATCTTTCAACAACTTCCTAAAGTTTCCCAAATAAACAGTAAATCTGAGGCACTCAAAAGGAAAATAAATATAAAAAGCCTTTATTTAAACTTGGCTATCCATTAAAAAACATATGCCAACATGTTTCGGCCACATTGGCCTTCTTCAGGGCAAATCCTAAAGTTTGTTCATGTTTAGTTTGTGCTGTAAGTAACTAATAGTAAGTAACTAAGGTGATCGGTTCATAAAATTGAACTACAGTGATCCGTCACGCCACATTAAAGAGCCACAAAACCACATTTATTGTTTAAATCTTGTGATAAAATGTACAGAATTTGAATGATGTTTATCAAAAGTAACAAACATGTTAAAAGTAACAAAGCACAAAGCTTGTGATCATTGGCAGTTGCGCTATAAATACTTTGAAGTTAATGCATCAACAGAAAACAGCATAGACTAAAAGATCTTAACATTTTAGAATCCATATCAGTATTGGTAAAAACAAGAGTTCATTATATTGTAAGCATCCACAAAGCTGACATGTTTACCTGTTTTAGTGTGCACATAGTAGACTTTCTGCACTTTTTTACTTGGGTGTTCATTAATTAACAAGGAACGATGATCTTCGGTGACTGTCATTTACTCTCTCATGCTGACACACAACTAGAGCCTGCTTTCCAGGCTGATGCTTTCTTATATGCTGTCAGGTGTGCTGTCAGCATTGGTGTTCAAAAAGTCTGATGCGGAAAGTGGATCCAAAATGTATGCTTAAACATTTAGTTTTTTTTCCACTGAAACTTTAAAGTGAAAAAAGTCTCATTTTATTATGTCAGCACAACAAAAGATGTAATACATTTCTCATCACAGAACACCCACGTAAAAAAAGCATTTAATGCTATTTTTTTTAAATCATAACATCGCCAGTGGTGAATAAACACATTCGGTTACCGCTTTAGCCACACACACACACACAAAAATAAATAAATAAATAAATAAAATTACTATAGGTTTGGAATGACATGAAGCTAACTAAATTATGAAAGAATTTTCAGTATTCTAAAATAAGGCTTTAATCATACAAAAAATGTTAAATACCATTGAAATTTCACAATTCTTAGAACCAATTTCAATATCAAGCTAAAACTATCTCCCTTTTAAACTTTTAGGTAGCTAAATGTAATATAAATCACAATAAACATAAGATTCTGCTGATTCAGATCACAGATCACAGTTTTGTCATTTAAAGGGGTCATGAACTGGCTTTTTATTTTTTTTTATATTGTTGTCTGAGGTCAACTTATGACGTTCACTTGGTTTTTATATTAAAAAACATCAAAATAAATAAGTAATAGGCTATATTCTACCCTAGTTTTGAGCCTAGCTCGAAAACGATCGTTTTTATGTGCGTCTTGCTTTGAAGACTTGGAAGTAAACCCCCACTACTGTGCGTGGATAGTAGTTTTGCATAAACTCTAGAGAAAATAGGTCCAAAAGCGGTCACTGGGGCTGTACCTTTTCAAAAGGTACACTTTTGTACCTAAAGGGTGCATATTGGTACCTTAATGGTACATTTTAGCACCTAAAATGTAAATAATAGCACCTAAAATGTACATATTAACACCTAAATGTACATAATAGCACCTAAAATATACACATTAGCACCTAAAATATTCTTATTAGCACCTAAAACGTACATAATAGCACCTAAAATGTACATATTAACACCTAAATGTACATAATAGCACCTACAATGTAGACATTAGCACCTAAAATGTACATATTAGCACCTAAAATGGAAAAAGTTTGAAACGCTTTTGAAAAGGTACAGCCCCAGTGACAGCTTTTTTTCTGAGAGTGTATTATAATGAGTTTCACTCTGGATCTGGTTCGTCATCACGAGGTGGCTTATGTTATTTAGCTATGCATGTAATGCGTGAATCTGTGGGCGGGGCTAAACCGGCCGTGTTGAAGTAGATGTTGATCTTCTTCTGCGGGGATGGTGTTTTATCCTCTTTGACGTCACAGTTCCCCAATTTTAAAAACGAGTCGTTTGCTGAGCCTGGTGTCAATAAAGCTTTTTTTCAAATAAGCTTTTATTGGACTAACAAGGATCGTTTTCAGTTCTGAAACTTACAGGATATTCTTATAATATGATGACCTCTTAGATGTCAAAAAGCTCAAGGAAAATTTGATTTCTCAGTTCATCACCCCTTTAATATGCATTCGTCTAAAACACAACAGAAAAGTTGATTTTTGTACCTCGAAATTAGCCTGACGTCGTCATACTCAGATTCTAGTCAGCTTTGGTCCGGGTATACTTGTTTTACAAAGCATCAAGTCCAGTACCTGAACTTCCCATCCTCAAATGTTGTAGGCGGGGCTAAGTTCAGCTGGAATCCAGGCTACCTTGAAATATTTTTCTGTATTTCTTTAAATATTTGCACACAGAGACAACTTCTACTGAACAGACTCCTTACTTTGTGTTGTGAGAGTGTACATATAAATTACATTCAGTTTGTTTTCTCCTAGCACGTGTGTTTTTACACGGCGAATGAAGGCCTCCAGATTGTGGAAATCAATGTCCTCTAAAAACGATCTAACCTTAGCACCCCGTGATCCATATTCAGCCCAGCTTGCACCCACCTTTTGCGCAAAACTGTTTCATCTTGACATTTGAACAAATCAATATTTTTTTCTTCAGGGCCTGAGACCTATCGATTACCATTAAACTCTAATTAATGTAGCGAGGTACGCTGGTCTCCCTCAGACACTGAGAACAAAGAGCGGGCCTTTGAACACTCCCTGGATACCAGCCCTACATGAGACTTGAGTAGAGCCCCAGTCACTGGCTGATCTAGCCCTGCTATGTACAAAACCTTAGTTGTAAAGAGCCATCGATACATCAACATCAAAGCTGCTCGCATCTAATGCTTCCTAACATGGTCATAACATTTGCATATGCAAATTTATCTCCCTTCGAAATCTATTAATTAGGCTTGGGTGTTGCCACGACTGAGGCCAGGCTTTGTTTATTGTGATTTGTTGGTATTCACAGTACAGCATAATGGCACACTCGTCTAATCCCCTGCTGTTAAACGTCTGCCATAAAGACCAGTGGATAGACTTCTAATTTGCTTATGTTACAAGCCAGCTTTAACAACAATACGAGGTGCAGTAATTGCCTTGATCTAAAACCTCTCTAGAGGTACCACTTTTTTGTAATGCAAAAGCTCCTCTATTTGCAGATGGGCTTCTTTACTCAACCAACCAGAATTATAATGTATGTACACTCTCAGAAAAAAAAAGGTACAAAAGTCATCACTGGGGCTGTACCTTTTCAAAAGGGAAAACTTTTGTCCATTTTAGGTGCTAATATGTACATTTTAGGTGCTGATATGGACATTAAGGTACTAATATGTACATATTACGTGTTAATATTTACATTTTAGGTGCTAATATGGACATTAGGGTGCTAATATGGACATTTTATGTGCTAATATGTACATTTTAGGTGCTAATATGGACATTAGGGTGCTAATATGGACATTTTAGGTGCTAATATGTATATTTTAGGTGCTATTAAGTACATTTTAGGTGCTGATATGGACATTAAGGTACTAATATGTACATATTAGGTGTTAATATTTACATTTTAGGTGCTAATATGGACATTAGGGTGCTAATATGGACATTTTAGGTGCTAATATGTACATTTTAGGTGCTATTAAGTACATTTTAGGTGCTGATATGGACATTAAGGTACTAATATGTACATATTAGGTGTTAATATTTACATTTTAGGTGCTAATATGGACATTAGGGTGCTAATATGGACATTTTAGGTGCTAATATGGACATTTTAGGTGCTAATATGGACATTTTCGGTGCTAATATGTACATTTTAGGTGCTGATATGGACATTAAGGTACTATATATATATATATATATATATATATATATATATATATATATATATATATATATATATATATATATATATATATATATATATATATATATATATATATATTTTAGGTGTTAATATTTTCATTTTAGGTGCTAATATGTACTGTACATTTTAGGTGCTAATATGGAAATTAAGGTGCTAATATGTACATTTTAGGTGCTAATATGTACTGTACATTTTAGGTGCTAATATGGACATTTAGGTGCTAATATGTACATTTTACAACACAGTCTCATGAAGATGCGTATCTATACCACGAGTGTCATTTCTCGTGGCATTTATACGGCAAAATGGTTTTTGCGTGTATATGGTACACACTAAAAAACCCTGGGTTAGATTTGGGGGGGGGAGTTTGTGCATATTATATGCCAAAAAGTGCGTATCATATGTACGCGAAATCGCGTGCCATATACACGCAAAAACTGTTTTTGGCGTATAAATGCCACGAGAAATGACATTCGTGCCATAGATACTAACTTTCATGAGATCGGGCTCACATTTTAGGTGCTATTATGTACATTTTATGTGCTAATATGTACCATTAAGCCAGGTACCAATATGCTCCCTTTAGGTACTTTTGAAAAGGTACAGCCCCAGTGATAGCTTTTGTACCTTTTTTTCTGAGAGTGTAAGTTTTCAAATTCAGGTTAGCAGAATGTCCTTATATGCTATGACAACAAAAAAGCAATTTAATGGCCACTATGAGAAGCTTCTGCTGAATGCACTGAGCAAAACACTCCCTGGGAGGTCACTAGCTATCAATTATACAGTGATGTCATAGACAGCTTCATATGCATAAGTGCTGTGCTTCAAGTCACACAATCGAGCAATTAACGGGTTTCTCCTTTAATCAGTGGTGCCCCCTATCTGTCCGTTCAAAGGCATTGTGGTGAGGGTTGCCATCATGAGGCCCAATTAAAACCAGTACAGGAACATCTGCTGCCCCTAAAAAGCTGTTCCTTGGCATCTTAACCTGCAGAGCCCACACATCGCTAGACTGCCAGATTAAAGGTTTGCTCACTGCGGCTCGAATGAGGAGATGGAAAGAACAGAAACCACATGCTAAAGGTCAAACTTACACCTTCTGGACAAGCAGCCACACAGGGAGATCACTGATATACACTACAGACATTTTTTTTTTTTTAGCTTTATGAGCTTTTAAATTACTGTAATGATGTTTTTGGGTCAATGAAAATTAAGTGTCCAAAATAAAAGAAAAGGATTTAAAAATTAATATATATATATATGCACACTGGTTATATTTTTTTGAAACATTATTATAAAAATGTTTGAATTAATGACTCCAATAAATATCAAGTAAAAGTATTAACATAATTATTTAAATGTTGAATATTTGTGAGTGCACTATACACATCTTAATTTTTATTATTATGAAAGGTAACGTTCAAATATTTTTTTATGATTATAATTATCATTATCAAATTATACATGAATAATTCATGATATTAATACAAATTAATGTCATGAATTATTCATGAATGCCTATATATTTCATTATGTTTTGGGGAGTACACACCATGTGACATTTTACAACCACAACTAACCTTGTCCTGTAATAATAAATCTGAAATGTAAAGAGATTTGACAGTCATGGGGATCTGTAGCTTTCCTGTTGTGTTTTTTTATTATTATTATTATTTTTACTTTATTCCTATTGGTTGCATGACTTATTCTAAGAATAAGACCTTAAAATGGACAATGCAATTTAAAGCATTTTTGAATACATTATTAGACAAAAAGTGCGTCATGTCATTGGCCCTTTTACTTCTATGATTCAAATTACAATTAGCTAGAAAACTATGGATTGCACCTAATTAAAGCATGGTTCTTGACTAATAAAAAGCTTGCGTCTGGGTTATAGTATAGGTGACAGGCTGAACAGCTTCAGCACACACATTTTTTTACTATGGGCTGCTGGAGAAAAACCCAGTAAGTTTTCTTTTAGGCATACATTAGGGTAGGTTTTCTGTAGCTATTCCTAGCCAACAGATGGATTAATGGTAAGGTAATTAGAGAAGCTAATTAAAAAGAATCTGCGCATAAGGGCACCCAAGAGGATGGGTTTAATTTATTTTTATTTGTAAATGATTCTGTCAAAAGAAGTCCAACTGTGCCGTTTTTCTTATTGTGACTTTTAACTGCATCATACTGAATTGGATTTTGAATTGAACTGAATTTTGATAGCCTGTTTTGAAGCATGATCTACAAAGAGTTTTCCAGCTTTACCTTCCATCATTCCAGTGGAAAAGACAATTTTAGTATACACTGTAAAAAATAAACCGTAAATTTTACGGAAAAAACCGGCAGCTGTGGTTGCCAGAACTTTACCGCTAAAAATACGGTAGGAACGTTAATGGTTTTACAGACTTAACTTAAAATTTACAGTAATAAACCGTATTTTATTTTCTGATAAAATGTAGATTTACCAACTTATTGACGTATTGATATCTATTTTAGACCATTTTAATACACTGACAACCAACAATCATCACAACAGTGATGAGAGTTACATGAGCAATCACAGCTCATACAAGTGAATACTTGTATAAAGCAATACTTATTTAAAGAAGCTGCACAATGTCATTCACACAAACATTAAGCACCATCATGGTAATGCAATAAACATTAATTTAACAACATTAAATGTAACATAAAACCCTAATGTACATAACTGATTAGAAAAAAAAAACTATAAAACTATGAGGAACCACAGTTATTTCAACAAAAATACATAAAATGTGAAGTGTCACAAAGGGAATTGTGGGAATGTCAATTTACGGTTTTTCACTGTAAATTATACAACGATTTGTTCTTTTTCACTTTCAAAAACTGTAAATTTAACGGTATTTTACTGTAAAATTATTTCACAGTTATTTACCGTGTATAGTACGGAAACTTTCTGTTTAGCAATTAACAGTTTTGCACTGTAGCATTTTTACAGTATTTTACCGTTAAAATCCTGGATATTTTTTACAGTGTAGCTAGGCTGTTGCTGTACTTGTAAAAGGTTGCTCACACAGGGTGTGTTCTAGCTTTCAATGGCAACTAGGTGTGAAGGAATGGAACAGGTGATTTCAAGATGCGTTTTTCACATTTTTCTAATCATTGGTCAAAAATGAACAGAGCCGTAATGACCCTGCAAGCTGGTTTATGAAGCAAATGCATCTAAAGCTGATTTGGCCAGTCCAGAATACAGAGATGCCCATTTTCTCTAAAGCTGGTGCTTACCATCTGCAAAACAATGATATCTCTCAGCATCTGATCCCTCACTTATACAGCGTGCCAAAGAGAAATGCCTACTGCCTTACCCTCTGGGGCATTGCCATCATGCAATCCCACTGAGACTAAGAGCCAATCAGAGTCCTGCACCACGCCCTGAGAACTGTTTCCTACTTGCGAAAAGAAGGATAAAAATAAACGACAGCCGGGTGGCCATTTTGGCCCTGCCTCCTCTTCACACTGGGACGTGAGCCCAACCCACCGGAAAGAAACATACACCATCAAAAATTCATTAGAGACAGAGAACAGGAGAGCTGAGAAAGAAAAGAGTGATGGAGCTGAGGGAAGCGGAGGGGGTGAAAGTGGGATGTCAGTAAAGATAGTAGATATGGACGTTTGTTCTGTCTGGCATTGGCTTGAAAAGTGTGAATGTGCGGAGAGAAAAAAAAACGTGGTAAAATTCTGTTCCAACTAAAAAGGGTAATTTTATTTATTTTCATGTTTCTCTGACTTGCAAAGCCATGTTTTTGCTAGTCGGTTGTTGATTAAATAGCAACATATTTAACAAGTTGCTTATTCAAAAGATGCCAACAATAGTTAATTAAATATAACTAATATGAATGCAACTAGCAATGACAGCTTGTGTCATTTGATTACAGTACAATTGTGTGATTGCTTTAATACAACATTCAATAACATTTAGGCTCTTCTGCTTCCATCATCTTGAAGTCAACAGTTTTGAATGGGTTTTTGGTTAAATGCCTGAAATAAGGTCTGTTGTTAAAGGAGCATAACGCAAGTCTCAGAGTTTTTGCAGAACTACGCCCCCTCTGGCGATAAATGAAACTGCGTGCGCGCTCATGGAATACACGCATACACGCACGTTTGCACGAGCTGTTCATAACCAAAGGACTGGAGCATCAGCCGCACACTGTGCGGCACACATCTTTTGTTACAGTCATAATGAGGTAATACAGTTATAAATCTGCAAGCCATTTAAAATATATGAAAGGAAAGGCATTTGAGTAAATTACACACTTATGTAGGCCTATGTGTGTGTGAGGGGAAAACAGGGGTAACGTTAGTAGAAAACTTAGGCTTTTGTTTCCATCGATCTCCATGTTGAACTGTTTTATGTGCTTACTGTATCCACTTATGATTGTGTTATTATGGAAACACGTTCATGAACACGTTTGAGCCCTAGAGCAGACCGCCCGAGATCTCTCCGTTTGTTGAAAGCCTTCCCGATGTTGACTCTAGTCTTATTCCGACGACTGGCACTGGACAGACAGAAGTTGTATTTTCTTTGTCTTACGTGGAGTTTGCGTTGGGGTTTGTAATGAACTACAAGCCGGTCTCTTTGGGGCTGTTTTTACACCTGGCCACAATGCGTTTTCTCAGATCTATCTGATTTATCAAAACGATTCCATTACACCTGGTCACATAAATGTGTTTTTGCAAAACGGATATTAATCTGATATTCAATTCCCGCGTTATATAGATTTCATGAAGTGCACGTCACCGAAAGCAACAGATGAGCTGCATTTATTGATCATCGGCTTCGGCTATTTCAAAATCAGCAAAGACAGCAATAAGAGAGAGCGGCAAAAGCTCTGGTATGAGATCATTTCATTTCTTAAGGCTACTTTTAATGAAGATAGTGGAGGTAGAAGGTAACTTAGTGATAATCGTATGCGTCTTACTTTCACTTTCATTTGCGATAGATTGCGCGCGCTGGTTTGATGAATACACTCGCCTGCTCACCTAGGTGATGCACGTCGTCATATATGACTAAAACAACATGAAAAAGCCTGTTTTCAACAACCAGATGCATTTACACTTGTCCAGTTTCGTCTGGAATACGGCCCAGACCACGTCCTCAATGGTTTGAGCTGTCGGATTCAAATCCGTCTGGATTCAACCTGGTCTTTTCACGATCGAGAAGTTATCCGATCACAGAAAACACATGAAGTGACCAGATGTAGGCTAAACAGCCCCTTTGAATCCATCTTCTACTTTTGGGAAAGTTGACTTTCAAGTTGCGTCGCTCGAGTTGTCTTCTCTGATACGGAGAACGCGGCGAATACACTAACCTGCAAAGCATAGGCACATAGCCAGGCGAGCGTGAACGCGCATGACGTTCACGCCCAGGCTCAGATTCGAGCCCGAATCCCTCTTATTTATTTCACTGTATAGGATTATAGAGGCGATCGCAGTGATCAGAGAAGGGCTCATTCAGCCCATCAGACGATTGTTTCAGCATGTATGGGTTAGAAAACGGCATAACATAAACATTTTTTAACATAAAATGTTGCGCAATGCACCTTTAACACAAGTTCAAGATTTTCATGTTTTATTCTACAACACAAAATACATCAGTGATATCCCCTTGTGGCTTTTAGAAACATTACTAACAAGTGACAAAATAGGATCACAAAGGTTGTTGGGGACATTAAACGCCATTCACGCATGAAAAGGTAAACTCATGTAGGCCTACTTACTAGACCACTTTAATGTATATAATAGTGCTATTGTTAACAATTATAACTAGTAAACTAATATATACACTGATTGGCTCAAAAGTTTTAGATCAGTAAGATTTTTTATGTTTTTAAATGAAGTCTCTTCTGCTCACCAAGGCTGCTTTATTTGATGAAAAAAAGACAAACAGTAATATTGTGAAATATTATGACAATTTAAAATGACTGTTTTCTATTTTAATATATTTTAAAATGTAATTTTAAAGTTGAATTTTCAACATCATTACTGTTGCTGATTACACATCAGTTTTCAGTGTCACATGATCCTTCAGAAATCATTCTAATATGCTGATTTTATGCTCAAAAAACATAAATTATTATTTTCAAAGTTGAAAACAGTCGTGTACCATCCCCCCCCCCCCAAAAAAAAAAAATTCTATGATGAATAGAAACTTCAAAAGAACAGCATTTATTTTTAAATTATAATCTTTTCCAACATTATAAATGTCTTTACTGTAACTTTTGATCAATTTAACTCATCCTTGATGAATAAAAGTATTTTCTAATTTCTTTCCCCCAAAAATAAAAAATAAATTCTTACTGACACCAAACTTTTGAATGGTAGTGATTAATGTTACAAAAGCTTTGCATTTCAGATCAATTCTGTTCTTTTGAACTGTCTATTCTTTAAAAAATCCTGAAATAAAAATGTAAAAAACTGTTTTCAACATGGATAATAATCATAAATGTTTCTTGAGCATGATATTATAATAATTTCTGTAGGATCATGTGACACTGAAGACTTGAGTAATGATGCTGTAAATTCAGTTTTGATCACAGGAATAAATTACACTTCACTATATATTCACATAGAAAACCGCTGTTTTAAATTGTAATAATATTTCACAATATTACTGTTTTTTTTATCAAATAATTGCAGCCTTGATGAGCAGAAGAGACTTCTTTTAAAAAATAAATCTTACCGAATCTAAACTTTTGACCGGTAGTGTGTGTGTGTGTGTTTATATATATATATATATATATATATATATATATATATATATATATAAAAAAAAAAAATATATATATATATATAATTTCAAAAGTCTAGTTTCAGAGGGTTGATTTTATGCCACACAGAAACTGAGAAACCTGTTGTGCACCTGTTCACCTTCATTGGCTTGCCAGTGAGAAGACTCAATATCCTCCACAGAAAAATGTGTCTGTCTGTAGGGGACATTTGATAGGCTCAGATGAAGAAGAGAATAGACATAACATCTGGATCTGGCAGTGCAGTGCAGTTTGCTTTGCATTTAAAAGCAAGTCATGTTTGCATAATTAATTCAGCAATCAGGAAGCTCACAGTATGTTCTTCTGAAATTATCTTTACCATCCAGTCAGAATAAAGAGACAGACAATAAGCTGTTTCCTATTCTTCTAGAATACAAAAATATATGATTTTTAGAAGAATTTGTTTTATAAGCATCCATTGTCAGCTCCTTACAAGAAACACAACACGTTTCACTTTTTATGTTAAAATAGAGGCAACTGTATTGGTTGGTTAATTACCAAGCAGTCCATATAGTCAACATAGTCATACTGTATCTGTTTGTTGGATGGGTCGGTATTTGATGAATTCATTTGCATTTGGTGATGCTTGTGGCACAGAAATTACACACTTTTTCATGTAAACAGGTATCAATAAGTATCATTGCTATGTTTCCTTCCTTACTAACAATAAATGTCCACCCACTACCTCATTCCCTTTGTCCCAAGAAATAATCCCAGATTTTCACATTCTTTTGATGTACTGTGAGGGTATTGTTGAGCAGGATTTGGAAGACTACTAAACGTAATCCTCTTCTGCTAAAGGAATGAATGGAATGAGTAAGCGGTGTGTTCATCCATGCCCTTTAATGGTCCTCTCAGAACTCAAATGAAGCCTAAAAAACACACCTTTTAGAACCAACCATCCTATAAATTCATAAAATTTGTACTTTGACAGTATCTGGATTGTAATTGTTGCAGGATTCTCTAAGCCTAAACTCAGAATTTCAGAGCTAAAATTTTAGAGCTAAAATCCTAATGCCAAAACAAGACATTGTTTAACAAGTTTTACAGTCTCTTGCAATTTGAGTTTGTTATAGATGGCTAGTCCTTGCTGACGACCAGCCTCCTTTTTTCTCCTCTGAGTGCAAGTGTTATTCCTGTGTGTGTTAGCCCTTTATTGGACAAGTCATCCATCCAAGTGTGTTCCTCTGTCAATGGAGGCTTTAGCATTCCCGTGTACATAGTAGGACATGGATTAATGGACGGATACTGGTTGACCAAGGAAATTTTGCTGGTTAATCTTGTAAAGAGTCCTAAACTAGACTAAAATGACATGCTGCTCAATTACTATTGAGTTTAATCAAAGCAGAATTATAAATTTAGAGAAGCCCACCAGGGGTGTGTTTGCCAAAAGCATTGTTGGCAAACTATGATCGCAACTTCCATTGAACTCTTTAGTTGGATTTGCTCACCCCAGAGTGGGAGACCATCTGAGCAACAAGCCTGAATAGGGTGTGTCAATTTGTGATTTGCATATCGTCGCTGTCCGATGAAACCCGTATGTCCATTTTGACGATTTTGAGATTTTTTGACGGATAGAATGTCCAGGTTCATTTCCGTATACAGCATGCTTCACATTATCTAAATGACCAATGAAAAGTTGTGAAATCGTGTCATCTGATTTCCACGTATTTCCATTTGCTGTCAAAGCTGTCAATCACGCAGCGTATTCTCCCATAGACAGTATGGTATCTCCCGCCCTGTGGAGGCATCTCGCCGGTCTCGTGAAGTTTCTCGCCAGTCTCGTCTCTGAGACCCCTACACCTGGTATTATAATGCGATCTGTATCCATTATCCGGATAATAAAAAAAGGCATGTTAATGCAAGGTATAAATACATTGTGATTCGGATCTGCCTGACCATCTGGAGGTAGTCTGGCTCGCATTGTGTTCGGATCTTTACTAGGTGTAAACACAATCTGGTTGTTGAACCACATATGTATATTTTACTCCTCCCAAAAATGCTAAAAAAATAAACGAGTGAGAGCGTGTTATATAGGCTATATGACACGTTATAGTCACGATATGACGGCGCTAATGCGACACGCATCACCGCAGATGAGCAGCTGCGTCAAAAGTGAAAGTAAGTCACAGACACAATCATCTTCACAATCACACAATCATCTTCAAGTAAAGAAACGAAGTGATCTTACAGGGCAGGCTGTTGCCACACTCACTTATTGATGTATGTCTTTGATTTTGAAATTAGCTGATGATAAAATGCAGCTCATATCTGTAATAAAATGCAGCTCATTTCCGACAAAATTACGGTAGAATTGTGTAAATAAATTATCAGTCTAGCATCGCCATGCCAGTGTATTGATTCATTGTCTCTTCATAGTTTGCAAGAGACATTTAATAAACTGAGCGTAGCCTATTCATCTGTCAATATGAAATGCGATTTGGTCATTCTAATTAATGATCGGAAGAACGTGTAATCGACCACCGTTACCATACAATATGCACGTATGTCCATTTAAACTCGATTTTGGGTCAAATATGGATTATATCATGACACTGGCAAGAATATGGTTACATTTAAAGATGTTGTGCCAAGCATGACAACTGCTACGTTCAGCTGCTTTTGAAATTACATGTTTTTTTCACTTCCTGAAAAGTAACCGTTTTGGACATAGGTGAGTTTCATCGGGCAGCGACGATATATTTCTCGTAATGCTTAAAGGGTAACTAAACCCCTGGTCAGAGACTGACTCCACCCACTGGCAATATTTGAAAAATGCTGAAAAAGTGGGCAGACCCCAGCGGAGATATCCTGATCGTTTTCAATACTCGCAATTCCAACTCCTGACTCACTACAGTGGTTTTGACTGAAACAAGCTGGATTTTATACTGCCGCTCATACCAAAAGCGTGGTAAGCTGAAACCTGCGTACGTCACGAAGTGCGGAACATCCAATCGGAAAATTCAACTGCAGTAGCCACCGTTCAACCTGAAGAGGGCAGCACTAAGACTTTTTACACCATATATTGTACAAATGAAATACTTTATACACAAATGTCAAAAAAGTTACTCAAATCAATGACTGGTATTAATAAAGATCCATTCTTACAGATCATTAACCAAAAAAAGTTGGTTTAGGGTTTAGTTACTCTTTAAATGCTCTTCTGTTATTAGTACATTTTCAAAAACTTTAGTACAATGCCATTCAAATTATGGGTAAACATTGTACAGTACAGTCAGCAATAGACATCAGGCATTGATTGACCTCTATAATGGCCAAACACTGTATTTTTTCCTCTTGCTTATAAAAGAGATCAGGACCCTTCACTCAACTGCAAATGAATCTCAGCTGAACCATTCACTCTCTACTAGCAGAGTGTAATGAAGCGTTTTGCTTCATGGTATAAGGTCAATGTGCTGCACACCAACAAACACACACCAAAAGTAGTGACAATGGATTTAAAATATATGACTCCAGAGGGGTTGTGATTGCCTTGAGAGAGAAAATGGGAGTCATATGTCTGCCATTTGAAGCCAGTCAGCCAGGAGAGGCTGGTTTAATGTTTCAATGTTTAAATTAGATTCTCTTCAACCACAGCGACTGCCTGACAGGAAACTGAAAGACTCAAAAACGTCTAACCCTTGAGGCATGTCCAATAAGATCAGGTGAGCATGAAACTTTCCTGCTGACACCAGTGGCCCTCTGATGAAGCAAAGTGGCAACAACATGCATCAAGAACAACAACCAGCACACGTCAGTGCGTCATTGTTTGGAACAGAACTTTCATTGTTGTACAAGTGTACAGTTGTATTCAAAATTATTCAACCCCTATAGCAAATCAGGTTTATTGGCAAAAATGTACAGACTTTCAGCTAATTGCAATAAACAAATCAAACAAAAGTAATTGAAATAGCCCAACAAAACAAATGTTTCAAGTGGTTTCCCAAAAGGGCAATTGAAAATGGCACTTTTAATGACTTCAAAATTATTCAACCTCTTGAATAAAATCTCTCACAACTGCGCTCAAGCTCACCTGATGCAAATAATTAAGTCAAAAGAATAGTTCAAAAAGTTAAAAGAAGATATGATCGCCATTCAGAAACAAGGAACAGGATACAAAAAGAAAGTGAAGGCACTAAATGTTCTAAGACACCGGAATTCAAAGGAACAGTGGTTACACCATCTGGATGGGGCAGAAAATGAAAGCTATCAATGGCTGCAACCAGATTTCTGAGAAGGCAGGTTTAGAAAAACCCTTGAATAACTACAAAAGACATGCAGCAAGACTTAGTGGCAACAGGCACTGAGGTTTCAGCTTGTACAGTAAAGCGGATCTAAACGCATGCGGTTTCCATGCCGGAACTCCAAGAAGTACACCACTACTGACCCAAAAGCACAAGAAAAGTCAGCTCTAATTTGTTCAAAAACATATAAATAAGCCACAGACGTTTTGGGATTCTGTTCTGTGGAGTGATGAACAAGCAATTTGAACTTTTTGTCTCTATGGATCAGCGGTATGTCTGGAGGAAGAAGAATGAAGCATCTGCTGAAAAGAACACTCTTGCTGTGTCCGAAATCACCCATTACTCACTATATAGTGGACTATATAGTGAGCTCGCCATTTTGTAGTGCTGTCGAATGTGTAGTGATGATTATAATACCCTATATAGTCCACTCAATGTATCCCAGAATGCATTGTGAAAAGTAGTGTACAACCGATGGTCACTAACCTAAGCCCTACAGTACATACCATCATGTATTGCGCTGATCTTAAAAATAAGTTATAATTATGTGTGGAGTAGCGCATCATAACAGAAATGGCCAGAAATCACTTTTAGTTTTAAAATTTTGGAGAAATAAGCTCAATGTAATGTAATAGATTTATTTTTAAAAATCTATTTAGCCCAGAGCCGGTTTGGCACCAGCTGACAGATGATGTAATCAACGGCGCGAGAGACGATCGATTAGTGTCCGAAAGCGGGGTTTCTATTATGCTGGTGAGCTCACTACATAGTGCTCTGCTCTCTACCCCCAACAAAGGGGTTAGGGAGTAGTGCTTTGAGGGGAGATTTTGGACACAGTATCTGTCTACACAGTTAAGCAGGGCAGTGCTCAGTGATGCTCTGGGGCTGCTTTGCATCTGGCACTGGAAGCCTGCAGTGTGTGGAAGGCAATATGGATTCAAGTATCAGGAAATCCTAGAAGAAACGCCATGTGAGGAAGCTGAAGCTTCGGCGTCATTGGACCTTCCAACAGGACGACTGATCCCAAGCATACCTCAAATTCCACCAAGGCTCGGTTGCAGAAGAAGTCTAGGAAGATTATACAGTGGCCATCGCAGTCACCTGACTTGAACCCATGGAAAATCTCTGGTAGGATTGAAGAAGGCGGTTGAGAAGCTGGTTATACATCTTGTTTGTAGCAGGTCATAAGAGCAAAAGGGTGTTCTAATATGCTTGCCATGAAGGGTAAAATAACTTAGAGACTACAGAAGAAATTAAAAGTGGAATTTTAAGTTTAATTTGGGGAAACCATTTGAAACACTTGTTGTGTTGAGCTATTTCCATTATTTTTGTTTGATTTGTTCACTGCAGGCAGCTGAATGTCTGTAAATTCTTCCAGTAAACCTGAAATAGCAATGGGTGTTGAATAATTTCGATTAGAACTGTAAATGATGAAACCCAAGTTCTGACAGTAAAACTAAACTTAACCAAAATGAGGATTTTCTATTACAATACATAGAAATTAGTCCCCCAAATCAAATTCCATGCTGAACAAATCATAGGGTCAAGATCTTGCTGATTAGCCTTAGGAGTTCGCCCATAGACTATAATGTAGCTACCATAACGTCTGTTTCTACATGCTGATATACCGCAAGCCATTCGGCACATTGGAACGGTGCTGGTCTGTTTACTCTGTTGAACAAGTTGTGTCTGCCACAATAGTTTTTCCATGTACTGTATATGTAGTAGGCTTGTTAATATCTGATTACTCGGTTTTAGGCCCGTTTACACGAGAATGATTCCGGGTGAAAACGTAAAAATATTTTATCGGATGTGCCTTTCGTTTACACGGCGACGGTGTTTTTGAGGCTTAAAAATGCAAAAAAGTGAAACCACCCTCCAGAGTGGAAATCTTAAAACGTTTCACCGCGCGTTTCCGTGTAAACGGTAAAATTGCAAAAGTCTGTGAAAAGTCTCTGACAGTGAAGGTTGTACGCAGTTGCGTGGACTTGGTGTTGTTGTAGTATGCACTCCTAGCCACCTGAAGTGCATACTACATTGAATTTCACACACTTTTGCATCACCATTTGCACACGTATTTCCCACACAAAACGCTCGTCTAAACGCAGAATAAAAGTGATGGCGTAACGCCGCTTTTGCGCTTTTCTCTTTAGAATTGTTTCCGTGTAAACATAGCCATTATCTATAATTTTGATTAACCAATATTGTTTCTTAGATCCCAAAATCCATCTTTTGGTTATTGCAGTTTTTTTTTCCTTCTTCTTTTGAATTAGTTAGCTAGAAAAATAACTCTAGCCAGATGCAATTTGAGTATTTTCTAAATATATGCACAATATATCACATATTTCTTGTATTTGTTTGAATAAATTTGTCGTGAAACCAATTTATCAGTTTATTAAATGGAATATATATATATATGTACTTTTTTAATTTCAACAAAGAATTGGAGTATTTTGATTTGTAACTTTGTTGCTAGTACTTCTCAATGTCTGTAGCAAATAAGAACAAATTAAATAAGATTGTTAATATGGCTAGTAGATTGCAGGTAAAAAGCAATATGGTATGACAACATTATGTGAATCTCGAGTTGTGAGGAAAAGCCATGCAATCCTTCGTATGAATCACACCCTCTTTGTGGGGCATGAGTTGTTATTATAACGTATGATATTTAGTAACCAGTTCAGAAAACTGGTTGGCTTTATTAAAAAAGAGTGGCTTTATTTCCAGAATGATCTATCGTTTCAAACGAATCAATTGAATGAATGCTTCTATGACTCATACATTAAGACGGTGATTTGGCGTCACCTATAGGCTTTATGCACAGCTGCACTATCTCCTGAACTTCAGCCAGCTCATTGTTTCCTGTCTTCCATTATTGGATAAACTTGATTAATTCAGGTGTGCCTGATTATTGTTGTTGTGACTACTAAGGTCAGACATACCAGGATTAATCAGTTTGTCCAATATTGGCAGACAAGAAACAAGGAGCTAGCTGAAGTCCAGGAAGTAGTGGAGTTGTGCATAAAGCCAATTGGCGGTTTTAATTTCATAATTAATAAAAAAATAATCTCTATATTAAAATTATTATATTTAAATCAATCTCATAACATTATATATGATGTTTGTGATTGCAGTATAAATGCATGGTTAGAAAAAAAATAGTTAGAACATAGTTGTAAATCTATTTAAGGAGTATAGAGGGAATGCGCTTGACGTCACCTTGTCCTGGTCACGTGCCTGCAGTTTCTCACAGTGAGTGGCAAAAAGACTGAGCGGCTCTATATGTTTTCAGCGTTAATGCCGCGAAAAGCAAACACAACACATATAAAGTGGGAAAGAGCTTTGCGAATTGACTGTACAACTATATTTGACCAAAAAAAAAAAAATCGGAGGTATATTTTTACAGACTGCTATAGAAAGAGGAGCAGTTATCATATTGTGTCAATATGCTGAATTTAGCTGTAAAACCATACCCATATATTTTGTATTGTTATATATATTAACAGCTCATCAATTAAATATTTATCATTGCAAATTCTGCATTATTGGATGTTTCTTAATAAACACTGACCAAAAAAAAAAAAATGATAGAAGTGATCACCCGTATTTAGACCTATATTGTATTTATATAAAGCGTTCACAGGCAAATTTGCTTTATGTTTACCATCTATATTGCTTTTATTTCCCTGGTGTCAAAATCAGGCAAACATAAATGTCAAGCAACACGATTCCTGGCTGCATGTCAATATCCATGGATCACTGGATCTTTAGTAAGTTGTAAGGAACACTATATTGAGTCCAACATTTAGTTTAAATTGATAAAATTGTTCGTTTTAGTTGCCTTTTCTGCAGTTTCCCCTATTAAATCCAGTTATCGTAATATATCTTTTGCCACTCAGTCAGGCTGAGGGGGGTTGTTCTGCGGGAAAGTGACGTCAATGCATTCCCTCTATTGGCTCTTAATGGGAAAGTTAATGTCTGGGCTATTATTATTATAATAATTCCAAATTTTGATCATCATAAATACATCCTATAATAAATTATATGAATATTATTAATATTACAATATAAATGTATAAAAAAGGTCATCATATCTGAGGGAAAAATAAATAAGGTTGAGGCCAATATAAACTCTACTTTTTTCTGTTTGGTATTGTAACTTGACTTCGACTTGACCCTTAACATGACTCTAACTCGACTTGACCCTTTACATGACTCTGCTTGACCTGCTTGAAGTGACTTGACTTGGTTGTGTGTGCAATCAATGTGACTTAGACTTCCTTGAGACTAGATGGTAAGGACTTGAGGCTTGTGACTTAACATGTGTAACTAATACCCCCATCTCTGGTTGTTACCATCTGCTCAAAGGTATAGGGTACCATTATTACGGACTGCCCTTCAGTATAGCTCTGTTAAATACATAATACAATACAACTGTGATATGATATTACAGTTGTCATTTTACTTCTATGGCAGTGACTTTGCTGTTGCGAGAGGGATGTTGTTGATGTCTGTTGTATTTTGTAAGGTACTTTTGTATTTTTGCTGTTTGTTTGTATTTGTCATTTGGTGTTGACTGAATGGTGTGCCACAGACACAAACAAATTTCCGAAAGGACAATAAACTTAAACTTGAGCGTGCTGCAATGAGCAACTCTCATGAGGTGAATTGAAATTCTCTTATTTTAGAAAGATTTGACAGCTTTTAGAGTTTTATAGACCTCCTTGAATGGCAGTTCTAAAAGCAAATCCTTAAGATACAAAAGTCTCATTAAACGGATACGAACAAATGTTTACCTTCTTTGTGTTTAAAGAGACGGAGAGTTGTGAGAGAACAGAGGAGAATTTATACTCCCACTGAAGCTGAATTATTGATCTTTCTATTTTAATATGGCAGCAGAGGTGGAAACACAGTTAATAAACATGGGCAAACTGATCTCTAAGAAGTCTGAGAAAAAGAACACCTAAACTGAGCACAGCTCAACCCCGCTGAGTGCGTCATATTAATATTATAAAGGGCATATTCCAAGGGCAAGACACAGGAAGGATTAGATATGAGAGGCATTTTTCTGTCCTTCTTTCTAATAAGACTCCAAATTTTAATGTCCTTTCTTATTCTTCTCAAACTGACGACAGGTTTCTGACATGAATCAAATAACAGGATACATCCTAGACAGGGTGGTAATTATAAAAGGAACTTGCGCCAGGCTCTGCGGAGAGATTCTAGTCCTCCTCCATATCTCTGGAGACCGTACGTCATAGAAAGTGATGTACCATTCAGTGCAGCAGTGCTGAATATTGCATCTCTGTCTCCTACTGTTTTTTCTTCTTCCACCAACTTGTGTGTGTTTCTTATACTTTCTCTCCAAGCTCTCTTCCCTGCCTGTTATCTGATTTTCTAACTCTATAGTCTTTGTCTAGTGTGTGTCTTAATGCAGTGACACATTGCTGTTGAACTAAGCTCCGTCTTTTAGAATTAGCCCTGCAGCCAAGACCCTATAAATGGCTTCCTTGTGTAACGTTGGCCTTCTCGCCCCTAGCGGAGCGTCCCTTTCTGTGCTGAACACATTTCCGTCTGCAGCCAGACGGCTCTCTGACCAGGGCACACCACCTACAGCTCATTATCTAGGTAACAATGTGGATAAAGGTCAGTCAGAACGCTACAAGCTTTCCTCTCTCACCGACTAAGAGTGAGTATCATTTAATATAGATATTGGGCACCACTTTAAAATGGTATGTGTGAACAAATCATTACTATAAGTAGCTAAATGATTTGCTTGTGAATAGTTGTTTCTAGCACTCTATTATTATTATTATTTTAGTAATATTATGCTACATTAGAATTACATATACTGTATTATGGCTAATTTCTATTATTATACTAATCAAACATAATTGAATACATCTACAACAAAGCAGGATGCTAATACACATAATAGCCTTTATTATGCAAATAAATCTGTTTTTCATCGTTATTTGCATCCACAGCTGTCATTACAATAGTTTATTGCTATTATAATATTGTACAAACACATATTTAATGTATTTAAAAGCAGGGTTTATGCAGGTTTTACAAAGTTAAATTTAAGACTTTTTAAGACCTTTTTATGACCATTATGAATGAAATTTAAGACCTAGGCCTATATCACGAAAAAAAAAAAAACCTACAAAGGAAACACGTAATGAGTCTCTAAAATTATTCGCAAAGTAATTTAATATATTCAAACTGAACATTTGTCGAAAATCAGTACGAACGGTCCCATGATTTTGGAAATTAGTTCTGTTTTTGTTTTTATAAAATCCCCTATTCCAAAGCGCTGCAAATGTAGGTCGTTTTATCTTTCCCGCACCTGAAGGATTTAGCGATGTCATAGTCCGGAAACATCATTTGAAAATAAGAGCAGCCATTGGCTCTTCGTTGGCTCTGATCCAAAAGCAAAATTAAAAATCAGCAAAATTTGACCCAAAATTCAGATATTTCAAGCCAAGTAGCCTATCGCTAAACTTAAAATCCGTATTATGTCTGTCTGTGGGGCATTCTTGACGATACGTCAAAAAACACGAAACCTCAAAACTGATTAGCTGTTGCATATTGGTCTATTTTGTAGTGGGTAATACAGCGAATTATATTTGAACTAGCAAGAAAATAACTACAACTACAGATTATATATATATTTTTAACATTCCAAAACACTGTTGGAACATTTCAATGAGATTTACATGGACGTAGGAAAATTAAGACCTGTTTAAAATGATTTAAGACCTAGAACACAATACTTCAGCAAATTTAAGACTTTTTAAGGCCTTAAATTGCGATTTTTGAAATTTTAGACTTTTTTAGACTTTTTTAATACTCCTTGGAAACCCTGTAAAGGGATAGTTCAACTTCTGAAATTAATTTTTTATATGTTTTAGCTTATCTCAAGGGCATCCAAGATTGTAGGTGTCTTTGTTTCCACAATATTTTCAATTTTGACATTTTTCGGTCAAACCGTTGTTGTCTGTCAGTCATATAATGCAGGTATAGGGGGTCCATGTCAAAGAGCATGCACAGAGAAGTCCAAATGAAACATGATTTAATGACTCGTAAATGTAAGTACACATTGATGGCCTAAGACATCAAAACGAGCGGTTTGTGTGAGAAAACGAACAGTATTTATATTGTTTTTACCTCGTGTAATCACAGTCACGTCCAAGTGATCTGAATCAGTTGTGCAATGTCCAACTGAACCGAACCTGAATTATGTTAAATGTTTCGTCGGAAGTGATCACTTGCGTGTGTACGTCACTCAATATTTACACGGAGATTTCGAAAGTTTTACTTTTTACTAAATATATTTAGCCCTTTCACACGCAAGTTTAAAATATTCTAACTGACCCCCAGCGTGAGTTTTTCAAGGCGACCGTTATTTAGAACTTGCCACTTTAATGTTTTCATGGTGACGCGTAATTGCTTGTTACATGATGTATCATTACATGACACAGCACAACCACAACAGAGCGCGGAAGGAATGATGATCTGCTTTTATGTAATTTTTCCTTTTTTATTAAAAATATTCATAAATGTATTAGCTATAACATGAAGCGCTGATATTCCGAATTACCAAATATGGGCAAGTGGATGGGTTTTGTTGTTTAAACATCTTTATAACAATCACGTTAGTTGAGCTGTATGCACAATGGGCGGCGCCATTTTAATTTCTTTTTCAGTTCAGAGAATCGGATCTGTTGGATTTACAATGTCAATTCCTCCACTTCTCACAAAATACATGATAGTAAGTGGCTGGTGAACTGAGAGAAGAATAGGGTCAAATGTTAAGCTACTTGCACAATGTGTATCTGATATGAATAAATCGTGTAGTCTTATTATAATTGAAAGGATTATTATTGCCACATCCATAGATATCAGTGTGTATTTTACAAACTCAAAATCATTGTTTTGCTAGTAGCCTACTTATGTGTATTTAAATGTCTGAAACCTAAAATAAACATTATGTGGTTGAAAACACTCAATAGTTGTGATATTCGACAGCACTGAGTGCGTCTGTCTCTGGCTCAGCGCCAGCCAACGCGTGAGAGCAAGTTTGAATTTAGCAGTTGCTCACGTGATGCACTCAGCGTTCTAATCACACCGGTGTGATCGTACGCTCCAGGGACCAGCCAAGACTGATCACACCGGTGTGATCGTACGTGTGAAAGGGTTATATATACCGAAATCGTCTTCCATTGCGAATTTCCTGTATATCTTCATATGTGTAGTGAAAGGTAAAACTTCCGAAATCTCTGTATAAACAAAGAGTGACGTAGGCGCGCAAGCGATCACTTCTGGCGCATGAGCAGACCGAAGCGCCCATGCCGTCAGATCAGTTTGATATGGATGTGATTACACGAGTCTTAGGGCATCGATGTGTACTTACATTTACATTGGTCATTCAGTCATGTTTAATTTTGACTTCTCTGTGCATGATCTTTGAGGTGAACCAAGGATGGACCCCCTGAAACCTCCAGTGTATAACTGACAGACAACAATGGTTTAACTTGAAAAATATGAAAATACCACAGTATTTAATAAAAATATGAAAATACTGTGGAAACAAAGACACCTAAATCTTGGATGACCTTAAGGTAAGCTAAAACATATAAAAAATTAATTTCAAAGTGAACTATCCCTTTAAGCAGGCTGCCAATACACACATTACTTTTTTATGTATATTGTACCATGTTTAGTTGGTGACCATCTGATAATGTGGTTTGCTGGTCGTAGTTTGATTAAGCTGGTCCAGGTGGCCACCCAGTCATGCCAATCTGGTGTTTAGCTGGTTTATTTGGTCCAAAACATACCCAGCACAGGAGGATCACCATCTTGTGTTCAAGGCTCATGCGATCTGCACTAGTTGTGCTATGAGTAACAGAATTCCCAAACAGCAAGTCAATCAACTAATTATTCAGCTGTAATTGGTGTCAGAGGCCCATCAATATCTGCAGACAGCAGAAGGAGCAGAGTCATGCCTCACATTAATCATGTGTACGTGTCTAATGACTGCTGCTCTGAGAACCATAAACCCTCAGAGTACTGACAGACAAGGATCCCAACTTCTGCCATCGCACAGATTTGAGATGGAAATCATCCAGATAGAATTTTAATTAGTTATGCAAAGTCTGGGCTAAAAGACAAACACTTGTGGATGTGGCACTAATTTAAACAACTCCTGTCTCTAAATATATAGTAGTTTGTGAGGTTACACTTTATTTTGATAGTCCATTTGAGACATTCTAACTGTTGGTATGTCAAACTAGTAACTTAGCAACTACATACACTCTAAACAATGTTGGGTTGTTTGGACCCAAATTTGGGTATGTTGGGTTAAAAATTAACCCAACATTTGGATTTGTCCATATTTGTCCCACATTTGGGTTGAAGCAACCCAGCATTTTTTAAGTGTACCAACTAATTCTCTGGTTATCCAGTGTTAGAGTTAGTAGAAGGGGTTAGGGCTAGTAGAATAAGTTGTCATGTACTTGCAAAGTTAGCAGATAGCAGAGAGTCTACTACTCTAATGACTGGTAGTTGCAAAGTAACTTAGTAGAATATCTAAAGTGAACTATTGAAATAAAGTGTACCTTTTGTGAAAAGGTTTAATATCTTTACTTTATGACCGTGCTTACAGTTTATATTTTAATCCAGATAGAACTAAATGCAACATAAGTACACTCTAAAAATGCTGGGTTGTTTTAACCCAACTTTGGGTCAAAATATGGACAAACCCAAATGTAGGGTTAAAATGTAATTAGGGCCCAAGCCCTGAAAGGGCGCAGAGCCCTATTGTTTTCCTTCCAATTATTTTTTTTTTTTTTTTTTTTTTTTTTCTAGCGACTATTCGGGCACTTTTGGGGCCCTTAACATGCTCGAAAACTCTTGAAACTTTGCACACGGGTCACAACCCGCGGCCATCAGAGCCGGGCTGAAGCTGGTACCCGGGCGTGGCAGGGCGGCTCGTCAGCGCCCCCTGGAATGGGGTCCGAACACCTGGTCCATAACTCAAACACACTTGCATGTAATAATATGAAACTCGGTACACATGTCGATAGCAGAATTTCATCTATACCTCGTGTTCTTGCTTTTTACCCCAGCCCAACAGGAAGTCGGCTATTGAGGTTTTTTTGTAAAGCACACGCAATGAACTTTTAAATACTCCTCCTAGAGCTCTGATCCAAATTCGACGAAACTCGGTCAGCTAGAAGTCAAGACATTGAGGATGAAAGTTTGTGTGGGGATTTCTGATATCTCGAACGGTTTGGCCGTGGCGAGGAAACGAAACTATGGCGAAGAAACGTGAAACAGGAAGTGTGTCATAACTTCAGCATACATTAACTGATCTGGATGAAACTTCAGCAGTGCGTTCGCTGTAAGAGGACGATCACATGGATGTGACTATTGGTGAGTCAAAGTTATAGCGCCACCAACTGGCAGCAGGAAGTGTGTCACTTTCAAAATGCTTTGAAATCACCCTCTCATTTTTAACCCGTATTTGCTTCAAACTTCATCTGTATAATGTACATACACGGCAGATGAAGACCTATGAATGGATTCTTGATATCTTTGAAACTGTTGCCGTGGCGACGCATTAAACTTTACCATTCTTTTAGGATGCATTCTTTTAGGGATTCGAACATTTGTCCATAAATCAAACACACGTGCATGGAGTTAATATGAAACTCGGTACACTCTATAGATCACATCAGGCCAAACAACTTTCGTGCTCTAAAGTTTTACGACAGTTCAAACGGAAGTCGGGAATTATGTTTTTTTTTTTTTAAATAATTGTCCTAGAAAAACATCAAATTACAACCTATGCTGTTACCAATCACCACCAAACTCGGTGTGCATGAAGTCAAGACATTGAGGATGCTATATTCCGGATCGGATTTCTATATCTAACGACTTTGGCCGTGGCGGATTTCTTTTTCTATAAAAAGGACACATAAAGTGTGTTATAACTTGGTTAGTTTTATGTACAGTTACAAAACTTGCCGTGTATATTGTCCTATTCAAGCCAAACAACTTTCTAATTAACAATAGTAAGCTCAAACCCGCAGAAAGTCAGATATTGTAGTTTGAATATGATCATGCTCTTTCTGAGCCTAGGCCTGTCACACAGTCTGTGTGTGTGTGTGATTGAGTCTTTTGACACACAGTCTCTGTGTGTGTGTGTAGGGGGAGGGGGCTTAATAATTTCACTGTGTGTCTGGCCTGCTAAAGTAAATACATTTCTTAAGCCTGGTATTTTTTAAATAAGTTTTTGTTTTTATTTTTTTATAAAGTAAAGACATATAACCTGTTTAATTGTAGTGCATTGACAATAGTTTTTATATAATTAGTGTATTAATTAAATTAACTTGGTCCATAAATCAAAAAAGGAAGTGTGTTAAAACTTCTGCATACATTAACTGATCTTGATGAAACTTCAGCAGTGTGTTCGTTGTAAGAGGCCGATCACATGGATGTGACTATTGTGAGTCAGAATATATAGCGCCACCAACTGGCAGCAGAAAGTGTTTCACTTGCAAAATGTCTTTGAAATCACACTCTTACTTTTACCCGATTTGCTTCAAACTTCATCTGTATAATGTAAACACACGCCAGATGAAGAGCTGTGAAAGCATTATTCAGATATCTAAGATAATGTTGCCATAGCAACGCATCAAACTTTAACATTCCTTTTTTTGATGATTTTGAGTCTCTTAGCGGCTTTTGGGGCCCTTAATGGGTTTGAAAACTCTCTGAAACTTTGCACACAGGTCAGATCCCACAGCCATCAGAGCCGGGAAGATGGTACCCGGAGTGTGGCAAGGGGGCTAGACAGCGCCCCTGGAACGGGGTCCAAAACTTGGTCCATAAATCAAACACGCTGCATGTAATAATATGAAACTCAGTACACATGTTGATCTCATCGTTTCAGATATTCATATATTCTCCTCAAGCCGGACAACTTTCTAATTTACACTCATGAGCTAGGACCCACAGAAAGTCAGATATTTTGGTTTGAAAATGTTGAGTGTCTCTCTGAGCCTACACTTCTGTATGGCAAGCCCTTTTAACATTTAAAAAAGCTAAGTTTGACGTATTCGTGAATTAACATTGTAGATATCAACAACGTCTCTTCTAGTTCGTAATTACATTTTGGATAGTTTGTATTATCATTTAAGATATCTGTAACGTAATTGTGACTAGTCCGAAACGAACAGATAGAGTATGGCAAGCCGTTTTAACATTTAATCATTTTAACCTACTGAGTCTCTTATTTTCATGCTACTAGTACTGATTTTTTAGATACTAGTATCTATTCCATTAAGTACTAGTACTTATTCATTAGCTACTAGTGCTTATTCTTTAGATACTAGTGCCTTTTCTTTAGATACTAGTGTTTATTCTTTAGGTACTAGTACCTTTTTAAAGATACTAGTACTTATTCATTAGACACTAGTCCTTATTTATTAGATACTAGTATCTTATTCATTAGATGCTAGTCCTTATTCATTACATACCAATGCTTATCTAATTAGTTACTAGTACTTATTCATTAGATGCTAGTACCTATTAAATAGATACTAGTACTTATTCATTAGACACTAGTACTTATTTCAATGGTGACTAGTAACTATTCTTTTGTTACTCAGTCACATTTTTTCCAGTGACTTCTACTGGTGATCTGGTCATTCATATATCAACTATTCAGTTCTGACTAGTATGTTAGTATGTATTCCAATTGTGGAATACATACTAGTATGTATTCCAAAGCAGGGGTTACGCTTCTGCACGTCGTGCAGAATAACCCTAAAGGCACCAAGGTGGCGGTGCCACCGGCTTTATATATATATACACTACACACACACATATATATATATATATATATATATATATATATATACATACATATATATATAAATATAGCTGCGAGCAGCGACTGGAGGGCCAAAGCCGGCGGAACCGCCATCCCGGTGCCTTCAGGCACCGGGGTTGCGGTGCCACCCGGCTCGGGCCCGCAATCGCTGCTCGCAGCTATATTTAAAAAATGTAACCCAATTGCTGGGTTTGTCCATATTTGACCCAAAGTTGGGTTAAAACCCGGCAATTTTTAGAGTGTAAGGGCTCCAAAATGTTTCATGATCCGAACCAATAAAACTACATTTTCGAGGTGAAGAAATGCATGTGACCGCATTGCATAGCAAACAGAAACCTAATGCATTCCACGTAACATCAAAGAACCACCTACTTACCTCTCAAATATTGCACTAAAACATGTGGATTTCAAAGAAAAAAGGTGCCCAATCAAAAATAAACCCTCACATGCACTAAACACCATTGAACTAAGTTCTATTTCAGTTCCACGTGTTTGTCTAGACTCATTTTGAAAAGAATACATTTCAAGTTTAAAAAGAAAAGGTACAGGCAGTTCTCTTTTTATGGGTCACTCACTGCTAAAAAGCAGCTCACTAAAAGGCACATCAGTCTATGCCACTGCTGCATTAGCACACGATTTGTCATTGTGGCATAAAAACTGAACAGCACTCTCAAAGATATAGATAACCAGCACACTGATACGGGTATCAATTCAATAATCAGGTATATTGAAAGAACAAAGGCCAGCCTATTAACCTCACTAATAAGAAAATAAGAAAAACACTGACAGATTAAGTACTAGCTGCCATTCAGTACTTTCTTCATTAGGCCTGAGGAAAAAGGCACCACCAAGACAAATGAAAGAGAAGATTTTCAAAAAAAGAGAAGACCCCCAATTTTCAAAACAAGACTCTAAGGGAGGGATGCAAGGAATACATTATCATGGATAAAAAGTAAGGGAAATGAAGGCTGAGGGAGATGTGGATGCTTGCTTTGATATTCAGCTTAATGTTAAGAAATAATAAAACCCTTTTCTTTCCAGGCGTCTCCTAGTTGATTCCATGCTAACTGTCCCAGTTGGTTTTTACCCATAGAGCCAATCTGAGCCATCAAGGCAGTTTAGCACAGCTGTCTCTCTCTCTCTCTCACTCACTCTCACACTCTCTCACTCGCGCACACACACACACACACACACACACACACACACACACTTTTCTGATGTAAAATGGCACATCTGATTGTAAATGCAAACACAGAATGGGACAATGATATTTTTTCTTCAACCACAGATTAAACATTCACAGAGGAATATTATATTGTTCTTTCAAATATCAGTTCTTTCATGTTAGTAAAAGTATTAACTTTGTTTAAGATAAAACAAATAAAACAAAGCCGTTGTTTTGAATGTCACGCCTTCTAGCGACATGCAATCTTAGGTATTGCAGCTTTAAGTATTTTATTATTTAGATATAGAAATTGCCTATAATAATGTCAAAGTCTTTACTCTTACTTTTGATAAATGTAATGACTCTTTGCAATAAAAGTATTCATTTCTTAAAGAGTCTTACGACCTTAAATTGGATCTAGAGTAAGCAAGCAAACATGCCATTTCCCCCTATAATAATCATGATAAAGTTCATCAACAAATGGTCAATGTAAACTCATCTGATTTCTAATCTATCAGCAAAGTCTCTGATTCTAGAGGTTCATGAAAAGTTGAACACGGTTGTAAATGAACACGGTTCCACTGTAGCAGTGCACCTCCCTGTGCACGGAAAGAGGAAAAGAGAGTTCATCAGACTTTCTGGAGTGTCAGAGAGAGAAAACAAAGGAGGTGAGCACAGGACAAGCCCCGCTGACTCACTGATGGAGGGCTGATAGAAGCCAGATTAACGAGAAACTAAACATCAGCGGCCTGCTGGATTCACTGGAGTGAGACAGAGCTCCATACTGGGAAAATTGCACTTTTCCTCAACAATGACAGCAGCTCTGGGATACTGTTCAGCCATCTGAATAGTCCTCATTTTGACAATGCCTGTCCAAGAGCTATTCTGTAATGGCTAAAATTCTGTCCATTTTGCTAGCAAAAACGTGCATGCACTGGTTCGTTTTATTATCATTTTAATATGTTGCCTTGTTACTTTGTATTTTTACAAAAATTTCTTAAAATATCTCAAGAGAGAACGTCTTTTTAAATGTATTTGTTATTAGCTTTTAAAGGACTCAAAGAGCTTGCAGTTGGGTAACAGTGCAGGGTTGACAATGTGGAAGTAAAAGATAGAATGCAATCATTCTACCACTCTCGACAGGAATATGTGTGGACAATAATAGAAAACTATAGTCTGATGCGGAGTGTGTTTCAGAGTCACCGTACGAGAGCGGCTCATGATCTGATGTTTTCAATGTTTTGAGCGCAGTTATAGGAGAACTCTGTTTTCAATTTTAACATTGAGCTAATTTTTTTGTACATTTGGAGTGCTGTTAGCACAGACAAAAACGACAAAAATCAGTGTTGCCTACACCGTGTTAACCTCTTTTTAAAGGGGTGATGAACTGAGAAATCCAATTCTCCTGTAAGTTTCAAAACTGAAAATGTCCTTGTTAGTCCAATATAAGCTTTTATTGACACCAGCCTCAACAAACGACCTCGCTTTTAAAAGTGGGAAACTATGACGTCGAAGGGGTTAAAACACCACCCCCGCAGAAAAAGATCAACTCCTTCTTCAACACGGCCGGTTTAGCCCCGCCCACCGATTCGCGCATTACACGCATAGTTAAGTAACATTGGCCTACCTCGTGATGACAACCGGATCGAGCTACCGAGCAATACAGATTATTGAACAGTGCCTGGTTGTGGAAGACAGTCGCTGCATAAGCTTCCTCTGGATTCCAATAGGACTGCATGGATAAACTTTATTTTTAATGACGTTTCAGCTGATGAGGTAAAACATCGTCGTCTGTTCCCTTCATTTCACTGAGGATTGTTTTTGTAAACAAGACTGGATTTGCAGACCGATTAGAGTAAAGAACAGTGCTGTGCCGTCTATATTGGATCTGACAGGAATTGTGCAACACACGGACTCTGGGTCGAACTTCCCTGTTGAGCTTCAATGGGGCATGTTCTAAACCTGCTTTTAGCCTCTAAACATCCTTGGTTTGTCATTTCGAGTGCACAGCCATGTGAGTGGTGTTATTAAGAGTGACCACGGTCAATCTGACTGCAATAGATGTGAAAGATATGAATAAAAATTATGTTAATTCAACCAGCTCACATACCTCTATTTGCTTCCTGTTTTCGGTCGAAGCTCACATTAGTCGATTGTTCGAGTTCACGCGTGCTGCGGACATTGGTTAATATCATCTCAAACCCAACACTGTGTGGTGTTCTGAAAATATCAGCTCAAATGGATCATTTCCGAATCAGATGCTGAACACACAGAGCAGGGTTGAGATAGATATTCACCCATGATCGCGCGGGTGAGAGCGACAATCGAACTACTGTGGGCTTCGACCAAAAACAGGAAGCAAATTTTATATTTATAGGTATGTGAGCAGGCTGAATTAACATAATTTTTATTCATATCTTTCACATCTACTGCAGTCAGATTGACCATGGTCACTCTTAAGCCAAGTTCACACTACAGGATTTTAAGCCCGATTTGCAAATCGTTGAGCTCGCCGACAGGTCAGGGTGTAATCGCGTGCAAATCGCGGGGATTAGCGGACGATGAACGCTTGCCAATCTGTTAGTATGAAAGAGCCAACAACACAGCGAAAACGCTTGCAGACGCCTCGAAGGCGTCGCCAGAGCCCAGAAAAATATCTAGCCTGCTAGATATCCAGAGCCGTCGCACGACTCAAACTCAGTGATGTCATGAGTACAGCCAATCATAGCAACACATGGGTTGAGGACACCAGGTAAATCTTAGTTTTTATTTTTGCATTTTTTTTCTGAGAGGAGATTGTCACGCAAACAGTGTGCAGCACTAGTTTCTGTCTGATGTCTATATAGTCGTGTTGTGTTCTCTTCTTTGCTGGGTATTGACACACGTGCTGTTTCGCGTCATTTCTGGTTCGTTTTTATTGCGTGGTTTTTCGTGACAAAACGTGGTTTGTAGACAAGATAGAATCGTTGGGTGACAGAGTTGTTGTCAACTCGTTATTTATTTGATTATTTTCAGGATTTAGACCATAACATAGTACTGATACAGCTCTCACTGAGTCACAAATGATTTGCTCTTATCATCCGATCGTGGTTGTATCTCTATGTAGTGCTTTGTCAACTCGTGTAGTGAGTTACCTCCTGTTGTGGATCAATCACATTGTGTTATGTGGTGTGAACAGCTAAACAACTTGAACACCTGATTTCACTGAGAGGAAGTCATGTAGTGTGAACAAGGCTTTAATAACACCACTCACATGACTGTGCACTCGTAATGAAAAAATCAGGTTTAGGACATGCCCCATTGAAGTCAACAGGGTACGAATTTTAAAAAGACAACACGGTGTAGGCAACACTGATTTTTGTTGTTTTTGTCTGTACTGACAGTACTCCAAATATACAAAAAAATGAGCTCAATGTTAAAATTGACCGGAGTATGTGGAATGCCGCTCCACATGAACTGTGAAGTGCTGTGGGTTTGGGTGGTTTGGCCAAAATAAAATCACTATGTGATTTTACTCACTAATTTGAAGGCAGACTTAAATATTATTAATATTATTATGTCATATTGAATGGGTTCCATTAAAAAAAGCATGTATAAAGATTTTTTTAAAACATTATAAAGAAATAAATAAATAGCATTATGAATTTGGGTTGAATCACACAATCCTACACACAAGCACAGACCTAGAGCATACACCAAGCAACTAAAGTTAATTAAATTCACACAAAAATGGTTTGAGATCAAACAATAATTGGCAGACCCCCTGCAGTCGTCACCACAACCCCCTTTAAAAAACCCTTGATCTGAAAAACATTTTGAAAAACATAAAATATTGGACCATCATGGAAACACTCAATGTTTATCCACTAAAACAGAAGAAGAGAGGTTGAACCAATACAGTCTCTGATTTGCATATTGGCATATGGCAGCTCATTTTAATTATGTTTCATAAATTCACTCGCCTCTTCCTATATTGTACATTCCTGCAATGCAGATGGAGATTTATGAGCCGAGCACACTTCAATATCCAGCTTTCCAGCAAAGATTTTAATAAATGCTTGCGTATCAGTCTCTAAACGATGAACCCACACTGTGTTAAATCAACACAGTTTAATCCAGCACTTATTGCTGACTTTATTGAAATGTAATACTTTAGATGTAATACTAAGAATTCATCAAACATTAATGTTTTTTTACATTCATATTTTGATAAACTATATTTAAAACCAAAGATTTTCCATAACCACGCAGCAAAAGAATATAAAAGCCAACAGTGCTCTCTGATTTTGATGGCACTATGCACAAGGCCCTATTAGAGTCGTATAACGCCACGTCTTTCTTCAGACAGAAGCACAAGTACTGTGGCATAAAAGAAAAGAAGAAAGCTTGCGATCAATTACCGGCCTTTACTTGGCAGCTGAGTCAATCAATAGCAGATCAAAGCTGCCAGGGAGCCGCTTCCTCCAATCCATCAGACAGTGAGACAACAGCAGGATGGAGCAATGAGATGTGAAATGAAGAAGACAGTTATCTCTAGATTCAGCCCATGTGAAACATAGCCTGTGGTTTTTAACTTCCCATGGCACAAAAAAAAACATGCATGCACAAATGCATTCCCTCATACTTTTATGACCCGAGAGCACTTTCACAACAATGCAGGTGTATTGATAAAACATTTGAAGTCTTCATTCTCTGTAGAAGGGATAGCTCTTTAAACTCGGCATCTCGCCAGCCTGGCCTTCCAAGTACACTTCAAAAGTGAAGTGTAGCCAAGTATGGTATCCCAAACTTGAAAATTGGTGCTCTGCATTTCACCTATCCAATTTAGTGCACACAGCAGTGAGTATTGAACACACACAATGTGAACAGTGCGAGAGATTGGTGGTTAGGTGCCTTGCTCGAACCTGTGTGACCTTCGGTTAACAAGTCCGATAACCGTTAGACCCCAACTGACCCCTTTCTACTGCAGATTAAAATGTAAGAGCTCTATTTACAATGAAAATATTCTTGGCATACAGTGATTTATTTGCACCACCAGGAAAATTAAATCCTTTTGCTGGAAGTCCCAAGGACAAGGTACAGACTCTGGGGTGACCAGGCTTTTTCTGTAGCTGGGCCAAGCCTTTGGAATCATAGACTGTAAAAAAGATGGACGACGCCCCTTCGCTCTTTTCCATCAGAGAGAACTGAAGCCGCCAGTGTCCCGATATGGCGCTGACATCTTGGGACTTGAGCAGTCGTGAGCAGGAAGTAAAGTCGCGGAAATCAAGGCCGCGCCCTCAAACGCAAGCACACGCCCCGCACTTTCATTAAGTGGCCTCTGTCTACTCTGTTTTTCTCCAATGATGTCTGCTGATTGCAGTACCTCGTTAAAATAAGTTAAATACAACTACTAACCACACAGTCAACATTATGAAAAAAGTCTGTTGGTGCTTCAGTGACTACCTCGCGCAGAGAACCTGTCAATCACAGCTCTCAATCGTGATGTCAGAGCACCGTTTTTATAGCATCATATAACTAACTAAAAACAAACTTAGGAGCGTCGTCATCGTAATCGATGGACTACCAAGATAGAAACTGCAAAAAAAATAACAGAAACTATCTTTGGATAAAGGATATGTGAAGTGTAATTTAATTGTTTAGTTGGTCTCACATCCCATTGAATAACATGGATAGGCGGGGTTTATGACCTATCGAGGACCGGTCACTAGGGGGCGATCGAGACGTTTTGGCTTCACTTTTGAGGGCTTGTTCGTCACGCTTGTTTGGAACAAGCTACCTGCTGATGTCTGGGCCTTGAGCCTCTACGCTGACTTGGGCCTCTTTAAGGTGAATATATATATTAGGGATGTGCAAAATGAATTGCGATTAATCGCATCCAAAATAAAAGTCTATGTTTACATAATATATTTGTGTGTGCTGTATATAATTATTTTGTACATATAAATACACACACATGCATGTATATATTTAAGAAAATGTGTTATTCATATATACAATATTTATATATATATATATATATATATATATATATATATATATATATACAGAATTTAAGCGCAAATAATTCTTAAATATATACATGCATGCATAGGATTTATATATTTATATATACAAAATAATTATATACAGCACACACAAATATATTATGTAAACAGACTTTTATTTTGGATGCGATTAATCGCAATTAATATTTGCACATCCCTAATATATATATATATTCACCTTAAAGAGGCCCAAGTCATTGTAGAGGCTCAAGGCCCAAAGTATAATATATATATATATATATATATATATATATATATATATATATATCTTTTGGGATTTTTATTTATTTACTTATTTTCTCTGGAAAGCACTTTGGTTCACCTAGAGTGTTGTTAAGGGCTATATAAATAAATGTTGATTGATTGATTGAAATGTTTAACAAATTATATAGACACAACAAAATATTCTCTAAAAGAATAACAACTACAGTTGCCTGGGATTCGCAGGTCTGTTGAACCCTCAGTTCTTCTCCCTAACATATAAAATCTCAACACTCTGTTGTGCCCTTGCAGTCATTTCAATTTTAAGGAGCAGGTTGGTGAATTATTGCCGGCAGTGAGCTGGGAGTTCTTCTCATTCGGGTAACAGCCCAGCAGCACTACGCTGCTTTATCAGCACTACCTAAGCAGTGTCTCCAGGGCCCCCGATAGGACTTACATACTGACCCCATAATGTATCACTGAGTTTGTCACATGGCTTGAATGTAAGTTCCGACTGCATTGCTCCAGGCTTATAGACTTCTGACTTCACTGCACCAGCTAGGGCTGATGTGAATGCAAAAGAAGTTAAAAGAAAGTCTAAAGCACTATAAATAACTTTCAAAGACAGACCGTTTTCAGTTTTTCTCCATTGGTGTGGCTAATTTCTTGAAACAGAAATTACATTCTCAAAACAACATGGACAAACCTTCAAACTACTTGGCAATTGTTCACAACAGAATTGAATTTCTCATTCAGTTCATCAAATTTCAAATGCCAAAGTACATGTCTCAATCTCACAGTACCTCTTTTCAAATGATTAAGTACAGGTAGCCTACATTTAGCACAATATCCAAGTGAATAGATCTTGTTGATCTAAACTAATTGTTCATTCTCAGTCTAAGTTGTTCATTTCAAAACATGTCAGCGTAATTTCATTGTATAAGTCATCACATGCACAATAGTCTGTTCAAATTGTCAAAATTAGTCAAGAACATAATACCATGAATACCATATATGAATCCCTTGGAACATTTGATACATTTATTACAGTAATTCACAGAACTTGACTAACGAAGGAGGATCTAACTAATCTCAGATGACCAATCAAACCGTATGTTTGGTCAAAGAGCTGCAATTACAGTAGTGTCTCCCATGTAAATCTATCAAATACTGTGGGTTTTACAGTAACTTTTCAGTAAGTCTAGTCATTGATGATTTCCCCTCCCCTTTTCTGTCAAATACCCCATGTAGTACCTCTGCATAGGGGTACATGTACCCCAGGTTTGGAACCACTGGAGTAGTGGCCGGCAGTATATTGAACTTGTGGAGAACATAGAACATTCCTATGTAATTGGAGGTGTGTCCATGTTGTTTTGAGAATGTATTTTCTTTTACCTCTGATGTATGGAAGTTACTTTATGTGTGTGAATGATAATGTCAATTCCTTGGCAATATGAGTGCAATGTGTGGTGTCAAATCTTGGAGGCTACTCTTACCCTAAAATCAAAAAAAAAAAAAATCTGTTTTATACACAATTGTATTCTGTTAGCTAGACAAAAAAAAAAAACAGTACAGTAACCATTGTCAATGAAGGACTGGGCTAAGACTGAAAGGTGGACATGAGGGATATTTCAATGGTCCTCTGCCATAGTGACAAAACATCTAAACATTTTGGCTTGCAGTGCTTACACAATGCCAAAGGGACTAAGCATTTTGGGGGCACTGACTATTTAATTGAGAAAGAAATTTAGTTTTGCCACATGAGTGAACTGTTTTGGGAGAGGTATGAGCTTTCGCAAGTGAGCTATAGTTTTGTGCTGAACTAAGACTGTTTTGCCATTTGATCCTAGAGTTTTGAAAATGTAATTTCTGTTTCAAGAAATGAGCCACACCAATTGAGAAAAACTGTGATACTGTAGATTATACTTAAGAAATATACTATGATCAATTTAAAGCACTCTTGCTAAATAAATGTATTCATTTATGTATATAAAAAATAATATCAAAGGCCAAAATCTTTGAACAGTGATATGTAGACAGATAGACAGATAGATAGACAGACAGACAGAATTTGTAAATATCTTGAACAAATAAATAACACCAAGGATATTTATGCAGTGCTTATATAAACCAAAATATACCAGGCAGACATAGGGAATTACAAACCCCAAATTAGTCTCTTTAATAATCTCTACTAAGTCATGATATCAAATCAATATTGGCCATTAAACAGCATTAGGATTATTATATGTGAACTGGGAATGCTAAAATACACACACACACTTCTGTTCAAGCCGAGAAGAAGATAAATTTGTATTTACTTACAGACCCAAATTTGTCCTAAAAAATTTTGACTGATCCAGTAAAGCAAAGAAACAATATACACCCTCCACCCTTTTCACCCATTACATTTACCTCAGGATTTACAGCCTCAGGATGCCTCCACAGAAAGCCTCACCCTGGTTATACAGTTCCTGACCTCAATCTCAGGATCAATACACTGCTCCACAATGGGCTTGGTCAGCAACTGGCTTTAAAGGAATAGTCCAACCAAAACACTGTGCCATCATTTACTCACACCAATGTCATTCAACATCCGTATGATTTTCATTCTTCCAGCAAGATTTCATTTCCATATGGCTTCAGAAGACTTGATACACAGCACACGTGTTGTACAGATGAAATTTATGATTTTACATCATTTTTTGGAGCTTAGTTGCATCTGCCACATTTACGTTCAATTTATAGAAAATAATGTAGCAACGCCTCAGACTTATTCTGGACATGACCACACAAAAAACACCATTATGCAGTGCATTCAGAACTCATCACCCAACTCATTATTATTTATTATGCATGGTAATGAAGTAAGACTTAATTGGGCATATTTGCCAACTGCAAAATTAATAAGTGCCAGAACTTGGGTTCAGCTACCATACGAGACAAGAAACACTCTCTCTCCTTTGAATGTTCAAGTTGCAGGAGATCTAGATCTCTAGAAGTGCATATAGATCAGGCATGTGTAAATTCCACAACTTCTGATAATCTCCAGATAAGGTCGACTAACTGGTGTGTATAAACATCCTTCTGTGGAATACTGGGAAGGGAGATGCTAATGGCATTTTTCATTCAATCCTGCACACAAAAAGAACCCCGCTGAGGCATCTGCATGCATTGACAACTTTCCAAGTAAGATAACGCATCAAGATCCTATAAATAAAACCAGTAATCATAAATTTATGGAGCTCCTTGCCTCTACTTAGTGCTTGCCTGTTCTTTGAAAAATAAATTACTGTTTTCGCTCTGAGCATTCACAGGAGAAGCAAAGAAATGTGTTGGAGGTCAAGCTGACCTTATCAAGGATAACAACATGGGAGGGTATAGTTCCGTGAAATAGAGTTTGATCCATTCCATTTACGATTATTATTTTTCTTTAAGAATTACGATTCTTTTTCTGTGCTGCATTTATGGCTCTTTGCTATTGCTGCAAAAATATTGATATATATAAAAAAAAATTCCAAATCAGTTAAAATAACTCGCACATCTGTGTGGAATCAAATCAACAACAATATTATCCTAGTTGATAATACATACACACACACTACCGGTCAAAAGTTTAAGATCGGTAAGATTTTTATGTTTTTAAAAGAAGATCTTCTGCTCACCAAGGCTGCAATTTTTTGATAAAAAATACACAAAAACACAGTAATATTGTGAAATATTGTGACAATTTAAAATGACTTTTTTTATGTTAATATATATTAAAACGTAATTTATTCCTCTGAAAAAAGCTGAATTTTCAGCATCATTACTCCAGTCTTCAGTGTCACATGATCCTTCACAAATCACTCTAATATGATGATTTTATGCTCCAAAAACATGTATGATTATTATCCATGTTAAAAACAGTTTTTTACATTTTTATTTCAGGATTCTTTGATGAATAGAAAGTTCAAAGAACAGCATTTATTTAATTAGAATCTTTTCTAACATTATAAATGTCTTTACTGTAACTTTTGATCAATGTAACTCATCCTTGATGAATAGAAGTATTGATTTCTTATTTATTTCCCCAAAAAAATAAAATACAAATTCTTACTGACCCCAAACTTTTTAAAGGGTAGTGTTTAATGTAACAAAAGCTTTCCATTTCAGATAAAAGCTGTTCTTTTGAACTTTCTATTCATCAAAGAATCCTGAAATAAAAATGTAAAAACTGTTTTCAACATGGATAATAATCATACATGTTTTTGAAGCATAAAATCATCATATTAGAGTGATTTGTGAAGGATCATGTGACACTGAAGACTGGAGTAATGATGCTGAAAATGCAGCTTTTTTTCAGAGGAATAAATTACATTTTAATATATATTAACATAAAGTCATTTTAAATTGTCATAATATTTCACAATATTACTGTGTTTTTTGTGAATTTTTTATCAAAAAATTGCAGCCTTGGTGAGCAGAAGAGACTTCTTTTAAAAACATAAAAAATCTTACCCATCTTAAACTTTTGACCGGTAGTGTATATATTTAAAGATATTTAACGATATTTTACACTGACTAATTTCAGCTGGGAAGTTTTCATTATAGATTTGACAATATAAAACCATGTAAACCATGAAGTTTCAATCAGATGGTGACCGTGCGGCTCATTGATTGTATGCTATACTACACAATTAACACAAGCCTGCTGTAATGTACGTTTATAATGCATTATCATAGTTGTGTGTCTCACAAGCACCAAATGAAAGCCTATCCTATATAAACATAACAAATGAGTCAGGCAAAAAGAAAAGACTTCTGGAGGCCATTTTGCTCAAATGATACAGTATATTTGAGTATAAAATAAGAAAATGAGCTGGGGTGGGGGTAGAGAGAAATAGAGGGTAAGTATAAGAGCAAAGGAAGACAGAGGAAACAATGAGAAATGGAGAGAATCTGAGAGAGACAGAAAGAGAGCAGATGAGACAAAGAAAACTTGCTTGTGAATCTCATTAAGATGCAAGAGGGCATCTATGAACATTAAAGAGAGTGCTGTGTGTCTGTGTGTGAGAGAGAGAGGCTTGCAGGGGTGGTACTGGTACAGCTCACCCATCACCAAGGGCTGATTTATAATTAGAGAGCTTTCCATTTGTGCATGGGGTTGAGAAGATGCAAAGAATTCTAAAGATATGAGGAAATCAAACCAAAAAGGATCAAAGTTCAGTGAAAATATGGAAGGTTGTAAGTGAAATCATTTTGAAAAGTCTGACACACAACGTTCAAAAATCAAAGCTAGATGGTTTTAACCTGATATGATGGATGGACCAACTCAGATCTCCATAGATATTCTGGCAGCTAAATGGTAAAAACTACTAGTTAAAAAAATATATATTTTCTAATCTAATAAATAAACAAATAATTTTTTTATTAAATATAAATCACAGAGCAATTATCTGGCATGATTTGAAAATATTCCAAAATTTACATGGACAAGTCATATAAGATAATGCAAAATATAAAAATCATAACTTATTTTAGGTTTAAAAAAGAAAAAAAAAATAAATAAATAATTTTTTTTCTCAGAAAAAAAATGGACCCATTAAAGGAGCATAACGCAAGTCTCAGAGTTTTTGCAGAACTACGCCCCCTCTGGCGATAAACGAAACTGCGTGCGCGCTCATGGAATACACGCATACACGCACGTTTGCACGAGCTGTTCATAACCAAAGGACTGGAACATCTTTTGTTACAGTCATAATGAGGTAATACAGTTATAAATCTGCAAGCCATTTAAAATATATGAAAGGAAAGGCATTTGAGTAAATTACACACTTATGTAGGCCTATGTGTGTGTGAGGGGAAAACAGGGGTAACGTTAGTAGAAAACTTAGGCTTTTGTTTCCATCGATCTCCATGTTGAACTGTTTTATGTGCTTACTGTATCCACTTATGATTGTGTTATTATGGAAACACGTTCATGAACACGTTTGAGCCCTAGAGCAGACCGCCCGAGATCTCTCCGTTTGTTGAAAGCCTTCCCGATGTTGACTCTAGTCTTATTCCGACGACTGGCACTGGACAGACAGAAGTTTTATTTTCTTTGTCTTACGTGGAGTTTGCGTTGGGGTTTGTAATGAACTACAAGCCGGTCTCTTTGGGGCTGTTTTTACACCTGGCCACAATGCGTTTTCTATCTATCTGATTTATCAAAACGATTCCATTACACCTGGTCACATAAATGTGTTTTTGCAAAACGGATATTAATCTGATATTCAATTCCCGCGTTATATAGATTTCATGAAGTGCACGTCACCGAAAGCAACAGATGAGCTGCATTTATTGATCATCGGCTTCGGCTATTTCAAAATCAGCAAAGACAGCAATAAGAGAGAGCGGCAAAAGCTCTGGTATGAGATCATTTCATTTCTTAAGGCTACTTTTAATGAAGATAGTGGAGGTAGAAGGTAACTTAGTGATAATCGTATGCGTCTTACTTTCACTTTCATTTGCGATAGATTGCGGCGCGCTGGTTTGATGAATACACTCGCCTGCTCAGGTGATTCACGTCGTCATATATGACTAAAACAACATGAAAAAGCCTGTTTTCAACAACCAGATGCATTTACACTTGTCCAGTTTCGTCTGGAATACGGCCTAGACCACATCCTCAAGTGGTTTGAGCTGTCGGATTCAAATCCGTCTGGATTCAACCTGGTCTTTTCACGATCTAATAAGTTATCCGATCACAGAAAACACATGAAGTGACCAGATGTAGGCTAAACAGCCCCTTTGAATCCATCTTCTACTTTTGGGAAAGTTGACTAAAGTTGCGTCGCTCGAGTTGTCTTCTCTGATATGGAGACGCGGCGAATACACTATCCTGCAGGCACATAGCCAGGCGAGCGTGAACGCGCATGACGTCACGCCCAGTCTCAGATTCGAGCCCGAATCCCTCTTATATATTTCACTGTACAGGATTATAGAGGCGATCGCAGTGATCAGAGAAGGGCTCATTCAGCCCATCAGATGATTGTTTCAGCATGTATGGGTTAGAAAACGGCTATTTTTAACATAAAATGTTGCGCAATGCACCTTTAAACAAAGTTTGTGCAAGTCTTTAATTTTTATGTTTTCAAAAGCACTCTCTTATGCTCACCAAAGTTGCAAAATACTGTAAAGCTAAATTTAAAATGTAATTTATTCCTGTGATGCAAAGATGAACTTTCAGCATCATTACTCCAGTCATCAGTGTCACATGATTCTTCAGAAACCATTATAATACGCTGATTTGGTGCTCAAGAAAAATATCTTGAACAGTTGTGCTGCCAAACATTTTTTCTGGAAACTGTAAAACGTAATAAAACATCGGTACCTAGTCAACCGTCTGAGATTTGTTTTCATGATAATCGAATGTAAATCGTCATGTAATCTCTAAAAACTGTTTAGCGTATAATGCTAGTACTGGGGGCATTGACTAAGTAAAAATAAATCGCTAGTTTATACCACTAACAAGGCTCAAAATAGCCCCACACTAACACAATAACATAATGAGGGTCCATACATGCAAAACGAAGCATTGAGAACTTTGTAAGAGTACAGAACGTTTAATAAGAAGATACGTTATAAAGACAGTTCACTTCATGTATACAGACAGGAGCTATCTTAGAAAATAGTCTCGATAAGTCGATCCCCGAACGCTGTTCATACAGTTCAGAAGTTTGCTGAAGTTCATACAGTTCAGATCACTCAGCACAACGTTCGTGGTTTGACCTGTTGTGACTGTTTTCCAAAGATGGCGCCGCCTGTATACACAAAGTGAACTGTCTTTATAACGTATCTTCTTATTAAACGGTCCGTACACTTACAAAGTTCTCAATGCTTTGTTTTGCCATAAACCCTCTCAACCAGAAGTTCTGACATCAAACAGCATGCACCTTACAAGTAAATGCATTAGTTTGAAAGGTGTTAAACGAACACAGATGGACAAAGAATAAACTGATTTGGATTATATGAAGCCTTCGTCACAAATGAGGAACAGGTACAATCAGCTGACAAGGTTAAAATCTCTGCAATTATCGTATCTCGGGCGAACGTCACTGTGAATCAACAGACAGAATAAATGAGACTTCTCAGGGTAAGCGCTGGCCCAGACCTGCTGTGTGAGAGTACAGCAGTACTGGTTTCATTTTCTCTGAACGCTGTTGCCTGGAGACATGCTGATTGACGCATTCGCTTGCTCTCTGAGGGTGACTATGAGCTGATCCAAGCCTGTGTTATTGGCTCAGTGAGTCAGCACATTTTTACATGGGCAACATTTTAGCATTATGTACTTTATTCAGCTCAAGCTTATCAACTTTGAGTGTTTACTAATGATTCGGATTAATCACAGGTAAGACAAACAGCTGATATTTTGGATGGATGAGATATCTGGGATATCAAACTACAGGCTGCCTTCTGGTGGGGTGACTATGAGTAAATGTGAGTAATCGGTTTGAGACGCTCTCACAATAGCCTGTTTCATTAGTCTGAGACAGGAAGTTGGCTGGAGATTGCTTCCTCAATGTGCACAGACCACCAAATTACAAAATCACAATCGCCTGTTTAATTCAAGACCCAAAAGGTATTTAGCTAAATATGCAAATTTTCCAATGTCCACACCAGAAAAACAGTGGGAAATAGATGGATTCATTCTGCACCAATTCAGTACTTTAATACTTTAACCTCTCTGTATAATTTGTTTATGTGCCAAGTACAATATCATTCAAAAGTTTGAGCACCAAGAAAGCCAAATTACAAAATCTCACTCCTCGACTTAATTTAATACTTAAAGGGATACTCCACTTTTTTTGGAAATAGGCTAAATTTACAACTCCCTCAGAGTTAAACAGTTGAGTTTTTACCGTTTTCAAATCCATTCAGCCAATTTCCTGATATTTAGGAGAATATCTGTAACCAGACAGTTTCTGGTCTCAATGACTTCCATAGTATATATTTTTTCCTACTATGGAACTCAATGAGACCAGAGACTGTCTGGTTACTGATATTCTTCTAAATATCAGAAAATCGACTGAATGGATTCAAAAACGGTAAAACTCAACTGTTTAACTTTGAGGGAGTTGTAAAATGAGCCTATTTCCAAAAAAAAAAAAAATCGGAGTATCCCTTTAAAAGGTATTTAGCAAAATATGCTGATTTTTCAATGTCCACAGCAGAAAAAACAGTTTCATTCTGCACCGATTCCATACTTTAACCTCTCTGTATTATTATGTGCCAAGTATACTTCAATATACACATATATATATATATATAGATATATAGATATAGATATATACAATATCATTCAAAAGATTGGGGTCACTAAGATTTTTAAAAATATTTTAATACTTATATTCAGCAAGGATGCATTAAATCAAAAGTGACGGTAAAGACTTTCTAAACAATCTAATTCAAATAAATGTTATTTATTTAAACTTTCTATTCAACAAAGAGTGCTGAAAATGTTACTTTTTTCAACAAAATGTTACAACTTCCACAAAAATATTAAACAGCACAACTGTTTTCAATATTGATGATCAAAAGAAATGATTCATGAGCACCAAATCAGTATAATACACTGAGCTTTGCCATCTCTAGAATATATTTTTTAAACATATTAAAATAAAAACAATTATTTAAAATGATAAAATAGTTTCACAATATTACTGTTTTACTGTAATTTTGAACAAATAAAGGCAACCTTGATAAACGTAAGAGAAAAAATCTTAACAAACCATATCTTTAGAAAGACTATCTACACTCTCAGAAAAAAAAGGTACAAAAGCTGTTACTGGGGCTGTACCTAAACTTTTGTCCATTCTAGGTGCTAATATGAAGATTTTAGGTGCTAATATGTACATTTTAGGTGTTACTTACTATGTACATTTTAGGTGCTAATATGTAGATTTTAGGTGCTAATATGTACATTTTTGGTACTTATGTGTATATTTTAAGTGTTAAAATGTACATTTGTGGTGTTAATATGTACATTTTGGGTGCTAAAATGTTCATTTCATGAGTTAATATGTCTATATATATGTAAAATTTACATTTTTGGTGTTAATATGTACATTTTGGGTGCTAATATGTTCATTTCATGAGTTAATATGTCAATATATATGTTAATATTTTAGATAGTAATAAGTCCATTTTAGGTGATATGTCCATTTAAGGTATTAATAGGCAAATTTTAGGTGTTAATATGTACATTTTAGGTGTTAATATGTACATTTTAGGTGTTAATATGTACATTTTAGGTGCTAATATGTACAACTAAGGTACCAATATTCACGCCTTTGGGTACAAAAGTGTACCTTTAGAAAAGGTACAGCCCCAGTGACAGCTTTTGTACCTTTTCTTCTGAGAGTGTGTGTGTATATATATATATATGTGTGTGTGTGTGTGTGTGTGTGTGTGTGTGTGTGTGTGTGTGTGTGTGTGTGTGTGTGTGTGTGTGTGTGTGTGTGTGTGTGTGTGTGTGTGTGTGTGTGTGTGTGTGTAGAGTTCAGATGCAAAAGCCTCTAAATGCCATTTGAAATTTTCTTCTAAAATGACCATTTTTATCAAGCTTGTATATTTAAGTTCAGTAATTTCACTTAAAGCTCCAGTATGTAACTTTAGTTGGGCACAAGAGGCGCCGTTTCCAACAATAACAAAGGCGAATGTATATGACGCAGTAACGAGCTGAATGATGGGACTTGCTGTCAAGCTGATGGATCTAATAATGTTTAAGGATAAGTGAAAACACTCATGTTTTTTAACATTATAGTGGTATGAAGCAGGTCGCGATTGCTAATAAGATACATATATCACACGCGAGTCCCGCGTATATAAAGGAATAAGGAAATTTCATCCTATTGAACTACACGCAAGTGCTGGACTACTCACACAGGTCAGTTTATTAGATGAATTAAACTTGTGAGGGAAACGCAGCGCTGTTCCACTTGAAATAATGTTACACTATCACACTAAACAGCATTTAAATGTGTGTTGAAAGTCATAATGTTATTCTACGTGTTACTCTAGTTGGTTTGCTATACGAACTAGCAGCAAACATAAGAATAACATACTGACCATATTCTAACATTTCATCATGTCAAGCTAACGTTATAACATTGATTTGTTTTATAATTTTGCTCACCTGTCCAATGAAGCTGTAATGTCGTGACTCGTGAAGTTCTGTCAAGTCCAAATTAGTCACGGATGCTACGTAGCTCTCTCGAGTGGAAGTCAGTCTCGGACGCTAGCTATCGGCATCTCAAAAACATCACGTTGATATTGATCCTCATTCTAGTCTGCTTGCCATGGTCTGTGTTTGAACAAAACAAGAACTGGGTGCCGCTAGATGTTACTCACTATAAAGTTGTCCGCGTCTGTCACCATGTTTACGTCATGGCTATGGCAATACGAGCGGAAACGAGGATAGCCGAGAATAGCCGAGGAAAGCGCGGATATTGCGTCATTTACAGGCGACATTTTTTTCCGGGACGGACACTTTTTAAAATTGGAATTTCTCTGAAATAAAAGAACTTTGGAGACTTTGGGGATATTGTATACAATATCCCCAAAGTCTCCAAAGTTCTTTTATCCAAAAATCACTTGCATCGATGTGATATATTTCCTACAGTTGTGTACTTATAAGTACACAACTGTAGGAAATATCACATCGTGCAAGTGATTTTTGGATATTTTATTACAAAATCCTTACATATTGGAGCTTTAAATGACAATTAATAGGTAATCTTCATTGCCATTTAAGTGAAATTACTGAACTTAAATATACAAGCTTGATAAAAATGGTCATTTTAGAAGAAAATTTCAAATGGCACTTCATATATATATATATATATATATATATATATATATATATATATATATACAGATTTTTTAACAACTTGCAACAACATCTGTTGTTTTTTACTAATCAAAGTGTTGTTGACTATCCTGCTTTTATTTAAACCAGCATTAAGTAAACTATTGTACGCACAGCTTAATCACAGGAGCAGACACAACAGATTGCGCTCTTGCTGTTTCAGACTCAATGGATAGTAAAGGCTTCCAGACTCCAGTGTGTGAAGACAACGAGCACCACTGGGATTCTTAACGCCACCAACACAATACAGAACTCCCACATGACACTCCTCCAGACGGCTGTATCAGAGCTCTGTGGGCTGGAACATGGTGACTAGTCACTAGGCTTTTTATTTCTCTGCTTTTCCAGCTTCCCTCAGCCCAGTCCTTGCCATTAATAAATGATGGCCTCTGATCAGCCAGGATTCATGACTGCAATTACATTCAATGTGCTCCAAGTGAGGAAACATAGCCAACATGGAGCCAGTCAAACTAGCTGCATTTGCCCAGCTTAAATATGTCTGGAACCAGGTCACAGGACATTAAGAAATGAGACATGAAAGGTTCCAGAAGTGGTGTGGTGTGTGTGCTGCAGCATGATAACGCTGCACTATCTTTCCTATACTGACTGGAAACGTTTTTCAGATCCCTACTTTTACTACGGACCCAGTCAGGAACCTAAAGTCAGACCAGCATCATGTGTCCTGAGGAGGGGGTTGGGGGGGGGTGTTCAGCACCTTGGACAGCTTCTTCTCGCAAAGCCTGCCTCAATCTGGAGCCATTTAAATGAGATATACGCCAGCATTCTCCCTTCCACACTTTGGATTTTCTTCATTCGCATGCAGTCCCTATTCTTCTCCACTATCTCCGTTTCCATATTGCATATATCCACTCTACAAATTTGACTTCCTCTTTACATTTAATATCTCAATCGGTAATCGCCCACACCTGATTAACAAAATGCTGTCCATGCAAACTGACCTATTAAAGTGCAGATAGTACTGGTGTTGGTTATATTTCAAGCACTGATTGCTGGTAATTAATTACCATACATTTGCAATGTGGGGGGGTTATTAAGATGCTGACATTGGCAGTCTTGAGCCTGAACACATTAGACTTGACATTCAAAGCAATGTATATATGTTTGGACACATTTGACAGATAGGTGAACTGTGCATTTAACTGCATTCAACGCGCAGTGTTTGTGTGCACTGGGAAGTGGGAACAGACCCAGAGGGATTGGTCTACCGCACAGTGTTATGCAAATATGTTCTAGTTTTGAATCTTAGGAGCTATTTGATTCAAAAGCTGCAGTGGAGGTGAAGGATATCAGAGAATAGTGCTTAAATATATGCTTTGTTCTTGACCCAAAGCTATCAGAAGACTTGGAATATATTGCACAAGTAATTTTTTCGATATTATCCTCTCATGCTAACAATGAAATGTCATTGAATGGAAAAGATCTATGTGAATTTGTGTTCCACTGAAAATAGAACACCATACTATATATATATATATATATATATATATATATATATATATATATACACATACAGTGGTGGAAAGAGTACTGAAAAAACATACTCAAGTAAAAGTACCATTACATTCCAAAAAAATGTAGTGCGAGTAGAGTAAAAAGTACTTGTCCAAAAAACTACTTGAGTAAGAGTAAAAAAGTAGCTTATTTAAAAGTACTCATGAGTAGTGAGTACTGAGGATTCTAACCCTTATAATAAACACTGTGCACTACAATTTATAAAAAAAATTGCACATACTGTAATTCACATTATATTTTGTTCTTTGTAAGAAAGATTGAAGAATATCTATCATCCATCTTTTTAAAATGCATAAAATCAGTACACTCACTCATCACCATTTAAAATCATATTATTTGGGGGGGGGGGGGGGGGGCATTTAAAATTAGGCGAAAAGCCAATGAGCCTGAGCATGCTATTGTTGCACATAAAATATCAATATTCATAACTGTGCAAAGAATTCAAAAACCTTTAGAAACTCATATGATAGTTCAGCATCACACACCAAGAGATGGGTCAAATAGAGATTAAAAAATACCCAATTTCTCTCCAAAACGGTACCAATGTTAGTGTTTTAATAAATGAGAATCACTAATATTATCATATTAGCTCAACTAATGCACTGAAAAAGGCTAAGATAGTGAGCTAACACTAATTACACACTTTAATTCCATGCTATTAAATATGTTACAATTTAAACGTAAATGCACATTATTCTAGAAGGGTGGCATCATCCCTTACATTTTACACGGCTACATTTACTCACATTGTAATGCTGATAATATAATTTGTAAGGAAATTTGAGCATTAAATAGGGACGTTAGGAAACTTTTACAAAAGAAACAAACAAACACACTTTGTCTCTTTAGTCTCGAGGCGAAGCTATTTTATCAGCAGCATCCACAAACAAAAAAATCAAAAGTTCAACATGTTCAAGTGCACTTGCCAAATGAAGACGGATCGTATAATGGATCAATCAAAAAACGTTGTTTATTAACGAGCTGTGCTAATTTCTTATTAAGAAATCCAGTTCAAGTTAACGACCTGGTGCACTGATTCTGAATCTGGCGGCATGGCGAGCGAGACGCCAGATTCGAACGCCAGAGACGCGGCAGTGCACAGATTGTGACGCGCGTCTCTCTATAATGTGATTGTGAAGTAAATGGGAGCGGGAATTCACCTCATTATGAACTCGTCACGCAATACCCCAACCTCAGACCAAATGTTAGGCCCTGTAGACAGGCCAGCCTATATAAATATCATATTAAGCAGAAATGTGAAATGTAGCCTACCTTAGCATATTAGAGGTAGACGCTGATATCTGGATTGAATTGATGCATGAAGTAAGCACTTCCGCAGGAATAGGCGGTTAAAGTTTTCTATGCTTAATTTGATTTGATGACAGTCACGAGACCGAAAACTCGATCCAATCACGTTGATGGATAACAATAAAATTAGAACATGCATGTAACGAGTAACGACCACAAACAGAAGGAAAATAGCGGAGAAAAAGTACCGATACATCACTTAAAATGTACTCAAGTAAAAGTAAAATTACAAAATTTTAAACTTACTCAAAAAAGTACAATTTCTGAAAACTTTACACCCCTTTACACTAAATTTGTAAATTTACTTTGCACCCCTGTATATATATATATATATATATATATATATATATATATATATATATATATATATATGATTATTATTTAAAATGTAATGAAAAAGTGATTAAAATCATTTAATTTTATTCATATATATATATATATATATATATATATATATATATATATATATATATATATATATATATATATATGAATAAAATTAAATGATTTTAAAATGATTTTTAATATATATATACGATTAAAATCATTTTATTTTATTCATATATATACACACACACACACACACACATATATATATATATATATATATTTTAAACCATATATTGAAAGTCAATGGAAAAGTAAAAAATTCTATATAATAAAAAGTCAATGGGATCAAAAATAGCATCAGGGTCTAATTGACCCCTTGACTTTCATTATATGGATTTTTTTTTTCATGCATGGCCAAACAACAACAACAAATGCCAAATTGGCAGTCACCATTTTGGTCATTTTCACAAAAGTTTCATGGCCCCTATAATATTTTGTTGTATGAATATCTGAACATACAATAGATCAAAAGAATGAACAGGCCCTTTGCTTTAAAAAAAGTTTGATCAATAAAGCAACATTTTGAAAGCAGAGAGAATCACATTTTTGTCAAAGACTACATTCAGATCGAATTAAGATTGATGATCAAAATAGATGGAGTAGATCGAGATCCATCAACACCCAAAGCTTCACAGTCCTAGCTCGTTCTGGGTCAATATTGCATTCAGTAACATTAGGCCATTTTGATTTTCATTCTGTTTATTAATGATAATCGTATTATTTTTCATATGCATCTGCTTAAATACAGTATGAGATTGCTCATTTCTATTTCTCCTTTCCCTGCGTTTAGATCTGGAGATACTGTACTCGTTCAGGAGATGCAGAATACCGTTATAACAGTGATGACATGGAAAGCCATACAAACTCGTAATTGGCAGGGAAAGAGTTAATGTTTGGTGTATGTTTAAATTATGCATTAGCATTCTAATGAGGATTTTTCTGATCTTGTTTCAAATGTGTGCTGATGTACATAGAAAGGGCAAAAAGAGCCATAAAGAAGAGTTGAAGAGAAAAATCAATACCATGTCACAAATTGCTCTACAAATGGTTGCATTAAGTGTCTCTAAAGGAAATAACAGCGGCAAGAAAGAACAAGTGGAATGAAACATTGCTGTTCATCAACATGCATATTGACAGTGTGTTTACCGGCAGAGGCTGTAATCAGAGACTGCAATCATTTTATAATAATAATAATTTATTAACCAGTGCAACATGGCTGATTTGGGCTGATACAACAAGTGGTGCACTGTGACTGTAGTTTACTGTGCTTGTCAGTGATACTGGATAACAAACACTTCACTGTCTGTGCTGGTCAATACCAATCCTCTCAGCTTATCTCTTTCTTAAGTCACAGGCAGCACATTAAAGCCTTTCTGCAGAGTAATTGCAGCTGTCATGCAGGCTTTCAATACCTGGATGGCTCTGAAAATAAGCCAGCAACTTCACCTGGTTAAAAATGCACTGTGTTTAAGAATGTCATGATTGACCGACTAAAGGTTTTATAGAGCTTTGGCCAGTAAATCCAAACTCTGGATTAAAGAGTTCTTTATTCTTTAAATTAATTATTATTTGTATTCAGAAAGGTGTTAAAGGGATACTCCACTTTTTTTGGAAATAGGCTCATTTGACTACTTCCCCAGAGTTAAACAGTTGAGCTTTTACCTGTTTTTGAATCCATTCAGCCAATTTTCTGATATTTAGAAGAATATCAGTAACCAGACAGTTTCTGGTCTCATTGACTTCCATTAGTAGGAAAAAATATACTATGGAAGTCATTGAGACCAGAAACTGTCTGGTTACTGGTCTTCGAAGATTACTGATATTCTTGGTGAATGGATCAGAAATGGTAAACTCGGCTGTTTAACTGGTGAAGATAATCAGCCTATTTAAATTGGAAAAAAAAATCTTTGGCAATGAACTCTGAAAAATATCACAGGTTCCAAAAAAATATAAAGCAGCACAACTGTTTCTCAATGTCGATAATAACTGACTATCAAATCATCATATTAAAATGATTTCTAAAGGATCATGTGACACTGAAGACCGGCGTAATTGTGCTGACAATTCAGCTTTGCATCACAGAAACATCACAAAAAAAAAAATTATATTTAAAGTATAAAAATATTAAACCATTATTTTAAATTCTAATAATATTTCACAATATTATTTTACAATATTTCACAATAATTTGCCTAATATTTATTTATTTAATTAATTATTTTTAATAAAATAAATGCAAGCTTGATGAGAATAAGAAACTTCTTTAACAACTAGAGCCATAACCGATATATCGGCAGACCGATAGTTATCGGCCGATATTAGGCATTTTCCAAACTATCGGTATCGGCAGTTATAATGGCCGATAAATGAATATTTCAAAAATAAAAATAAAAAACGGACGAAACACACTTGAACCATGTCATGAGTGTTGGAGTTCCACCAGAGGGCACTCTACACCGTTCCTGTTGGCAACACTCGTTGAGTTGGTCACGATACATACATTGCTTGAATAACAATTAAAAGAACATCCCCATCAGTTCTCTTAACTCAAATAAGCATGACAAAAATTGTGACTATCATGTCCAGTTTAAAATTTTTTTTTACAAATAAAATATCGACCGATATATCGGAATATCAGATTTTAAAACCCCAAAATATTTGTATCGGTATCAGCCTTCAAATTCCTTTATCGGTTGGGCTCTATTAACAACATTTAAAATAGTAATGTTTCCAAAAACTTTTGACTGTTACTGTATAAGGCCTCTAAAGCAAATCTCTCCTGCAGCAGACTAACAAGTTGAACTTGAGAGTTTATGGAAGTAATGGCTGGAATAGATCCACAAGCTGAAGCACATTCTACATGGATCAACGACCCTCAGAGAAATCCACAAAAAGCTGTGAGGAGGGTCTCTTTGCTACTTCACAATATCTCTGAAAGGCTTCAGAAAAAGACAACAAAATAAGGCTAGGATCAGAGTCCTTGGAGAGAAGCAGTGCCTCTGTACCATGGCAGCATCCATTGTTTACTCTCACTGTGTGAATCATACTCTCCGCAGCACAATCTCAGACTTAAGTCCCACCGATCTGAGGACAGATAAGATCTGCTGGAAGCTTAATTCATCTGGTAGGAGGTTTAATGATGACAGCGGGCAGAATGCCAAGGGAAATAAAAGCAGAGTTGCCCTTCTAAACATTAACCTACCTACTTGCATTTGCTGAGACTCATCCATCCATATCAATAGGTAAAATTACTGAGCCAACCATCACTGTCATCATAGAGAAACAATACCAGGCAGAGTCTGCAGGCTGCAGCTACATAAGTTCTCTCAATGGCACACACTGGGTGTGTCTCAACATCCATATTATTTATTTATTTATTATGTTATTCATTCAAGTACACCGGCTACATTTCACACAACACTGAAATCTGCAAAAGCATCCAGGTGGGCCTTTATGAAACTTTTATAATATCCTGAAACCATATGTAAAAAAAAAATAATATAATAAAATAAAAGTATACTAATAAAAACACTAGACTTTAGATATGGGACTGCAGTAGACATAGCCCATCACTGGATTAAATGCACGAAATCTAGCTATTTATATAAATATTTTATATATATATTTTTATATAAAAAAGCATTACATCAATATTATAGCCTAATTAAAATGAATTAAACAGCTTTAAGTCTTTAAACTTCAGTTGAACTGATAATTAAATCTTAATAAGTGACCTATTTGCCAATTTAGCAATAAATATCTTAAGGAATTAAATGCAAAAAAGCACAGAAAAGATCAACAAAGTGATTATTTCTCGGAAAATTAAACTTTCATCAAATGAAATATGTAAATCCCATAACAGATCAAAATAACATGCCACACTAGATACCAGTGGCTTATGAATTTGATGTATAAATAAAATTTCATCATCAATATTAGCATGTTGCAGCCTACACAGACCCCTGTAAATAATCAATAATAAAGCGTATTATTGAAACTTCCCAAGGAAATTCCGACATGACACTCACCGCTTTGCTCCCCAAGAAAGACGAGTTTGAATTTCCTTAAAGGGTTTCCAAAGTCATTTCCCACAGACATGTTTGAGGGCTTGTTTTTTTGACAGCGTGTTCCCACCGGTGTAAATGTCTGGATGGGGCAGCACGATGGAGAAAGCGGCGCTCCTGAGTCCTGTGTGTTTGGGAACTGGAATACTGCACTGGATCGGCTGTCAGGCTTTATAGCTGTTGCGCATGCGCGGCCCCACCTCTCTCTAACTCACACACATACACGACGTAATGCAAAATAAACCCACATAGCGTGACGTCATGCTGTCTCAACCCACATAATATGACGTCATCATGTATCCCCCCACAGTAAGCAGAGTCTTTCCTTTATAGCTTATTTTAATAATATATAGATTTATGTTAAAAATACTGACTTTGACACAGGTGATATTGATTGATTTTTGAGCTGGTAATCCAAAGCCTGCTTGTGTGATCAGAATTTTGTTTTTTAGTTTACATCAAAAGTTGTAATTATGAGATGAAGAGATGAATTTATTAGATATTAAGTCAGAGTAATAAATAAATAGATAAAATAAGATAAATAGTCTTAATTATTAAAAAAAGTTGAAATTATGAGATATTGTGCCATTATGAGATAAAAATACATTTACAAACTGGAACTGAGATACATAATTATTAGATTTTTATTTTATTTCAATTTTTATTTTTTAAAAAGATTTTGTTTTTTAATGTATAGGCCATCATAATTTCAACTTTTTAGGGCATAAACATAATTATAATCACTAAAATCATGATTTTTTTTCTTTTGTGGCACAAATGGTCTTTTATAAAACATCCGCGAAAAAAACAACAACAATTTGTGAACAAATTTTATATTTGAAATAACTTATACATTGGTAAATAAACGTTACATGTTGCATAATAAAAATATTATCAGGAAGTCACGGTTCATTACTCCAAGCAGCGATAAGAAAAGCATTTTGTCATTTGTGTTAAGAACCGTGAAAAAAACAATATGCACAGGGTATAATAAAACAGCAATATCAGATATAAAAAATATATTTTACAAACATTTGATGCCTAGTTTTAAAACGTCTTCACATTTGAAAGTAACATTTTAAATCTGCTCAGGCTACTATCGTTATTTGAAGCTACACACCTCAACTGGCACACAGTTTCATATTTGACACACTTGTGTATCTGTGTGCATCTCGTGATAGATGAGCATTCCACATCCTTCACATAGTCTTCACATAGAAGAGAAGATTTTGAATCATGGTTCAATTGCAAGGATCATATTTAGACATTTCTCTTATGTTTTGTGTTCTCCTCATAAGATTATGATGAATTTTGTTTGAGTTACTTTACATACAGTAGTTATTTATTAATACCAAACTAACTGCATAGGTTGAAAGTCCATTAATATTTCCAGTTAGGACCCTGCTTGCATGCAGGGGGAATAAATACTCAAGCAGTTACTCTGTGTAACAACTTGAGGCATATCCAAACTGAATTCATCAAATTTCCAGCCAGTTGTTGGAAGGAGGGGTTTCTGACAAGAAATGTCCAGGGCAACTCACTGAGAAGGTTCTCAAAAGTGAGATCTGATAGGTGAAGAAGGGTTGAGGCATCACAGGGGTCCCTCTGGCTTTTTCTCTAAGCTGTACTCTCTGGTCCGGTGCATTTTCCAGCCAATAAATGCCAGGAGTGCAATGCCTAATGCCTTATAACCCACCTGAAGCCCTAGATACCTGTAACGAGTCATCATGATCATCATCAGTGCTAGAATTTAGCCTAATAACACTTATTAGCGTTCTATTTTTAGCCTTGTGTTGCAGAATATAGTATGTGTGTTTAAACTCACTAAATTCAAAACCTACCTTTAAGAGTTTTGACACAAATGCACCTTTATAATGTATTTAGGTCAAAAGAGAAACATACCTGTTTCTAAAGAAGGTTGTTGTCATAGTAGCCACATCCTTGCTTATTCCCACAAGCCGTTTTCCACCAGATACATGTGGAGTCTATGGTTATCCCGAACAAAGCCGGAGCTGGCAGCCAGGCTAAGCAAAGAGAAAGAGAAAAAAGAAATCATTATGCTACACGTTTAAACAAATATATATTGATATGAACTAACATACTAAATAAGCATAGATAGTTTGTAATGATGTTGTTGTAATAAGATACAGAATATACACCTATATACAGTAACTATGCTGTTGTATCGCCACAAGGGGGCGTACAGTACTTACAGTATTTCCAATTGCACTAGCACAATTAAGACAGAATTTTTTTATGTTATTTAAATGGTTATTTACCCTGTCCACTTTCTCTTAACAATTATTTTGTTTATTAGGGATCTTACAGGAAAAAATCTCTATTAAAAGTAATAAATAAATAAAATTAAAAAACTGCATTTTGGTAATTTACTTACAAAGAACCCTCATAAGCAGAAACTGAACCCCTATGGCAAACGACTTCTCTTCTGAAGGAACTGACCTATAATTGAAGACAGAATGAGTGAAAAGAGATGAGATAAAATAACTATTTCTTACATTTGAAGTTTCTCACATTGAATGCAATGTTGTGTTTCTCACCTCAGCACCATCATGTAGATAGGGTTGTGTGTTAGGCTGGCAATAAGTCCGGCTAGAGCTATGATGAGCATTGCAGGCAGGAGATAGTGAGGGCAGGAGTTGGCACAAGGGCCAGGCTTTGCGATGCCCATACCAGGAATACACTGGCAGTTCCTAAAAATCTGTGTGGAAAGAGATGGTGGACATTTTATGATAGGGTTTGTCAATATGAACATGAGAGCTGTAAATGTTAAGTTAACTGGTAAGTGTCCAGTAACCCATACAGTACATGTATATAGGTACTGTTTTTTTTTTTTGTATTTCGTGTATGAAAATATACAGGCTTATCTGTACACAAATTCACCTGTCACATTAGGTGTGACATGTCCATATCATTGAAAAACAAAACTACACAAGGTAATATTAAATCTGACCCAGACTTCGATAAATAAAGGTTCATACGGATAAACATGGTCTCACATAATAAAATAACAAACCAATTATACAATAATTAATCATTTTCAATTTCTATGGAACATTTTGTAATATCAAACCCAGTCGAGAAACCCAGAATTAGTGCATATCTTCTTTACAAACATCATTATTGCTATATGGATACTATAACTTTAAAGAGTAGGGGAGAGTGGGGCACAACGCTTTTTGGTTTTGGCTAAATTAATAAAAAATAATTAGGTTAGATTAATATTTTTTTACACAAGCAACACACACGTCTCTGCTACAAATGACCACTTAAAGTTTTTTTCTAGGACCTACCATTTTCGTACAGTTGCACTGAAAGTGACAGAAGTGCAAATGTTACAACTTACCCCATATGCAGGGTTAATTGTAACAGACAGAGGGGTTAGTTGTAACACTTGTGTGTAACACACATAATTCAGTACTATTTTATTTGTATAGTTTGATATTGTTTGTGCATCTGTATAGACAGATATCCATACATCCATCCCTCATCCAATCATCCTTCTATTGTGGATCAATATCATGGATAGAGACATAGAAAAGGGCTGCATAGTTTTGCAATAAATAATAATAAATACAATTATAAATATTGTAATTGCAATTCAATTAGATTTATGTGTGGCAGCTGCATGTACAATTATTATTATTATTATATAATAATAACAGTAATAATAATACAAATGAGCTTAAAATAAAAATTTAAAGGGTTTATTGCATTAAAAACAGGCCATATTTTTAATAAATAAACAAGTTATCATTCATGGTACACTAAATTTTAAACATTTTAAATTCCAACATTGTTTGTGAAAGTCTAACAAAGTTAAATGTATACTCAAACCTGAAAAGTTGTGTGGCTCCGTTTTCATTTGATTATCATTGTACACTTGGTGGCTTAGTTGTAACACTCTGTTAGAACTAACCCAGCTGTGTATTACATATATTAAGCCTAGCTAACAGTGGCTAGGAATTGCTGACATGTTTCAAAACGGTGCTATGTTCTGAGCCAACAAGACAGTGATTAAGGCAATATAAAGTTAGATTTGGAAATGTATACACCCAACTCAGAAACCGAAAAAACCTATGATGAAAAAACTACTTTCATGGTGTCAAAACACTCTTTGTCCAGTATCTTCACGAAATATAATCAAAACTTTCGCAAATTTGCGGTAGGCAGTCTTCTAGCAGCAAGAGAAAAATAGCAAAAAGACAACCTGCTTGATCTTGATGAACTATGTAAATGGTCCGTGTTACATTTACTGTAACCCCGTGTTAGGTTGTGCCCGCGCTCCCCTACAACAACTAAAAGTGCTGATACTAACACTCATTTTATAATGTTTTCTGCTCCATTGACTTCTAATGACACAGTGTCCTCCATTTCCTGTTTTGACTGAATTGAACCAGCATAGGAGTCCAGGACCAAGTCTATTTCTTACAATAATTGCCTCTTGGTATGATATGTGCTGTGTTATACAGAGTAATTCATCATCAGCTGCTCCTGTAGTCTCTTGTTGGGCAATTATACAGAAGCTTTAACGCTCTAAAGTTGTTCTAAGTCCCCAAAGAACTTCCTCCTAGGAAGTATTACTAATTAGCGATTGATTGGATTCAACCCATTGATCGCTAACAGACCATGACTGGTCATTTGCTTGGTGTCCCTAGTACAGCAGAGGCTCACAATGATGAGCTGCTATCCAGATTCAGTAATGAGTTACATAAAGGCCTTAATGGATAGATCTATACTGTACATGCAGTGACTCTGTAGAACCGTGGCTTGAGATGACAATTTCATGACATGAAATATGTTCTGTTTTGTCAGGTTTATTGATTTACCTGGACTCTGTATGAGTTATTGGGATCCATGGTGTAGTTTTTTGCACCCAGCATGGCAGGGTGATATGTACTCAATGTTGTTTTCTCCACACACTGGGTTAAAGGTGCTGCTGGGACATGAGCAGTTGGCACTACAGGGCAGAAGAAGCCTGCTGGACATAAAATAACACAGTTTAGCCTTTACTTGCAGAACACAGAAACATTTTATGAATCGTAATCTTAAAGAAATCTTAACTAAAAATATTGACATCCTCATAGCTTTCCTCAGCATGTTCATGAGAATTTGTGAGAAGTAATGATGTACGATTGATGAGATGTTTTTCAATTTTCAATAGTCGATTCTTTTCAGTAAATTAGTTGATAGAGTTCATAAAACTGGTCTGAATGATTTGTTCATGAATCGGTCTGATCTGGTTCTCAAACTAAACTCACTGACTCATTTATACACTGTAAAAAAATAGTTTCAAGATTTGTTATCACAACATTTTTTCTTTTGTTCAAATCAACTTAAATAATTTATTTAGTTCAGATAACTTATTATTTTGAGTTTCTGATGATTAGATTAAATCTCCATTGTATTAACTCACTTTTTCCAGTTCAATCAACGTAGAATTTTAAGGCAACCAGGTTACTTAATTTTTTAAGTTAAACCAACAATATTTTTTTACAGTGTACAGTCATATTAGGTAACATCTCACTGGACTGAAAAAAAAGAAGTTTTGCTTCAGAAGATTGGAATATAGCCCACAGATGGTATGGACTACTGTTATTGTATTTTCAGGATACCTTTGTGCTGCTGTTTTGTCCTTTTTTTAAGGTTAAAATCTCCAGTTCTCATTCATTGTAATTGTATGTCATATTTTGTGTTCCATGGAAGAATGAACAAAGCCTTAGAACAACATGTGGCTAAGTAAACAATGACATAATTTTTGGGTGAACTATTCCTTTAATATCCAGAACACAGTCACAGGGTGTGTGTTTAAACGTTCAATTATTTTCACAATGACACAATAATAGTAATATGTTCATAAAGTTCATGGAAAACAGTCAAATACTTTCCTGATTTCCTCCCAGTTGGCATAGTGAAAGTGTTCAGATATGAAGCACACAGTTTGAACTTGAACACTTCACCTCTGTGCTAGTTCAACTGATAAAATAGCATGTTCACTGGAAGTTGGTCTGGACTGAAATACAAACTTTCACGAGAACACAATGGTCTGAATCCAAACACTGGCAGAAGACAACAGACTTTGCTTAACAGTGTTTTCAGTCTCTGTGAGAACCAGCTGTCTTAAACTGGCCCTGTTTATGGAAGATACATTTATACTAAACTCTTAGAACAAAGGGTTCTGTATAGAAACTGTCAAGCACTTCATATATAGAACCTTTTAGGGGGTTCCATCAAGGCATCATTTAAGGATTTACTTTTAAACTAATTCATTTTCATAAATGTTTTATTTTAAAATAAATTTTATTAAAGAGGCTACATGCGTTTTCCTGAAATTTAAACTCGCTTAACTGACACCTGTGGCCCAAAAACAGAACTGCTCTTCTTTTCTGCTCGCAGCGCGTGCGCTCGTACATGCAAACGTCATCCGCTACATGAAGGTCAACATTATGTTTACAGAGGTAAGAACAGTCAAATACATATATTGTTTGAGATAAGTGTTCTGCTTGCGACTCTGAGTGTAGGCTACTTGCTGACTAGCGGTGGTGGCAGAGTGATCTGAAACGTTTAACATGAACGCGCTTGACGTCACATCCGCAGACAGCGCGGGAAAAGTCCGACCCGACAGAAAATAGGAAAAATAGGATACAGGCTTATAGGTGCACCCACTGTGAGCGGACAAGGTGTCAGTATGCTCATCAGGAGATGTTTGAGTCATAAATGGTAAAATAAAAAGGCTATTGTTACGTTTATTTTGGGGAAAAAGCTGCATATAGCCTCTTTAGTTAAACAGTTTGCGGGAAACGAGATGCTGTGTCATGATGTCAATGCAATGGGAATGCCTCTGCATTAACTGGTGTCCTCCACTCCCTTGAGCTCCATCTCGACAGGGATATTAAGTTTGTTGGCTATCTGTGGGCCGCTATGATAAGCTGTCTTTAAAGTTGAAAGTAGTTTGGCCTTCTCATGCAATGGAGAGTCGTTTTGCAGAGAACTCTGGTCTTCTTAGCTCCATCTAGACAGTGACATTAAATGTGGCAGCCCTCGGTGGGCCACTGTGGTAAACTGTCTTTAAGGTTCATTGTTATTTGGCCTCCTCTCACCAGTGTTGTGCCAGTTCATACTTAAAAAGAACTAGCTCAAAGTTCAGTTCACACAGATGATAATGAACAAGTTCACGTTCATAGTTCTTTTTTTTTAATGAACTAAGGGTGTACTCACACTAGGCACGGTTGCCATGAACCGGGCCTGAGTACCCGCTGGCCTGCACTCACATAGGGTTTCAGCATTCGTGCCGGAGCACACTTACGTCATTATGGTGTGACGGTTTCGGGATAAACAAGAAGAGCGCGCTCTCGAACGGGAACACAATGAAGTCCATCATTCTGTTTTTTTTTGTGGATAATTTTGTGTCGTTTGGTCCACTGCCCTCTCACAGCCTGTTGTCAAACAGATGTGTCGCGGAAATTTTCACGAAATCATGCTGCTCGTATGAGGAGGTTTGCACGTCACGCATCCTGTTCCGTGCTCCAACGCGGTTAGCGCTCACACATGCGAACCGCGCCCGAGTCCAACTGAACCGTGCTCTGGTCCACCTCTTCCAAGCGGGCCAGGGCCGGCTAATCGAGCCGCGCCCGGGCACGGTTCGGAGCACTCACACCAGTCAACGAACCGCGCTTTGGTGGTCAAACGCACTCGGGCACGGTTCAAACTGGCCAGTGTGAGTACACCCTAAGTTCACATATCTAAAAATGAACTAGTTCACGTTCATTTGTTAAATTATTTTTAAGATAGGCCACTATCTTACTCAATAGAACCTCTTTCTTTACCATCCATTACCAGCTGCAAATCACTGCCAATCCAAAACTAATCAAAATTATTGTACCAATAAACAAGAGACAATTATTATAGCCAGGAGAAAAATAATGTTGAGATAGAGAATATATTTACCCCTTAAATAATGTGTAATTATGATATGTAGAAATTGGAAAATATAAGGTGCAATCAAGGTATACTGTATGTTCAGTGAAACTTTTATTTAGCCAGCATGAACCAAATTACCCAGGACTTTAAAAAGGTATATTCAGGTTCATGGGGAAAAGATCAGTCAACTGACAAATCCAGCATATTCTGAACGGCAGTAACTATGTACAGTAAACCAGACCAAGTAGTCATGTACTGAAATGTCAAATTAGCTTGGGCTTACCCTGCTCAATGTGCAATACTCAACCAACACATTTTCACACTTTCAAAAGGAAGTAAACAGTGTGTAAACGATGAAAATTCCATTTACATTCATTTATAATAAAACAATCTTCCTGATTATATTTGTCTAAAGAAAATGAACAGCAGCTGAACAACTTAACTTACAGTAGGCACTCTGATTCCATGTATGGGGCATTTTATTATTCATATGACACACAAACACAAGATAAGACCCGGTTAGTTCAAAAGATCACTTGTTATGGAAAAGCGCAGATCATAAGTGATGATACGAGCAGCGCGAGCGCGGCCAGATCTGCCTCGCGCGCATGCCAAGTATGCACACTATTGCAACTCCCCACCCTGCCTTCACGTTACCCCCTATCCGTACTATGAATACTTCGACCTCGTCTAACATACCCAGTGATAATAGACAAAGTCAATTAGGCGACTATCTCGCTGGATTCGGCGACTCAAAACGGGGGTTGGAGGTAAAACCTGACTTTTCAAATGAGCGTGAACTGCGCTTGCTGCTCGTTCATTCCTGACAGAGTGAGCGCCGCTCTCGTTCGCGTTCATTGTATGAAAAGTGATTCGTTCAGTTCAGCGTTCGGCGAAAATATGAACGAGTTCAGTGAACGTGTTCATGCACAACACTGCCTCTCACTATAGAGAGTTGTTTTTCAGAGGCCTCTGCTCTTCTGAGCTCCAGCAGAATAGTGATAACAGTGTAGGCTCTCTGTGAGCTGCTGTGATAAGCTGTCCTTAAGGTGGAGTGTACTTTGTCCTCTTGTTTCTTTAGAGAGTCGTTCAGTTGAGGCCTCCACTCTTCTGTGCTCCATTTAGACAGCAATCTAAATGTGATAAGCTGTCTTCAAGATGGCCTTTGTTTAGCCTCCTCCCGCAATAGAGTTGTTCTACTCCTCCACTCTCTCGAGTTCCGTCTGGACAGTGATATCAAATGTGTCGGCTCTCTATGGGTCACCATGATTAGCTTTCCTTATGGTTGAGCATTGTTTTGCCTCCTATCGCTATAGAGAATCATTCTGCTAAGTCCTCTGCTCACCTGAGCTCCAGCTAGACAGTCAACTCAAGTGCATCAACCCTCTGTGAGACTGCCTTGGTAAACGGTCTTTGAGGTTGAGAATGCTTGCCCTTCTCTCGCTATAGAGTAATTCTCCTGAGCCCTCCGCTCACCTGAGCTCTGTCTTGAAAGTGACATCAAGTGTGTCAGCTCTCTGTGCAGTGGCAGTTCTCACTTTGAATTACACCCAGGGCGAGACCCCCTTCGAGCGGGGTCTTTGAGCAAAATGATCACATGCACAGAATATTGTTCAAAAAGCCTAATACACAGTGAAATCAAATCACCAAGTTAATAACATTAAAGATTTGTTTTAAAGGAGTGTCTTTTATCAATTATTATTAATAGTAAAATTCATAATCGATTTTCCCATGGCTGTCGTTGCTATAGAACCATGCGCTCATTACACTGTGCTCTCCACAACAACAAGGAATTTTTAGTAGCTAATGTATTTCCACCACAGAAAAACGCTTGCTGTAGTTCTGCTAAAATATTTCTTTACGGAGAAGAGAAAAAACACAAGTGTTAAGGTGCACATGCACCCCCATACTGAAAAGTTAATGAGCGTGCTTCCCATGAGCGTGCTTCCCGTGCGCCTATTTGAAACAGAGGATTTGAAATAATGACCTCGAGCGTGCAAAAGACGCGATACGTGTACTAATCAGGAGATCCCCTTGACATCGCTTCTGGGCACGGCACCTTCTCAGCAAGCAGGGCGCCATTGCCAATAATTGAATCGAAATGATAAAATAGAAAAACTTTGTGGCACAGAGGTTTAACTGCTCGTGCCGCCCCCCATGTGACCTGAAGAAATGCCGCCCCGGGCAAACTGCCCGGTTCCGCCCGTGCCTAGAACCACTACTGTCTCTGTGAGCCGCTGTGATAAGCTGTCTTTAAGATTGAGTGTTTTTTGCATCTTCTTGCTATGAAGAGACGTTCTGCTGAGGCCTTCGCTCTTTTGAGCACCATTTAGGCAGCAGCATCGATCTCCAAGGTAAGGTGAGCTGCCTTCCATCTCTGATGTGGTTTCTGTAAAGAAACAGGTAGATCCCCCATGATAACATAGGGCTGGCCACCTCCTTTTAAGGGGCTTTAGTAGGCAGCTCCCTTTTTAATATGCTGAAGTTTCGAAGGTTACAGCTGCCTCCCCCCGATTTAGGGTTATATAAGCTGGCGGCTCCCTTGTGGCAATAAAGTCGTGAGCTGCTTAGGGCCAGGCACTAAGTTTCCATATATCTGGCCGGGGATGAAATGTCATCCCCCTCACTTGAGAGAGGATATCTCCCTGGATCAGGATCTCCGATGGGAGGCCATCCAAGAAACACATTAGATCTGCAAACCACACTTGGATCAGTCAGAACAGAGCCACTTTAAGAAGGCAAACTCATTCCTGGTAAACCCTTGCTAGAACTACTGGGAGCAGAGCTATCAGAGAAAAAGTGTACAGGCACAGCCTAGTGTGAGGGCGAACCAGAGGGGACAGTGGGTTGTCTCCACGGAGGCAAACAGATCCACTTCTACTTTGTCGTACCACTTCCATATGGACTCCACTCTTTGTTGATGAAGTCGTCATTCCTTGGAACTCAGCCCCTGCCTCGACAGGATGACTGCCCCCATGTTTGCATGCCCCAGAATGTAAGAGGGTAGGAAAGCAGCCAGTCCTGGTGATTTATGTAGGAAACAACTGAAGTGCTAACTGTCTAAACTAACACATGGTATCCCTTAGGCTGCAGAAGAAAGCTTTTCAGGGCTAGAAACACTGCCCTCATCTCTGAGTCAATTTATGTGCCAAGAGAAACTAAACCGCTGGCTGGTTGGCCATCGAGAACTTCGCACCACATCCCTTGAGAAAGGTGTCCGTTGTGAGAGATGAGAGATCTGCCACGAGCCAGACCTACTTAAAGGAACCTTGGCTTCTTCTAAAGCTGTAGAGTTTGTAGCCCACTGAATGTGACCCTTACAACCATGGGGGATGATTCTGGGATGGATACCCATCCCTTTAAAGACACTGCAGAACTTTTGGACACTTTTACGTCTCAGCGAACCTAGAGGCCACAAGCTCAGCAGCACTGTCGCAAAAGTCAACAAACAGTCAACCAGTCAGCCTCCCGTGTCTTTAGATTGTGTGTTCTTGCAGTGTTTGAGGCGGGGGGGACGAATCGCAGCGGGCAGCCTGGCCATGCTCGATTCCCTTATAGCAGTCTGCTGAGAGAGAGAGAGAGCCCAGTGGGGCTTAACATGTCTGTGAGTGAATGTGGGCACGGGACAGCGGGCACATTTAATGCACTCAAAAAACACCGTCGGCTTGAGCTAACTGAATGTGCGTTGGTTTCGTTTCTACAGAAACCATCGGACATGTCGTGTATAGTGATTGTGGGTACTGAGTCGTGGCACGTTCACTGACATTTAATGTACCATTGACATGAGTCGATTTTATTTGATGCTTGCATATGCCAACGAGCAGAGTATTGCTTCCTCCACAATCTGGTCACCTCAGGGAGATAGCGGCTGGGATGCTGCACTCGTGCAGATGTGAGAATGTAATTTTGAACCCACAATCACTTGCCTCTCATCTGGCAACAGCACAAGTGACAACATCAAGCAGTTCCTCAAAAGTGGCAAACTGAGGAAGCAGCTCTGCCGAGGCCCCCGCCTGCTGATCTGCATCCAACCCCTCAAAATCAGACTCAGAAAAGTTCCTTGTTCTGGTCTGAAGAATTCACAGAGTGAGCTTCAAGATCCAGAACGGGGTTCTCGGAGTCAGTGGAAAGCGCTGAGATACAGGGAATTATTCTCTCAAATCCCACTTCTGCCAACTCCACATATGAACCCAAATGTTCAAATGTTTATTCTGTAACTAGTACACTGTTGAACCTGAACAGTGATCTGCCACGGCACATTAAGGAGCGCAATTACATCCCTAATTACAAATCTAAGACTTTTTCCATGTACACAAAAGGCCTATTTCGCTCAAATATTGTTAACAAATCTGTCTATATTTGTGTTAGAGAGCACTTCTCCTTTGCCAAGATAATCCATCCACCTATCAGGTATGGCATATCAAGATGCTGATTAGACAGCATGATTATTGCACAGGTGTGCCTCAGGCTGGCCACAATAAAAGGCCACTCTAAAATGTGCAGTTTTATCACACAGCACAATGCCACAGATGTCGCAAGATTTGAGGGAGCGTGCAATTGGCATGCTGACTGCAGGAATGTCCACCAGAGATGTTGCCCGTGAATTGAATGTTCATTTCTCTACCATAAGCCGTCTCCAAAGGCGTTTCAGAGAATTTGGCAGTACATACACCCGGCTTCACAACCGCAGACCACGTGTATCGACACCAGCCCAGGATCATCCACAACCTCCACATCCAGCATCTTCATCTCCAAGATTGTCTGAGACCAGCCACCCGGACAGCTGCTGCATCAATCAGTTTGCATAACCAAAGAATTTCTGCACAAACTGTCAGAAACCGTCTCAGGGAAGCTCATCTGCATGCTTGTTGTCTTTATCTGGGTCGGATAGAGTGGCCCATGGTGGCGATGGGGTTAGGGTATGACCAGGCGTATGTTATGGACAGGTGCATTTTATTGCATTTTATTGAGATCCGTGATGAGATCCTGAGGCCCATTGTTGTGTAATTTATCCACGACCATCACCTCATGTTGCAGCATGATAATGCACGGCCCCATGTTGCAAGGGTCTGTACACAATTCCTGGAATCTGAAAACATCACAGTTCTTGCATTGCCTGCATTCTCACCGGACATGTAACCCATTGAGCATGTTTACGACATGTATACGAAAGCGTGTTCCATTTCCTGCCAGTATCCAGCAACTTCGCACAGCCATTGAAGAGGAGTGGACCAACATTCCACAGGCCACAATCAACAACCTGATAAACGCTATGCGAAAGAGATGTGTAGCACTGCGTGAGACAAATGGCGGTCACACCAGATACTGACTGGTTTTTGGACCCTCTTGGACCCCTCATTGTAGTAGGATTGATTTTTTTTGGTAACTCTTTTGATTTGAAGAATTGTCCTATTTAAAGGAAAAACAGAAACAGGATCCCTATAACATAAAGCGTTCATGTAGCTTAAACAGTAAATCATGGCGCTAACACTCATGGGTTCATTGGGTTTGATTCTTAAGGGGATCCATGATCCGTTAAAATGTATACTTCGAATGCAAATTTAAAATGCTTTGTAAAAACGAATCAGCCAAATGCATAAATGTGAGGCGAGGGAACTTCTGACGAAATTGGCAAAAATGTGCTTATCATGATTGTGCCTTTGAGTAAGGCAGTTAAACTCAGACGAAAGTTTGTCAGTGCAATCAGTCTTCTAACAAATATTTAACTGAACAGAGAAAATTCCAAACAACATGGAAGCAACCAAAGTCATGAGAACAGTTAGTTTTGCAGTTTCTCACCTAAGCAGGCCAGACCTGACTGAAATTAAGTAAACTTTTATAGATTTATTTATTTTGAATTGATTTATTAGTTCTATCTGGATTGTAAAAAAAATATTTCCTCAGAACCAACTCAAAAGAGCATCATGTGAAACTCACCCATTGATGGCATTAGATGTTTTGGGGTAAACACCAGCAACATCTTGTGTGGGACAGCCCATGAAGAAGAGAGGCACACAGCAGAGGACGGAGATGGTGAGCATTACAACAGAGAAACGCGGAATGGCTCTGAATGACAACACCCAGCGTTTCATAATCATACCACCGAGCACCATCCACGGCAAGGGCCGGCAGGTTTAAAGCACCTGAGAGAAAACAAAGATTCATTCATAGATATTTACAGATATTCATAAGGGATATTTATCTGTATAAAATCACAGGGATTACGCTAAATATACTGTACACAGCAATGTCAGTGAGACTAGGTCCATGTTTCTCCAAAAACTGTACTCATATATAATGTATTCTGTTATAATATGAACTGACCAATAAGAAGGTTGCTGTAGGCTGCAGTGGCACTGTACTGGCGTTCCAGGAACTTGTTGAGGAAGGTGGCAAGTCCAGCGATCACAGAGGAGAAACAGCACTGGGTCAGGACCAGCAGCATGAAGAGAGGACTTAGCAACAGCCTGACGAACATCTTAGGGAACACTGCAAAAACACAGATAGACCACAAGAGAACGAAACAGATGTTAACATATTACTTTTATTCATTAATAAATGAAAAGTTATATATACTGTATATGAGAGTGTACGGCAAGAAATCAGTTTTGAACTGAGTACACATGAATGAAGACATGATCATGCATAAACCAGCTTCTTACAAATCATGCCCTGGAGGCAGGTATATTCATAAGAACTTGTCAGATCATGTTACAGTAACAACCTGAGCATGTTAAATGACTCAAGAGACAAGAGACACACGTCTGCCTTGCTAAAAGCACAGGACTGCAGAAATATTTGTTCCGAGTTATTTATAAGAATTTTTTTCCAATTGATTTTATTTTCAATTACCCATGTCAACATCCCCGTCAGCAGTTACGTATGGTAACCCTCGTTCCCAAAGTGTTGATTTTGCGGCTTTACTTTCTGCTCACTACTGTGCAGGTCTGGTCCCTACATAGCTACTGCTCAGACTCAAGTCCCAAGATGTCAGCGCCATATCGGGACACTGGCGGCTTCAGTTCTCACCAATGGAAGAGAGCAAAGTGGCGTCGTCCCTCTTTTTTTTACAGTCTGTGCTCTTGACAGAGGCCAGTGCAACCAGCAGCAAAGTCTTCATAGAGAAAAGCTTTAAAGTCTGCTGACTGCAAAGGCTCTAATGGAGCATCCTGGAGTGCTTGAAGCACCAGAGAAAACCCAAGAGGGTATAGAGGGGGTCGAGGAGGAACTGTTTCACCCCCTAAGGAACCTTGATGACCAGGTCGTGCTTTCATACTGTTTTCCCATCTATGTGGTTGTGATATGCTGAAATAGCAGAAGCATGTACTTTGAGGGTGGAGGGAGACAGCCTTTGCTTCAACCCTTGCTGCAAGAAGGAAAGAAAGGACACTATCGAACATCTTCGGGGGTCCTCTCAACGAATAGATTTCACTTCAAGGCATACGCATGTCTCATATACAGGGCCCGCGCAGAATTAGTACCTCTGGGTTAAGTCACCTAGAACCTGCATATTTGCAGAGGTTGTTCCCACGGGCAGGGAGTAAAACAGCTGGCACCGGGAGGTCTCCGAGGAGGTAAACAGGTCTACCTGAGCCTACCCAAACTCTCTCCTGACACTGCATGCCCGTTAAACATGGCACGCTGACCTGGTGCCAGAGGCATCTGTGAACACTGCAGCACTCCTGCCCACAGGAACAAAGAGTCTGACCACTGGCTGAAGGTCTGGCGGCACGCCGGTGTGATTGTAACCCGGTGAGTGATCGTCATCTTGGAACTCGGCCGTGAAGCCAGTGCTGAAGCGGTCTGATATGGAGCTGCCCGAGCGGTGTTACCGCTGCAGCCGCTGCCATATGCCCCAGGAGCCTCTGACATTTTTTAAGTGGGACCGCTGTCCTGCCTTTGAACGTATTCAGGCACTTCAGCACCAACCAAGCGTGTTCCTCTGTGAGGCATGCTGTCTGTGCGACTGAATCCTACTCCATACTAGCCCCTTTTCCACCAAAGCATTTTGAGAGCCGGTTAGGAGCTGGTGCCTGCGCGCAAACCAGTTCTTTGTGTTTTGACAGCCAAAGAACCGGTTCTCGGCCAGGAGAACTGGTTCCAAAGCGGCACCAACTCTTTGCTGGACTAAAACCGTTATTTTACCACGTCATACTTACGTTGGGGGCTGGGGCGGGTTTAGATGTGTTCTAAACATCTTTTCTGACCATAATAAAGGATCGCAAAGCCAAGAGAAACTTTTGCAGAAACACGATGGAGTCCGCCTTTATAATTGTTATGCTTGAAGTTAACGCAAGCATTTCTATTTTTGTAATTTTTTTATTTGAAGACATAAGCAAAGAAGAAAACAATCACAATATAGAACAAATAAATGGAAAGAAAAAAAGACACAAGACAGGGGAACATAACTTATCAGAATAGATTACATATCAAACGAAAAGATTAAAAGACTTACATATTTCAATTGTTTTTAAAGCTTTCTTGGTACACGAGTTAGAGATAATCTGGAAGTAGTGTTGTATTTGCAAGCGTTTCTAGCTAAGACGTATGGCGACATACACAGTGACGTAATGACATCGTTCCCTGGGCGCTCTAGTCAGTGGAAAAACAAACAGGTTCTGAAGCGGTTCGCAGGTTGAACCAACTCCGAACCAACTTTGAACCAGCACCAGTTCCGAACCCGTTCTTTTTTTGGTGGAAAAGGGGTAATTGAGAAAAGAGATTCTCTGCACGGGGGAGAGTTTGCTCTTTCCCAGTTGACCTGAAGACTCAACTGGCTGAGGTGCCTAAGCACCAGGTCCCTGTGTTCCCATAACTGATCTCGAGAGTGTGCTAGTATGATCCCGTCATCGAGGATGCGAACGCCATGTTCTCTCATGGGAACAAGGGACTCCTCCGTGACTTTCGTGAAGACACGGGGAGACAGGGACAGCCGAAGGGCAGGACCTTGCACTGATATGCTCAACCCTCTAAGGCAAAACGCAGAAACGGCTTGTGTCGAGGAAGAATCGAGAAGTGAAAGTAGGCGTCCTTCAGGTCAATCGGTGCAAATCAATCTCAGTGACGGATGCATTCGAAAATGCGTTTCTGTGTGAGCATTTTAAACGGCCTTTCTTGGGTACAATAAAGTAGGGACTGTATTAACCTGACCTCATATCATCTGGAGGGACCAGCTCTATCACTTCCAAGACATGGGCATCGGCTGCTCTCACTGTAGTGAAGTGGATGGCCCGAAACTTGGGGGGATGCTGGGTGAACTGAATCGCATAGCCGAGCCTGATGGTCCGAATGAGTCAGCGAGACAGGGGAGCGCTAACCAGGATTGTAGAGACCGTCTCTCTCTGCGGCGATCTTACCAGCCGTGAAAACAGCCTTTCGGCGCTCTCTATGCGCACCTAACCAGCTGAAAAACAGCTTTTTTGTTTTTGCTCAACAGAAAACAAAAAAGACAGAAAGAGAGAGATCATGCATCGCTCGCACCAGTCTGGAGAGATCCCGTTGAGAGCTCACACGTCTTAAAAACACTCTGTTTGTAGAGAACACGGCATCGAAGTGCTCGGCTCTGAAGCAAAAAGCTGAAATGCAATTGCTCTTCCTGCTCATGATATACCCGAGCTGCGTGGCTGAACAATTTATGCAAATGATTGCATGTTTAGTTTCATTCGAAGTAGATTAGCCTCTCTAGCGAGATTTCTATTGGTCGGTCATGACGCACGCCAAGAGTGACTGACTGATAGGGAACTATGTTTATAACTGTACGCAGACAAAATTTATACCCATAAATATACTAATAAAATGGTTTTACTATTCTTGCTCTAAATTCATAATGAACCTGTGGACCCACTTTTTAAGAAATCCAGCAAGGAGCTCTCTGGCTTCTTGGGGTCTTCTTTCATGATGTCACCCTCCAATTCAAAAGACTGCAAAAGAAGACTTTCTAATCAGCATTTAAAATGATTCATATTAGAAGAATCTGAATTATCATGTTACACTGAATACTGGAGTAATGATGCTAAAAATTCAGTTCAAATAAACCTCTTCTTTTTTGTTAGAACTTTTATTGGTATACAGTAAAGTATGTTTAGGGTCAGTAAGAAAAAAAATATTCAGCAATGATGCATTAATTGATCAAACGTGACAGTAAGAAATTTTACATTATTACAAAATTTTTCAAATAAATGCTGTTCTTTAGATCTTTCTATTCATCAAAGAATCCTGAAAAATGTTCTCATTTCCACAAAAATATTGAACAGCACAACTGTTTTCAAAATGGATGATAATAAGAAATGTTTCTAAAGCTTTAATTACATTTTAAACTATGTCAAAAATGTTAAAATGTTATTTCAAAATACATATTATAAAAATAATATAATCTTACCGACCCCAACTTTTAAACAATAGTGTATTTCTGTTTGAATTAGGTTTAATATATATATATTTTAATTTATATGATGTACTGAATGGTATTGCACCGAAACATCAATGCAGTGCTTTTTTTGTCATCAATGTTGATTAAATAAAGAGAAAAGAACATTATAGCAACCCTTCCTTATTCAAAAGCAGCAACAAGTTTGTAATTTTTCAATAATCAGTTCCATAGAAGTGTAAGGTTATTATTAAAACAAAACCATGACTAACCTTCTCTGCTTGAAGGGATCTGGGGAAGAAGAAGTAAGGGATTGAGGTGAGAGCAAGACCTCCAGCAGTGATGAGCAGACCCATCCACCATGCACCAACCCAGCGAGGGTCAGTAGGGGTCAACTCCAATACCTCCCCTAGAGGAAAGAATCTACTATAGATAACATGCAACACTGCAGCGGTCTACAATTTACATTAACATAAAGAAAAGGAATTGTTGGAAGTTGTTGCTGTCATTTTAAGGGTAAACAAACCTTTGCTGGATCTGTCCACATCCACATAAATACGCAAGACCACAGAGCCCAGGAGGAATCCAAAGGAAGGCCCAAACACTGACAAAGCAAAGAGAATAGCTGCAACATACAACAACAGGAATGTCAATAATCTTAACAGTTCTTTCAATGAACATTCAAAACTCTTGTAAAATAACAAAACGTACCAATATAAAGAGGTGAATTCCCAGCCCCTGCAAAGTCATCTATATAAGATATGCCAAAAGGTTGGATGGGGACAGAACCGATTCCGAAAAGCAGCTGGGCCGTAGCCATTACCACCCAAAATTTACTGGTCTCCACAAGCTTCCGTGAATCCTCCAGACCACAAGCCTCGGCACCAGTTGCGTTCACACGCACATCACACATCTCCTGTCTGCTCGCTGTTGGATTAAAACACAGAAATACAACACATTCATCCCAAAAACCAGTCACAACAGCCATCCAGATATTAGTGTTTAGTAAAATGTTTAGTAAAGGTTTACTAGAATGATGAGGACAAAATATCTATGATCTATGGTTTTATGCCGAATGTTACGTGAACAAACAGGAAAACGGGTCTGCATTCGTTTGTCGGAGAAAGTGTTAATGGCAGTACAAACTTATGGCGGAATCAATGGACTTTTAAGGCAATCATCTCAGCTAGTTGTTTTTATTGTTGCCTTTTAATTCGATTTACATATCTAAATGTTAGTGAGAAGAAGAAAAATAGAGAAAAATGGAGATCAGTTTTCCTAATCTTTGCTCACTCCATTGCAGGTATCTTGAGTAAATCAACTCTATATTTAACAAAGCACGTATACAAAAGACATGAACTGGAAGCGATGCAACCTGTTTTACAGAATGGTATTTTATGGAGACCAAAAAAAAAAGCATGTACTCTACAGTACATTTGTTGAAGAATGAAAGGCATTCAGGTTTGAAATAACATGTGGGTGAGTAAATGAAAAGAAAAACATTACTTTAAAGACTATGTAAGCTTCCTTTAACCTTTGCATAATATTGTAACATATAAGTCCAAATGACAGTATCTGCAGCCAGAATAGAATGAAGCAAAAATAAAAGGTTTAAGGAAATTGTAGGGAGATTATCATTATCTCTTGGAGTAAATTCCAGGATTTTCGTTCCAGTCTGATCAATCAGGCAGTCTTATCTCTATGGTACTATCTCTCCACTCCTTTGTCCTCATCTCTTTCCCTTTTCTCTCTATCCTCTCCCTTTTCAACCTCAATCCGTTTATTTCTTCATGTTTCTTCCCCAACCAAATGCTAAACCTTGGATGACCATATTTTGATTACCAAAAACCAGGACACTCGGCCCAGCAAACAGATGGGCCTACTCAAATGATATTCAAAGTTTACTCAAAGATACCTTATTAATTTCAATACATTTAAAGTAGCTTATGCATCCTCTGTATGGATAAAAAATGGTTATATTGTTATATGAAAACAGGACATGTCCTGGGAAAACAGAACAGTTGGTCACCCTAGCTAAACCCTGTCTAAGAAGTCTCTCGACAGCAACTTCCTGTAGACCTACATACTCTGTTATGTCTAAGCTGATGTTTATCATTCAGCTTTATTATTTTAGAGCCTCACTTTGTTGTGTCTGGTTTTATTCAAAGTGCTCTGAGCCTTTTTAAATGAACACAGTGAAATTATCATTTTGATGAGCTTAGAGTCTAAGATTCTCTACTCAGGGCATGAAACAATATGATCATGCATAAAAACAAACTAAGACAGAAAATGGGGAGCAAGAGAGTGCAGAGCTCATTCCAACAGACGTGTATATTTCCAAATAACTTTTACACTTTGTAAAATTCACATTAATTGGTTTCATTGATATAAAAATGGATGCTAATGGACTGAATGACACTTACCATGCAGGACAGAGTCAAAGGTGTAGGGCTGGGACAGGAAGTGAGGTAGAGCTAAGATCATGGCACTTATGGACATTAGCAGGCCACCCAGTCCAATGAATAGAGGTCGATGAACCCGACTACCCATGTAACTGACAAACACTATCAGCACTGTGTTCCCTACCTAGGTAAAAAAAAAAGCAAAAAAACAAGTCAAGGATTCAATTTATTTGAGATCTGTGTCTGTTCCACATGCTCATTTCCCCCTTTTTACATTAGATTACATTAGCTGTCATTTAACGCTCACTTAAAGCTAAAGCTAAGCTTTAAAACACAAATAATTAAACACTCTTAGGCCTGGTTTCACAGTCAGGCTTTAGATTAAGCCATAATTTGGCTTATTTTAACATGGGTATTTAAGTAGCTTAGTATCTGCAAGAATTATATATTATTGTGTATCGTTACACATCACGCCACCTTAAAACCACAATAGACCTTATTCAGAGCAGCGCCATGACAGGTATGAAAGTGAGGCTGTGAGGGAAAGACTTACCGTGTTTCCAATGGCATCCGCAGTAAAAACTGAATAAAGATTACTCCGGGAGTTTTTTGTCAACTGAAATTACTTGGAAAGATATTTTTCCAGTGTTTCATGAGCAGAACAATCCAAAAACACATTAAATAACAATACAGCCCATTGAAGAGATGCATGTCTATCCTCACAGCCTCGCTTTCATTCTCATTAAAAATCAAAGATGGCGCTGCCGTGAATAAGGCGTATATAATAACACTAACAGACATTCAACAACCAGTTAATTGTGAAGGGTAGGAAAAATGATGAGATGAAAAAGCTTGACGCATAAAATTCAGTCTTCAAAAAGTTAATATCTAAATACTTCATTATTTATTAGACTTTCAATGTTTTAACTAAGGAAAGCCATAAACTATTTGTAAGACTGAATGGAGTGGTCTTTACCTCATGGAGGGAAGAGATGGTTCCTGAAGAGTAGCTGTCAAGGCCATAGCGCCTTTCAATTGTTGTGATGGTGCTCTTTAAGTAAGAGCTATACAAGAGCTGTGTGAGCTGGAGCAGGCCATGACACAACACGAAGAACTACAGGAAGAGAGAGTAAGAAAGTGAAGAATGGTCAGACATACAGGTTATGATAACAGTGAGAGTACCAATTATAACCATCAAGTGTACTAAACATTCTCCAATGATAAAGGAACCCTATGATCTGAGCAAGTGCATTCATCAGTGTGTTGTTATAGTGTCACTGGGGGGTTATTTGAAACTGCACGTCTGGAGCTAAACAACAACTCCCTAAATTTAGAGCTCCCTTCCAAATCTCTTCAAAAAATGAGATCTGGGACTTTGATCTTCAGTGCCTTACCTCAGAACATGAATGTTAACCACACTGATTTCACAATCTATCGGAGTTCACTTTGTGTTTGGTTTGTAATGTGAAGGCCAAGTTTGGTAAACCATACTCGGAATTTGTCCTCTGCCTTTAACCCATCCATGGAAAAGGTAACATAGTTTAAACCAAATGTAGAGCTCTTAAAATCACCTTCAAGATTTACACTGTTGTTTTACAAGCTGCCATTGCCCCAAAGTTACTCTTTGTGCAAATAAGTGATAAAACAAAGGTGGTTCATAAAATGGAAAACTGGATCAGTGGTGTCCCTGCACTCTGTTAGTATCTGACACTTTTCTGTACATTTCCAAAGCATGGAAAAAAGTTATACCATTCTTATAGTAGGCATGAAATGAAAATTCATCCCAGCTATTTTGCAAGTTTCCTTACATGTTTCATTTTTTAAGTCTGTCATGACATAACTTCCAGTGAAAATGGCCAACTTCACTAATCATGTCTGCTTAAACCCCATCAATTAACTGCAAGCTTGCATTCATTTTTGAGTGCAACACCCACATTTCAAAATCCAATCATAAAAAGAAAGACAGTACCAAATCCCCTCCATCATTTGCTTCTTTTCCCAATAACTCGTATGTCACAAACATTAAAAAAAAATATTTCAGTTTAATCGTGATATAAATACCAGGTTTTTGGGGGTTACCATTGTGGTGATGTATGCATGAGTTAGGGTTAAGGACCTTCTAAAAACAATTAAACTGTTGTAAAATAAAAAGCAACTACTATGGCTATGAATGTAACCATAATACATTACCTAAAAAGAAAACCTATGTTAAGCTTGTTAGTGTTATTATTACCAGCTTTATGCAGTCTAAATATCTCACTTTAACTATACTCAATAAAAACAATCAATTCAGCCAATTCAGTTGAAGACCAATTCACACCACATGGACAGACAGCAAAAGACTGAACAGACCAGCCTGATCTCATGGGAAATTTTACGAGGTGGCTAATTCGATTAACAATTCATACGAATTTTGATAAATCGTACATATTTTTACGAATTGGCCAATTCGTATGAATTCGATCGAATGACCTACCCCTTACCCCGCCCCTAAACCTACCCATCACGTGGGTTTAAACAAATCGATTACAAAGTGAGGTCTGTACGAATTAGCCACTTTTTAATCATTCGTCAAATTCGCATGAATTGGTCAGTGAGATAGGGTAGAACAGACTCTGGAATAGGAATGAATTGGCCCTTAGTTCATCATACATTAAGTATTTGAGTAGAGGTAAGTTTTCATAACATACTTTAAAAGATGACGATAAGCCAGAAATGCAGTGGAGATTAAAAATTGAAACGTTTCCTGTTTGTGTGTTTGAGAAAGAAACAGCTGTCCCATATAGCTTTTTGTGCCTAAGACGTCATGAGCAAAAGCAGCGGAAAAGTTCGACAGAGTTCTCAAAGGCATGAAGCAATCTGATAGGGCATGTAGAGATCTGGACTGGATATCCTAAGCAAACACAAGACATAAATCCCTCTCTTTTGCTCATCCTCATCGCCAGCTTTAAAATGCTTTTCGATGTTTTCTAGAACAGCTAATGCTCCCATTAAATCTTCAGCTTTATGGTTTGTTAGCACACATAATAGCTGCTTTTGACAATGTTGCAATGATTTCTTTTTTGTTTTTCAGGGAATGGGCTTTTAATTACGGAAATATTTTTGACAGGCTGTGTCCACTCAAGCAGCCCAACTAAATGCCTTTGTTAGACGTGTGGATGGCAGCTCTGTGCCTCTTTCCGCCCCAGTTCCACATACGGTTCAGCTTGAATTATTCGAACATGCAGCAGCCACGTCTGTCTCTTCAGATATAATGTTACAAGGAAGCTCAAGGAGATCTCTCTTTTTTATTGATTTTTAAGACTCTTTGATAAACCAACACTATGAACAATCTTTCTCAAAAGGCCATTACTCAATATGTGACCCTGTGGTACAGTAGGTGTACTATGATCAGGGCATGTTACTACATTGATGGCTATTAGGCCCAAAAGTGCAGGCAATGGCACAGTGTACAGCATAACCTGACCATAAGTTCCAACTCAAATTACAACTTGCAGGTTCATCAGTGTATAATTTTCCCCAAGCAGTCGTAAATCTTTTGCAGAGCTGACACGTGTTCTAATCACTCGCCGTGTTGTGAATGACTATTACAAAGTAGCCTTGGGTAAGCACAAAGCATGCTGAAATATTTGTTTTGGATTGAAGCAATGTGTGAAACGTTTTTTGGAAATTTAGAAGAACAAAAGTAAAACAATCCTGCCATGTGTATGAGAAAATTAATGTCAGGCATTTGTCCTGCTGTTACCTCATGCATTTAAGCCCTGGCAGGCTGCTTTATGCATTCTAGGAAAATAGAAAAAAAAGTGTCAAATGACTTTTCCATTGAGGCATTGGTTTTTCACTTACTCTTCAACCTTTTCATTTATTCTTCATTGCATTAGCCTGTAAACAGTGGTTCTCAACCTATTTGATATGTCCAACACAACATTGGAAGGCCCCTCACATACAGTAATATGACAATTTCTTCAAAATGTTCAGCTGAAATTATAAGAAGCTGTTTAAAAAAAAACTTTTTATTAACAGAAACTGGGAGTGTCAATATGTTAAATTAACCACCATAATTCTTTTGATTCCAGAGGTTCTATATGGGAATTGATGGTTTTCATCAAGAACATTTAACATCCATGGAACCATGTGTGTGCGTTCAAATACATTCCAGTGAATTCAAATACATTTCCCCATTCAAGGTTGTAGAAATTGTTTGTCTATTGCCTAAATAGACAGACAAAGATGACCGGCAAATGAACTTACGTGTTCTTTAGGGGACTTTGATCGAGATGTCATTAGTTTTGATCAGCAGAGCCTTTAATGATGTTTAAATTTCACTCAAATCGATACATCAGGCCTAATGTTCTTAGGACACAGTGAGTGATTCAAACTCCACAGATATAACCAATGATGAAAAGATTCAATGAGCGTGCTGAAAAGCAGTTCCGTCGCCTATCCACAACTGGAGTCTCCTTCCTTCAGCAGCTATTGTGCTAGAAGAAGACTCCTGCTGAGTAAAGAGATCAGGGAAGAACTGGCTTTGATGTTGGATGTCTTACATGTATTGCTGCACCATCACGAGTTACAGGAGACATAAAGCAGACATTTTCGGATTTCCTCAGGATATAAAGCTTAAACAGTCAAGTTCAAGGCCAATGTCCCAATCATTTTTTGCCCATCTTGTACGCACAACTACAAAAATAACAGGACATCCAGGAGCTGTTTCACTTTGTATTGTATTCATAGAATAATGATACATTTCATTTTGTGATGACAAACAACTTAAATGACTGCAAAATAATCATGTCTCTCAAGTTCAGGTTTGCGAAAATAATGAACTTGCTAGCTACACTCACCTAAAGGATTATTAGGAACTCCATACTAATACTGTGTTTGACCCCATTTCTCCTTCAGAACTGCCTTAATTCTACGTGGCATTGATTCAACAAGGTGCTGAGAGCATTCTTTAGAAATGTTGGCCCATATTGATAGGATAGCATCTTGCATTTGATGGAGATTTGTGGGATGCACATCCTGGACATGAAGCTCCTGTTCCACCACATCCCAAAGATGCTCTATTGGATTGAGATCTGGTGACGGTGGGGCCATTTTAGTACAGTGAACTCATTGTCATGTTCAAGAAACCAGTTTGAAATGATTCGAGCTTTGTGACATGGTGCATTATCCTGCTGGAAGTAGCCATCAGAGGATGGGTACATGATGGCCATAAAGGGATGGACATGGTCAGAAACAATGCTCAGGTAGGCCGTGGAATTTAAAACGATGCCCAATTGGCAATAAGGGGCCTAAAAGTGTGCCACTAGTGTGTCGAGACTATATTCTAAGATGGCTCCTGCTGTGTATACATGAAGTGAACTGTCTTTATAATGTATCTTCATTTAAACGTGTCTGTACACTTACAAAGTTCTCAATGCTTCGTTTTGCATGTATGGACACTCATTATGTTACTGTGTTAGTGTGGGACTATTTTGAGCCTTGTTAGTGGTATAAACTAGCGATTTCTATTTACTTAGTCAATGCCCCCAGTGCTAGCATTATACACTAACCAGTTTTTAGAAATAAAACTCTTTACATTCGATTATCATGAAAACAAATCTCAGAGAACGATTTACTAGGTACCAATGTTTTATTCGACCAAAGGTTTATTGTTCGCAGAGTTCTCCTTTAACACATCTTTGTCCCAGTAAAGAGTAAATTATCCATTGCATGACATTATTACATAAAGCCAAGAGTAAATCATTGGATTGTAGAATACGTGGGAAAATGCAAGATTAATGTAAAGTTACAAAACAAAATCTTAAGATGACCCAAATAAATTATATTTCCTCTGTGCAATTTCTAATGACAAGTTCAAGTTAACAGTGTTGTTTTGAAATCCCAGCCTACATTTAACTAAAATAAGGTGGATAAATTGCTGAGATGTCAATGTTTTCTTTTTCTGATTTGAACAGAATTATGTAATTATGTATAGAAGATAAATTAGCAAAAAAGTGAAAGTACTACATGCTATATCAGTATTATCTGTCAATGCAAATGACTTTCAATTCGAAAAGGAAAGGTTTAGGGATTGTAAACAGACCAAGTACACTGAACAGCATGTTCTACACCTTTCAACATACGTCATCACTGCCTGACTCATTCCGATGAACAAAACACATTTGTAAAAAACCTGTCAGTTTAACATGATTCCATTGGTCACATAGACACAAATACTTAATCCATTTACAACACTCTCACACCCTTATTGCAAACATACAAAGTCTAAGTAAGCATATGTGAAGCAAAATAGACTCAAGGCTGTGGATCGTCAATAGTCAATTTTGGAGAGTGTGTGAAGCTTCTCGTGAAACGTATACTCTCATTCATTAGAAATAAATTACCACCACTACAGACAGTGCCCTAATAAGGGGTCGAAAAGGAATTCCATAATGAAGTAAAGCAAACAAAGCAGACACTTGCATCTGTGTCATATCAAGCTGTCTTAGCTACTGTAATTACAAACAACCATTTTCATTGGAATTGTTTCTGCTCAGTGTTGGCTTGTAACATGCCAACAGTTCATCACAATTACCAAAAAAAAGAAAAAAAGAAAAAACAGATCTGTGGTGTGAGAAACTTTTTCCTCTCATCTTTTAATTTGACAAACAACCTCTGAGCTGATTTGTCACAGGTGATTCGCCAGCAGTCACTGTTACTTTAGGTGGAGTGATGAGTCTAAAGGATTTTCCAACCCCAGACAAATTCGGACGGAATTTTCTATAATGCCTAATCACAAAGATAGGAGTCGATCAATAATTTCCAATTAAATCCAGCCTGATTTCATATTTTGAAAGTTATTTTTATTTGAACCCTACATTTTGCAATCCAATTCACATTTTTGTTCACATGTGTGAATTCATTTATTCCAAACCAATCAACTCTAAAATGTCACCAGAGCAGAGTTGTTTTTGTCTTGTTACATTTCTTAAAAGGAAATCTGACATATGTTAAAAGCTTTTTTTAAGCAAATAAAATTTAAATTTAGTAAATATTCAGTTTACTCCACTGACCAGTTCATAAGATCTCTAGTCAAGGTGTTTTTGATTCCATCTGAGAAGATTCAAGTGTTAACATGCTTAGTTTTTTTTCCTACTTCTTGAAGTTTTTGCAGGTCTAACACAATTCCTTTCTAATGAAATGCCATCAATATAAACAGAATGTTTTGCTGAGTAAACAGCAACAATGGTCAAGATCTACTGAGAGAAATTAACAGCTATATCAATCCCAAATGAATCTATAAATCTCTTGCAAAGTAGAAATATTTTTGGCACCACTGTGTAGCACAAAACAGTCTGTGGTCAGGGGATCTTTTTCCAAACAATTTCCAAACACAAAAAAACACCATAATTAAATGCTGTATGAATGACAGATATAATGTGCAAGATGACAGAACTATATTTTAGCCCAATAGCCTTACATTCCACAGACATTCGCTTGAGAGTAAAACTTGAATGAATGCAGTTCATGCTGAACTTCAACTAAGCATCGCTTCTGGAAAGCCATGTTGATAGATATATTATACCCCTTGGGCCGAGGTCCTCATCCACAGCTGCTTAAACTGACAAAAGTCTATCTGCACTGACAGTCAGAAACAGCAAAACCTGTTTATGCTGTCAAACACCTCCAATTCAACATTCAGGGACTTAAACATCAAACCACCTGGCTTTACAGGTGTGAGATAAATAAGACACACACAATGTCCTGCTAGTTTCATTGATACATTTATAGTATTATACATTATTATTAAAATTAAGGATCTATCTTATATATATATATATATATATATATATATATATATATATATATATATATATATATATATATATATATATATCTATATATATATATATATATATATATATATATATATCTATATATATATATATATATATATATATATATATATATATATATATATATTTTTTTTTTTAATTAAAGGACTGGGAACTAATAAAACATAAAGCCATAAGAACTCAAGCGTGTTTAAGTTTGAGGTTAAAAGTCTAAAGACAATTAAAAATATAAATGAATGTGCAACCACTGCAAGTCACATCACCACCAACAACATCAACAACAACAACGGCAAGTGCATTTAAAGTGTCTTTAAAGAGATAACTCAACAATCTAGACAGTGAACACAAATAATAACTTTATATTATAATATCTTAATATAAAAATTGGATTAATATTGGCTTTATATCAATAACATAATAGGCCATCAACAACAACAACAACAATGAAACAATAATAATAATTTACCTTTATGTTGTAAAACAACGCTGGCTTGGGTTTCTTGATGTCTTTGGCGTATATGTCCATGTTGAAAGGTGAAGTTGGTTGTCAAGCTTGTTTCAGCAAGGATGAGCAAGACACGTTTCCACCTCGGTGATCGCCTATGGGGGATTATATGACCATTATCGGTGATGTCACGAGCCCCGCCCAACGCTCTTCGACCCCGCCTACTACTCCACGCGCGATTGTTTTGGTGATCTTTATTTCTCTCACCATTTGACAGCACGGAGTTCATTCTTCATATTAAACGGGCGTTCTGCACTCTCGGTGAGGAATCTGTGCAAACACGTATCATAAACAGTGTAAATCATTTAATTACATTCCATTTAATCATTATAGAAAAACGTTGAGATAAAAAAAGCCATGCGCACAAAGAGAAAAGCAAAAGTAGCCTAATCCTGTTCTCCTCTGTTATCTTATTAAATTGGAGAACAGGATTAGGCTACTTTTGCTTTATCTCAACGTGCATTTTTTATTACACATCTATAGAAAATAATGTTATCTATATCAGATTATATCATAAAATATTTTAATCATTAAAAAATCATAATGAGGGCATTTAAATAAAAGGGTTTCCTACTTAGTTCATCTTAAGTAGTCGTGCATTCATTGTCATAAAAGAAGTTTGTTGTTTACATTTTGTTTGAAAGGCAAATGTTTGTTTACTTAGTGTACATATTCAATCAAATAAATTCGGCAAATCTGACACAAATAAAGGGGATAATACAACACCATAGAGAGCTAAGTGCAACTACATTACCTGTGAGTTAAGCCTATTATTTCCCCAATCGTTTAGTTATGTCTTAAAAACTTGGCTTTGCTAATTACACACCTGTTTTTGAGAGTTTTAAAATGAAGTGGTTTGTCTGTGCTTCAGTGATTTCCACTGCTTTTACAACTTCAAAACGTCAATAGCTTTTAACGAGACATATAAAGTCACATGCAATGAACTTTGGGATATTACAGGCGGACACCTCACAGTTTATGGAGTACAAGTTATTTACAATGGCATTCCAAAGCACAGTTAAAGCTGGATGTAAAACAAAGAAAAAGAAAAAAAGCTTCTCTGCACCAAAGCTACAAAGTATAGTTATGACCAAATCAAAGTCCACCACTCCTACATACAGTATAATAGACTACTCTAATGCTTTCTGCGTCATCATGACCTGAGAGTCTCTGTTCATTTCTGCACTCTAAAGGGTCAAAGTCTTACAACCTGATAAAAGGCATACGAATTGTTCTGCATATACAATAATATATATGCCTGCTATAGCAGAACAAGAATTGTTCTGTTATAGCAGGCAGTTATCTTGAAAATGTTCACTTTAATTTTATTCTTCCTATCAACATTTAGTGGTTTGCCACTAAAGAATTTCCTTATTGCAGTCTTCTCTGGGCCGCAAGTGTCCCTAGTGATTAAGTACTGTAGTCAAGCAAAGTGAAACTATAGGAAATAAGTGCCATTTGACACAAGTGATCTCACTGAAGAGGTCATAGATGTTACATCATCTACGTCCCATTGAAATACATTGTTGAAACATTGTTCTTTTCTGACAGGTTTCCAAGAAATGCTTAGACTTCCATTATGACAGACCTATTCTCTTAAGAGAATACAGTAGTTCTAAGTTTACTCAAAAATACATATTGTGTTATTCACCCATTACTTATGCTTATGTCAATCCAAACCTATATGAAGGTTCTTTTATTTATACATGAACCTATTTTTTATTATACATGTAGATGTACCCGGCTATGTACATACTACATACATACATGCATATACTGTATATATATAAAACATAGGTTAAACATTTATTTTCAAGTCAATGAGGTCCAATGTTGTTAAGGTGCCAGCCTTTTTTTAAATATCTAATTTTGTGTTACACTTTCTTTTAAGGTGTAATTATGCATTTAAATACTGAGTAATATTAATTAACAACATTTATATTTACTATAGGGTTAGGTTTAGGGTTTGTTGCATGCAATTATGCATAATTTACTGTTATTACTACAGTAGGCATATGTAACAAGAACAATGAGAAATAAAGTGTTAAGAAAAACATGCATTTAATTTAATTAATCAATTACTCTACACATGTTATTCTAAACACAGAAGACTTTGTCAATCTTTGAAACAAAGAGTAGTGTCATGAATCAGTAAGTTCAGAAAAACATTAAAAAAGCAGTTAAATTCAAGCCTGAAGTGACACAATCACTTTATATGATGAACAGATTTAATTTAGACTTTTATTTAGATTTATAAAATGGTTAGTTCCAGTCCTTGCTTCTGATTGGTCAGTAGCTGTGTTTTATTTATGATAAAGCACCCCTTCACCCAACGGTTTTGTGCATCACTGCACAACTACGAGAATTTTTTTATTTGAGCACCATTAGATGGCACATATTAAACCTAATAACATCCTGTTGCTCTCCCACGGTTAGAAGACGAATCGGTTACCTCAACGGCCGGCTACTCAATACTCGCTCCCTCATCTAGAAGAACCGAGGTTACGTTCAGGTAATCGATTCGTTCTCTTACGAGAGGTTCTCTCGTATTGCGTAAGCTAACTTACGCTACGGGAACACATCGTCAAGACAGCCGTGCGCCCTGAAACATCCACTACATGAGCCCCGGGGAGCCCTTATGAGTGGGGATAATATTTTGCCGGAAAGAGTGCGGGCCAGTGTGTGTGTAATACATAAGCACATAGTGGGAAGGGAAAGACAGAGCGGCGGTGCCGGTCTGTGTGGAATGTGTCTCATCAGTACAGCTCACCAGGGGAGCTGTAGCATATTAAACTGCATGTAATTTTGGCTGCAGGGCGGGCACTTCCAGATTGTAAAATCTGACAAATGTGGAGGGGGAAGCCCAGCCCGCTGCCACACGTATGTTGTGAATGGAAATCCTGCTGGACCATGCCCACGAGGAGGCCATGTCTCTAGTGGAGTGACAGTGTCTTTTTCAAGGTCGGCGAGACCCTCAGTGCGCCCCCAAACGAAACAAAATGCTGCTCAGAGCGTCTGAAAGAGGCAGAGCTGCACAGTATAATCTCAGTGCTCTAACTGGGCAGAGGAGATTAGCGGTCGCATTCGCTACTGGATGCTGGCAGAGCCGATGGGGAAATGATCTATGCTCTGAAAGGAGTACCGATCACCTTGGGGACATAGCCGTGTCTAGGCTTTAAAATGACCTTGGAGTCATTTGGTCCAAACTCCGAACACGCAGCGCTGACAGACAGCGCGTGAAGGTCTCCCACACGTTTAACTGATGACAGGGCAGTCAGAAAAAACGGTTTTGAGTGAAAGGTATTTCAAATCCACGGATTGAAGCAGTTCAAAGGAGGGGAGAGACTTCGAGAACTATGGAAAGATCCTAGATAGTAAACGATGGGGGGCATGAGGGGGTTCATCCTTCTAGCTCTCCTGAGGGAAGTGGCCCACTCGTTTTTACGCAGTGACTGGCCATGCAGGGGTTCAGCGAGCGCCGCGGCGGCCGCCAGGTCTGTTTTGAGCATCGGATGGGAACCTGCCTTATCCAGCAGCTCTTGTAAAAACATGAGCAGTGACGACACCCTGCTGGGTCTCTTTTCGGTGCACCGATTTTGAAAACACAGACCATTTGGACGCGTAGAGTCTTCTCGTGGAAGGAGCTCAAGCGTGTATGATTGTGTTTATTACTCCATCTGGCAAAGCGACGGGTAGTCGTTAATCACCCATGCATGCAGCGCCCAGGGTGTGGGGATGCCAGATCGTGCCGGGAGCTTGAGAGGAGATCTGCTCTCACTGGATTGGGAGCTGTCAGTGACTGTCAGCTGTCCATGTCTGATTCTCCCAGCGCAGGGCTCCGAGGAGCACCAAGTGGCAGCATTTCCCTGATCCTCTGTATTACCTGTGGCAATAGCGAGACGGGAGGAAAGGCGTGAAGTAGGCGATTGGGGCCACGGGTGTTTAGCCAATGTTGAAGCGGGTGCATGCGCAGTAAACCCAGCTGGAGTACTGCTGCGGGTGAGGCCATGTAACCGAACATTTTCTGAAAAATTTTCAGAGGCGTGAGGCTGTTTCATCTGAAAAGATGTGGCTAGTCGCTGAACACGGTGCGCACGCTGTGTTGATAAGCGAGCCGCCATATGCCACGGAGTCTGCTTCTATTCCAAGGAAGGAAATCGCCTGACTGGGCTGTAGTGAGCTCTTGGTCCAATTGACTGCAAGACCCAAGCTGTTCAGATGAAAGAGGAGAACTGTCCTGTAAGACAGAAGCTCCGTGTATGATTGTGCCAAAATCAGCCAATCGTTCAAAAAGTTCAGAATTCGCAAGCCCTGACTCCGCAAGGGTGCGAGCGCCGCATCCATGCACTTCGTGAAAGTACGGGGTGCTAAGGACAGGCCGAATGGAAGGACAGTGTATTGATAAACCTGGCCGTCGAAGGCGAATCTCAAGAATGGCCTGTGACGGGGATTTATCTGAATCTGAAAGTAGGCATCTTTCAGATCGACAGAAGTAAACCAGTCCCCCTGGCGCTAGAGCTCTTCACAGTGCACCCGAGACCCCGTTCGACCCGGGACCCGTTGCGGGTTCGGGTCTATATTTTAAATGATCAGCCGGGTCCAGGTCTGAATCTATTACTTCGGGTCCCGGGTCTGTTTAACATTGTGTGTAATACCCGTGCGATCGGAGTGCAGAGTGCAAAGTGCAATCTTAAGCGCGTGTCATGTTTCTATGGCAACTAGAGCAGAGCTTCCGCCAGACCGTGCTTTACATTTTCTCCTATTTTTATAATAGTATAAATGAGCCGTCTTGTTTAATCTTAAAGTTTTGGTGGTCAGATTTAAGACTCAATGAAGAGCAGAGAGCACAGATATGATCAAGCTGAACAAGCAACAAGCAATCGTTATTATAGTTCAAAAGGGCAAACAGTTAAAGTTATTATGCGAAGTAAACTCAAGTCAGAATGTACATGTGCAAGGTTGCATTTGTCATCCATCACCGTGACATCAAGTGGACATTCAAAGCTGAAATAATGAGTGGATTAAGCTTGGAATAACTAGAGAAATAACATGGATAGAACTTTCTTGTCGGTGGATTGTAATGCATCACAGTCAGTCAGAGAGGTGTTTATATACAACAATGCCACTCACCGTGGAACCGAAGAGACCGGAAGGAGAGAGTGGCACGTTAGAGGAACGTGGCGTGTACAGATTATCCCATGTTGGCAAGTGTCAGTCACAGATGTCTCTTGGTCACAGTAGGCACGGCCATGCACTTCCTAGGGCTTGAGCTGCAGAGTTGCGTGGCCCGAAGGGAGAGATCTGTCGCACTCCTTAGATCTGAAACAGCCTCTGGGTGCCTGCCTTTCTCATCCCACTCCCGAAGAAGAAGGTCCGCTTGGAGGACCTTCCATGGCAAGACGACCATGGAATGCAGAGCGGATGCGGCTTGGCTGGTGGCAGCATAGGTGTGGCCAACACAGATGGAAGTAGTTCTGCAGGCCTTAGACAGGAGCACAGGCTTAGACAGAAGGTGGGCATTTTGCAGAGGGTGGGCAAAGGTGTGCTGCTACCAGGGGGATGAAATAGTAGCACCCTTCTCGGTGGCACCATTCACTGAAGAGAGAGAGGTGGACACATGGGACCGGGTCCTGGGCCCGAGAGAGGTGAAAGAGTGGCTTGAGAGAGGCTCCGGTGAGACAGTCGCTTCCAACACCAGTTCTGTGCAGCCTTTGAGCAGCAGCGTTTCTTCTCACGTGGCGGTTTCGGTCTTGAATGCTCTGAGTCGACATCGGAAGCTCCTCGCAGAGGTCGCATCCGCCGTCAGGTATCTCGATCTATAACCTGCAGCAGTTTGCTGTAGAGCAACCAATGAGCTGGCTGGCTAGCTCGCTCAAGGTCTACAGCTGCTGCACTGCGTTGACAATGAATACAAAAATTAAGGATAATTTGGCTTCAATATCTCAGAAAAGATTATTCTTAAGAGATATATTTTTTTCCAGTGGAAGGAAGGAATTTAGTGATTTTACTTAATAAAAGTTGCATTGATAGATATTTTGACTTTAATATTTGGATTGTGTGGTAGCAGTTTATAAAAACAATAAGGAGCTTGAGGCTAGAACTGAATAAGATTACGGCTTCATGGTGTGGTAACAATGCCCTTCACTCATGACTTTTTCACCATACGAAAGAGCCTCGAGTCTCGGACCTTACTGCTTAAATTATAAATATTGATCAATGCACGTAGGTACATAAAGCACATCAAATATGGTAAACAGAAGCTCAACCGATACCTGTTTGTTGTGCAAGGACCATGAACGTGTGGAAGATGACAAAAGAATGGGACGACAGGAGGGGTTTTTTTTGGGGTTAACTATCTGTTTAAGTGCATTCGACAATGAAGGCCAACTAGAGGCATCATTTTATAGCTCCATTAAAACAAAGCACTACATAAAGCAATAATAAGTTATGTAAATTGACAGGACAACTGTTAAACCAAGAAAATAATCAGGACAGATCGGTCTAATGGAAAAAAACGGCAAAGTGGGACACAAAGTTGGTATATTAAATATTAAGTGGCTTTAAGTACTATATACTTACATTGAACTTAATAATTTGATACAATGGACTTATTGTGTACATACATGTTTTTACATTGTACTTATATTTTAAAAATTACCAGCATGTAATTACAGCTATAATTACTTTATGTAATTACATTTGTAATTACACAGTTGACCCTCCCCTCACACCTTAACCTACCCTTAAACCGACCCATACCACCACACCTGTCCCTAACCTTACCCGTATCACACCTCAATAGCAGCAAAAGTGTTTTACAATACAACAGGAACACAATAATACATTGTACTTATTGTTCAATGTTAAGTACATAGTGCGTAAAGCCACTTAATATAAAGTGTGACCGAAGTTTTTTTTTAAACAGTACCTAAACAAAAAGGTTCGTACAATAACCACCATGCCTTCATTTGAACAAAGAACATTACACAAGAGACATTAATTTAACACAGAAAACGGGTCACTGAATGTGTTTCATGCTGTGTGCTTGTCCATTCTTCTTCAGTATGTAGGCCACTTGGTTTGTTGAATATACTTCTGGCATTTGCCGAGATTAAACTGTATTATACAGAATAAAGCATGTCAGAAACAGGGAATGGAAAACAAGATCTCTGAAGAGGGTGGTAATCTTTATAAACCACTGCCGATTTAACACCAAGCACATTCATTCATCCAAACAAAAAAAAAGGAAGAAAAAAAATTACTTTCCATTACAGCATCACTTTGAACTTTTAGAGGATTTATCATCTTTGTGGGTGCAACAAAACAATCGATATTTTTCCCTCCATAATAAACAATGAAAGAAACATAAGACTCATGTCATGGCTTTTGCAATGCTGATATTTCTTAATTATTCATTATTCAAAATGTACTCCTTTTACATCAAGAATGCCATAAGAAATGTAAGGACTTTCATACACTCCATAAAACATTTGGACCTTTAAGATACACAAAAATATAGTACATTGATAGAATCAGTAGTTAAAGGAAGGCGAAGCACAGCTACTTGGATACAGAGATATCCCCCAACGTCGATCAACATACCGAGCGTGTGACAGTGTTTGTGCCAGATTCTGACCCCCCTAGTATGGTACAGTAGGTGTAGGATTACTTGTGGGGAGGGTTTAGGATTAGGGGTGGGGTCAGGATTAGGCAATCAGGTACTGACGAAATTCGACACAACACCGCACCGAGTTTAGTCCAATCTTTGCGCCCAAATAGCAGTGCTTCACCCCAATATAGTCCCAAGTCAATAACTGCCTAGGAAATTACCTGGCATCGCTATTGTACTCATTGTGATATGCAGGCCAAAACTTAAGACAATGCATGAGACTCAGACAAAAATGCATTAGCCCACCCATAGAAAATGTAGGAGATATGTTGAAGCTACAAAATAACTGTAAAGTTACCAGTGAATCAGGATTGCACAAAGATAATCACTGCACAAATTACTGGTGGCTTTTGGCTGCTCTCTTAAGATAAACATTTGCACAGTGATATTAAAAGAAAAAAAGGCACAGCACTTACATTATGATTAAATCATTGCACAATTGTGCAATTCAGAAAAGTTTTTTACCGCTGTGATAACTGAAAATAGATCCAGTTAGGGACCAAGGGGTGGTAAAAAGTTTGATTAAAACCATCCAGACTAAATCATTCATCAAAAGCAACAAACACCAACAACCCAACACTGAGATCTCATTTTATTTAGAGGCCTCATTTAATTGATAGGTATGAATTCAGTTTACACAAAACCCTTTAAAAAAAAGTCAACATGCAGTGATCACAAGGATAAAGAGAAGATCCTATAGATTCAGAACAAAAGATTTGAAAATGGTGTCTAGGCCATACACTTCAAATATTCACAGTGACTCATGTTTCTTTTCTTGTCCATGTATTCATACAGTTTTAAACATACAAGGAAGGCATTGTTCTGACACAGAACAGTCAAACATCAAAAGCTTTAGGAATTTAAAAAAAACCCTGTATCAAAGTCCAGTTTGACTTGCAGGATCCCAACACGCTGCTTTACACCTCCACGACCATCTCATAATTTAAGGAGGTAAAGCTCAGCTGTAGGGCTCCGCCATCTTTAGTCCCAAAAGGAAAAAGCTATTATTTTTAAACGTCAAGTTTACGTACCAATTTCCGTGTCCGGGCTGAGGCTTTTATTCTGTACAATTAATGTAGTGGAGACCTAATTCTCTCACCAAATTATTTTAAGAACAGATAATGCAGGACATAATGCAGTGGAGATTAAGCTCCACTCACTGAAGACTTTGAAAATATATGTACAGATTACTCCGAGCAATATTATAAATGTCCAGAAGGAAATTTCTTGTCATCTCTATTGTTAAGAAAAGGGAAAAAAAGCTTCTTTGCAAAACAAAGAGAACAGCAGCTTCCTGTGCACATCCTAATACCAGCATTCCAATCAAATGTGGATGATAATCTTGAGAATCAGAAAGAATCCTTGATATTTCACACAGCTGTGATATAAAAATAGATACTGACCTCCGAAGCTACAGCATCCAAACAAAGCCATATTTAATATCGCATAAAATAAAAACACTTTACAAAATGGCTAGTTTTCTTATAAAGTAAGGCACTGCATTAACGTTTATTCTCTGGAATAGTGCTGTTCAACATCTCTGGCTGGTTTGAGTGAGTTTAACGCTAGGCCCCCAAAGCTGCATGGAACTCAGTGAGGCATTGGACGAAGCTGTTGGAATTTTGGTTCTCTTCTGGATCCAAGGCCCAGCAACAAGCCATCACTGCAAATCTGAAACAGAGAACATCCTCAAATAAACAAAGCATTTACTTTTATCAGATCTGTGAGGTGACTGATGAAGTCATAGCAGATTTATCAAAGAAGAAAGTACTGGAGTGAACAAGATGTATTGGTCTTGATTACATTTGACATCAACAATTGAAACGGGCTTGAGTGTAAGTTGAGAATCCCTTTACCGCTCCATTTCTATTCAAGCTATTAAATACACAAGCAAGCCACGGAACTCTTTTTCATCAGTTATTCTCTGGAGGAAAGAGTACTAAACTTACCAATCCAACACTGATTAGCTTTTCCTGCGTTCTCTAAACTGTGTTCCGGCGACTGCACACAAGACAATTCATTTTGCAGTGTTTGGGGTCACTGACACAGTCAACAGCGCCCGTTGCTTTGTAATTCCTGGCTGGTTCAATCGCCACGCTCTGGTTCCCTAGCTATTGCAGGATGCCGATAAGGGTCAGATTCGTGCGGAAAACATGCAGTTGTGCTCTGGATCAAACTGTCCATTTAGCTTTCTAAAGGTTCAGTTAGTTTCCTCAGAAAATAATCAAGATTTAAGAAAGTTGTTGTTACTGACACTTTGGGATCCTTGCCAATCACTCAGGAATGCAAGTTCACAATAGCTTATTTATTTTTAACGTATTTTCAACATTGAATCAGTACATGGAAATTAAATTATATACTGAAATTGATTGAAATTCAGATTCAAATATCAAACTCACAATTCGTCAGGGCAGTTGATGGGTTGTGCTATTCTGTAGCCATCCTTCAAATAGGCGGCCATCTCGAAGGGGTCAATGTCAACGTAAGGAGTCTGTCCCAAGGTCATCAGCTCCCACAGAGTTACCCCGAACGCCCACTGTAGGGAAACAACACACAATAAGCTCAGACCAGGCTGAATGAGGCATGATGGCTGAAACAGAAAGATGATCCCTCCATTTCAACAAGTGAGATCACTAGAGGCTGACATTATATATAAAGAAATAAATATTAGTTACAGATCAGTATCAAAACGCAGAAATATATTCCTATTTGAATCTTCATAAAAGACAAGTAGGGGGGTTTCTTGTTATAAGTAATTCCACAAAACAACAACCTGCTGTTCAACTACTTTTTAATGAAAATATCTAATCAGCCAATCACATGGCAGCAACTCATGGTCAAGATGATCTGTTGAAGTTCTCAGTGAGCACTGAAATGGGAAAGAAAGGTGATTTAAGACTTTGAACATGGCGGTTGGTGCCAGACGGGCTGGTCTGAGTTTTTTTTCCACTGTCTCTAGCCCCTTTTCCACCAAAGCATTTTGAGAGCCGGTTCCGGAGCCGGTGCCTGCGCGTGAACCGGTTCTTTGTGTTTCGACAGCCAAAGAACCGGTTCTCGGTCAGGAGAACTGGTCCCAAAGCGGCACCAACTCTTTGCTGGACTAGAACCGTTCTTTTACAACGTCATGCTTACGTCGGGGCTGGGGCGGGTTTAGAAAGCATTTGCAGAAACACGAATGGAGTCCGCCTTTGTAATTGTTATGCTTGAAGTTAACGCAAGCGTTTCTATTTTTGTAAAAACAAATTATTGAAGACATTATAAGCAAAGAAGAAAAAACAGTCACAATATAGAACAAATAAATGGAAAGAAAAAAAGACACAAGACAGGGGTACATAACTTATCAGAAAAGATTACATATCAAACGAAAAGATTTTCAAAGACTTTTTCAATTGTTTTTAAACCATTCTTGGTACATGAGTTAGAGTATAATCCCAAAGTCATGTTGTACTTGCAAGTGTCTTTAGCTAAGACGTATGGCGACGTACACAGTGACGTAATGACGTCATTCCCTGGGTGCTCTAGTCAGTGGAAAAACAAACAGGTTCTGAAGCGGTTCTGCAAGTTGAACCAACTCCGAACCAACTTTGAGCCAGCATCAGTTCCGAACCAGTTCTCTCTTTGGCTGAAAAGTGGTCTCTGTAAACCCTAGAGATGGGTTTACAGAGACCACTTTTCCACCAAAAAAGAACTGTTCGGAACTGGTACGAAAAATAAAATATCCAGTGCACAGCAGTTCTGTGGGCGAAAATGCCTTGATGATGCCAGAGGTCAGAGGAGAATGATTTGAGCTGATAGAAAGACAACAGTAACTCAAAGGTCTGCAGAAGAGCATCTCTGAAAGCACAACACGTTGAACATTGAAGCAGATGAGCTAGAGCAGCAGAAGATCACACCAGGTGCTACTCCTTTTTAGCTAAGAACAGGAAACTGAAGCTACAATTCGCACAGGCTCATCAAAATTGGACAATATAAGATATAGGTGAAAAACATTGCCTGATCTTAAGAGTCTTGATTACTGCTTCGACATTCAGATGGTAGGGTCAGAATTTGGCATAAACATGAAAGCATGGATGCATACTTCCTTGTATCATTTGGCTCACCCATGAGAAAATTAGCTATTTGAGTTTAGGCTGCTGGTGGTGGTTTAACAGAGTATTGTTTTTTTTTGGCGCACTTTGGGTACCCTTAGTACCAACAGAGCATTATTTTAATGCCACAGCCTACCTGAGTATTGTTGCTGACCATGTCCATCTCTTTATGACCACAATGTACCATCCTCTGATGGCTATATCCAGCAGGATAATGCACCATGTCACAAAGCTCAGATAATCTCAAACTGGTTTCTTAAACATGACAATGAGGTAACTTTACTCAAATGAATTCCACAGTCAACAGATCTCAGTTTAATATGCAAAATAGAGTACCCTTTGTGATGTAGTGGAAAGGGAGGTTTGCATCATGGATGTGAGATGACAAATCTCCAGAAAATGTAGTGTTATCATGCTAACATGGACCAAAATCTCAAAAAAGTTGTTTAAGGAATAAACTTAATTATATGAATGTATGTATGTACACATGTATGCATATATAAATGTATAAAATATATAAAAACTAGTAAACCGTTTCAAATACACCCCTATCTAGAGTCATGAACTCCACTTTAGCATTTAAGGGACATTAGTGGCATTATGGAAACAAAGCATTCCAGTAACACAAAAGAAGGAAATCTGGATTTATTCCATTGATTTTGGACACAATCAAGGTTTGTTCAGAGAGACATTTAAGAGGCTTCAAATCAAATAAATATGCTGTCATGCCCATTCAACGTGCATCAAGATGTTTGTTCTACATTATTAACAAACTGATGTAATTACAGCTTGTTATAAAAAAAAGTTCAAGTCAATCAAGTTTGTAAATCAAGTCAATTTTGGATAAAGAAACTTACCATGACTATAAAAAGCTGCATTACTTTGAGTGCAGTAAGGTGACTTTTAAAACGTTCACTATGTGTCTGCCCTGCAGGGAGATGTGTTGTTAAAGGTCCCATGGCACTAAATTTTCACTTTCTGAGTTTTTTTTTTAACAGTAATATGAGTTCCCCTCCTAGCCTGTAAATGGTCCCCCATTGGCTAGAAATTTTAATCGGTGTAAACCAAGCTTTGGCTATCTTTCTTTGCCTTTGATAAAATTTCTGATGTGTGGCCTAATTGCTCAAGACCGGTAATCTTTCTCTCAAAATCGTTCAATAATGTTTATGCATCAGTAAGTCAAGCCAGTGACTAAAATATCAACGTCACATCGTTTATTTTTTGTAGGATAAAAGTAATCATATTTAAATTGTGAACAAATTATACAGAAAGCGTTCAAAGAACAATCTTTCTACACAGCTCATCTGCTTGCTCAATGCTCATCACGGCAACATTTTATGTGATGGGAATTAGGGCTGAGAATTGACACAAATTTCACAATTCGATTTCGATTCACAAGCTTGCAATTCGATTCAAATTTCGAATTCAATATTGATTATTTTGGATATCAGTTAAAATAAATGGCAAATTTCTCAAAGAAAACAAATCTCTTAACTAATGCTGTAAACTATGGGAGTCTAGTTGTAGCCTACTAGGCTTCATTAGCCTAATATGAAGGTAATGATGAACGTAGCTATACAAACACTTAAATTACTCTTTTATTTATTTTTATAATAAGAAGATTATAAACATTTAAATGGTGGCTGTCATAAAAACTTGCCAGATTCAAATATGCATTACATATTGAAGAACATTAAGATTATAATGCATATGTAATATGATGTATATTTAGCAAAATGCTCCTCTCTAGAGTTATTTTTTCTAGCCGACTAACGAGTTTATGTGGGTTTTCTGAGGTAAATATGACGATACATGTCATTGATTAACTGACGTCTTTCCACGGTTGAAACGCTGATTGAGCGAATCAATGTGACATGATACAGATTTCGATAAGTTGTACTCTATCTTTTAACACACTTTCAGATGCTCATTCATGTTTATTTCGCGCTGTGACTGGTATTATTAAGCCGGAAGAGAGATCAGCGTAATTCAGGACGTAATTTGAAAATTGAGACTTTGTTTCATATCAATAATAACAAAGGACAAAGATTATTGCGATTTTTTGGATGCGCGCAGCCGCGATACAATGTTCCATTCATTCAAATGAAACAGGATGACTAATCGATTCTTGAGATTTCGTAAATCGATTGTAGAAATGAGAATCGATTAATAGAGAAATCGATATTTAAAAAATAAAGATAAAGCTATAATAGTAAAAACGTATAATAGCTGTAATAAAAGTATTCGAGAGAGTTGCACATGTAATACGTAGCTATTTCATATGCAAGCATGTCAGCCAATCACTGCAGTGGCCGGTTACACTGAATACCACAGCAGACACGCCCCTTCAAACAGAGCGTTAGAAATCGGAGGCTAAAATGAGGCTAGGGAAAATGCCTTTTATTCCTAAATAAGACTATTTTTGATCTAAAAAACATACTAACATTACAAGGGCAACCCAGGAAACATGATAAAATAATAAAATAACCCATGTCATGGTACCTTTAACACCACATAGTAAAAGAACTGTAAAATCATGTTTGCGCTACTTGACTGCAGAACAAACTTGAAATGAATCCTCCCATTCATTAAAAGACAATCCTGACCATCTTTTCTTTCATGACATTTAAAAACAGACAAGCTTCTTTACATATAAATGGACATTGTCTCCTGCACTGATGTGTTTGTTGAGAAGCTATAAGTGGGTAACTGGGCACAGATCAAAGAAGTTGACATTCACTGCTGATCTGGCATTTTGTCTCATGTCTCACTGGGTGGGTGGTATCCTGCACTACAGCTCCTTGCGGTAAATGAATCTCCAGCGTATCCCAGTAAACAAGAGTAAATTTCCATACCAGGCCACTGCTCATCACCAGCTCCTATTGTATTATGATAAACGGAACCCTAATAATTGTTCCTGGCATGAGGGCAGCACTAGACACTATTGTTCTGTTAGTGTGAAGGAATGCAGAGGTCAGATTGCTGACAGGTTTTGGCCCGGTGTGTCATTTACGAGGCGGCCATGCGGCGTTCAGTACTTCCTGGCTGTCTAGGGTGGGTTGTTTCCTTGGCACTTTGAGTAAGACGGACGGGAACGTAGTGTTGCCACATAAACACATGTAAACAAATTTCTCCCTCATTCACCTCTCAGAAAGAAAAAAAGATGCGACAGGTTTGCTTTGCTATTTCCTAAGCCAAAGTTTGCTCAGAAGGATAGTTATTTTAGTCAAAAATCTTCATTTAGTCTCTAGTTTCATCCCAAAACCATAGGATTTTTTATAATCTTCAAAAAACAAATGAAGAATTTTTTCGCTTAATATAAAAGATTTCGGTCCCTTCATTTAAAGGGATAGTTCACTTTGATATTAATTTTTGATATGTTTTAGCTTACCTCAAGGGCATCCAAGATTGTAGGTGTCTTTATTTCCACAGTATTTTCAATTGATATTTTTCGGTCAAACCGTTCTTGTCTATCAGTCATATAATGCAGGTCTATGGGGTTCACCTCAAAGAGCATGCACAGAGAAGTCAAAATGAAACATGATTTAATGACTCATAAATGTAAGTACACATTGATGGCCTAAGACACGAAACTAGCGGTTTGTGTGAGAAAACGAACAGTATTTATATTGTTTTTACCTTGTGTAACCACAGCCACATCCAACTGATCTGAAGGCACGGGCGCTTCGGTCTGCGCATGCGCTGGAAGTGATCGCTTGCGCGTGTACGTCATTGATTGTTTACACAGAGATTTCAGAAGTTTTACCTTTCACTAAACATATTTAGATATACAGGAAATCGCTATGGAAGACGATTTCGATATATCTAAATATGTTTAGATCTTCACAGTGAAAGTTAAAACTTCCAAAATCTCTGTGTAAACAATGAGTGACAGACATAGACTCGTTTCGTGTTTAAGGCCATCAATGTGTACTTACATTAACGAGTCATTAAATCATGTTTAATTTGGACTTCTCTGTGCATGCTCTTTGAGGTGGGCTCCATAGACCTTCATTATATGACTGACAGACAACAACGGTTTAACACGAAAAATATTAAAATTGAAAATACTGTGGAAACAAAGACAACTACATCTTGGATGCCCTTGAAGTAAGCTAAAACATATAAAAAATGTATTTCAAAGTGAACTATCCCTTTAATTTTTTGGGTGATCTATCATTTTAACTTGTTCTACATATAATCTAGACTTGCAAAATGATCTGAAATGTGACTGTACAACAATTACAGGAATATAAACATATTAGGTGTATTCAAAAGCATGTTAACTTCTGTAATCCCATATCCGACGACACTGGACTCAACATGTTCATGGGCAATGGAAGCATGATTACTGTAATAGTCTGCAGTAACAAAGCATGATGGAACAGATAGTATGATAAAGATGTTATGCAATTTTTAAATTACCAGGATTTGGGATAAATGAATTAAAAAAAATGTTTGAGTGTACAGGTAACTCCATTTCACCAGAGCCATAAATTAATTTATAAACAAGCTAAAGCAGCAAATGACTATTGTAAGTTAAACAGGATACACTATTCTATTACAGGCAAAATATCCATAGGAAGAGAAAAACAATACAATAGAGACCGCCTGCTGTTGGTATGGAACTAAATATTATGTGATGTTAAAGTCTGTTGCAGAAAAACAAAAAAAGGAGCAGCAATTCTTACCACATCACTGGCGCTAGAAAAGTCATTGTTGAGCAAACTCTCCAAAGCCATCCAGCGAACAGGTCGGTTCTCATTGTCCCCGAGGCAGTGATAGTCCATGGGGAAGAGATCACGGGCCAGCGCATTATCTGTGATCTTCACTTGCATGCTGTTATCAATTCTACAACAAAAAGAGAGACATAAGACATCTAAATAAAATACGCATTGATGTTAATGCAAACCGATGGTAAAAAATGTAAATAAATGCTAGAACTTAAGCTGAACGGGTGTCCTAAATGTATATTCTCAAGTCGTGACATTACATGTCCAACATTATTGCCAGCATTGAATGGGAGGGGATTTAATAGTTTAAATATCACCCTTAATTGATGATTTTAAATATATAATATGTAAAAACTACAGCCAGCCAGTCAGTCACATTATTGCAATAATAACCATTGACTGTACATTCTTTTTTTTAACAGCCAATACCAAAATGTAACACTTAGTGCAGCTGTATACTGCTGCACAGATGGCAGAAGGTGTAAGATGGTAAATAGTGTGAGTACATTAAGGTCAAAAGGCACTTACACACAGTTTCTGGCAGCCAGGTCTTTGTGAATGACCTCTCTCCGTGCCAGGTAGCTCATTCCACATGAAATCTGTATTGCCATGTGGACCAGGTCTTGCTGAGAGATGGCCTGTATGTGTAACGAGAGTGGACAAAATGGTTTTAGTGATCAGAAAAGACATTTTAAAGGTCACTGGAAGTGTGAGAATTTTTTTAAACGACAATGAGATCCAGCCTGGGAAACTGAAAGACGCAAAAAGTGCATTTTCCATGTACACTTTAAGACGTAATTAAATTTTTCGATTTGATCAAGAACGTAAACCAATGCCAACGCTGTTTGTTTATAGTAAGTTGGATGCTATTTTGTAAATATAAGACAAACTTGTATAAAGTTCAAAAAATTATATTTAATCTCAACAGCTGCTGTTTTCAGTGAACGGTTGTTCATTATATCGATAAAACAGTAACTTTAAAAAACGCTACTACTCAGTCATTTATTTAGTTACAGTTATATTAAATGTTTAATCAGGAGAGAAAAACGTTTCTCAAAAGCTAACAATCAGAAATCGCATTTGAGTAACAGCGTATTGAAATTCTTATATAATAATAGTAGAAAAGAATAGCATAATAATAACAAAAAATTATGAAAGTCGCAAAAAGTGAGAACACATGACAAGTGGGTAAGCAGACACTCGTGGTTAAGCTTCACCTCTTAGGAAACCAGACTTGATGGAGCAACAAGTTCCTCAGTTGAATCTCAGTTGGTAGGAAGAGTCTGATGTAATGACAGATACATCAACTAAACATAAACATCCTTTGCCCCTAGAGCCAAACACTAATGCTTTAACTCTTCAGAGGGAGTGGCTCAATGTCAGGCACCCTTGTATAAATCTATACAGATCCAGACACAACAAGAAACCCTGGGTGCTACAGTAACTGACAGGGTCATAACATTAATCCTCTCCAAATAAGTGGCTTTTTTCCCCTGAAGAACTATACACAAGGCTTTAGAACAAAATAATTGCAGTGTATGGCAAACTTAGGTGTCAGATGAGTTCGATGGTGCATGCTCATTCCTGTTTGTTCAGTGTGAATTTGGTTAGTATGTTTAAGACACAATGTTTACTCAAGAGAGAATGTTGTACGTGTCGAACATAGGGATGGGTCAATGAGAGTGACTAGCAAATCAAACTTTTTTATTCTTTGTAGCTGGAGAGTCTTAAAGGGGATCAATTTAGACACATAACTTCTCTGAGAGGGCGTGCTTTAGCATGCCAACAGTCTATCAGCAGCTGTATGACTGCCAACATGCTAAACCCATCTTTGAGAAGTCACATCTCTAAATTCGTTCCCATTGCAAATCACCTGTTGTAAGCAATGTTTTATTTGGTCATGCACAGATATTAAAATATAGGTCAACAATAATAAACTGCTAATTATTTTAACTTGAAACCGATGTAAACAGAAATGTTGTGAAATATTATTACAATTTAAAACATTTTTTTTTGTTCTTTATTATTTGAATTATTTTATGCTATTTAATCCTGTGATGGCTCAGCTGAATTTCCAGTCTTTTTATTACCGTCAATGTTTAAAACAGTGCTTAATATTTTTGTGGAAATTGTGATGCATTTTTTTAAAGGATTCTTTATTAAATATAAAGTAAAAAAAAAAACAAGCATTTATTTGAAATGTAATTGTTTATAACAAATGAAAAGCCTTATTGTCGCTATTCATTTAATGTATACTTACTAAAAAAAGTGTTAATTTCTTTTAAAATAAAAATACTGATCCCAAATTTTAACAGTGCTAGACCATGCCTCCAAAGTTTCGTGTTAAACAGAATATTTAGACATTTTAAATATGTAAGAATTAATATTTAAAGGGGTGGTTGATTGAGATTTCACTTTTTTCATTTTAAATAGTGTGTAATGTTGCTGTTGTTGCATGAACAGTATCTGCAAAGTTGCTGCGCTGAAAGTTCAACGTAAGCAGAGACTTCGTCTTTTTTAAAAATCAGGAAGTTTAATGCCTTCAAAAACAACTTGAATGGGACTACAACGAGATACTTTCCGGGTTTTATACATAACTAACCCATAAATTTACATCAACCCTCCCTACAGAATATGCAAAAAAGGGGGTATGGCCATATTTCTACGGCTTTGTCGAAGAGGAAGAGTTATAATGGAGAGCTGTAGCCATGCCGTGTTATTTTCACCCAGCTGTCAGGTCTTCAGTGTTCGGGCTTCCCACGGACGCTGTAGTTCATCAACAAAAGCTCAAATTTATATTTGATTATGTTCCTGAATATTACAATCGTATTTTAGCTCTCTGTGATGCGCATTTACAGAAGACAGCTTTCAGAATCTCCACGAACTCAAAGCCGGATCAGCCAGCTTAATCGTTTTAAATGTATTTGCATGTATAATTTCAGCCGTAATGTTTTAGTTTTATCAAAGACATAAAAAAAATGCAAGCATTGGCTTTAGTAGCCACTTGGTTATGCTATTTTCGTGTCTATGACATTCGCGGTACAAACATTTTGGACCTGAATTTGTAATTATGTACTAATTTTGTAAAGGTATTTTCCATGTACACTTTATGACATAATTTAATTTTTCGATTTGATCAAGAACGTAAACCAATGCCAACGCTGTTTGTTTATAGTAAGTTGGATGCTATTTTGTAAATCTAAGACAAACTTGTATAAAGTTCAAAAAATTATATTTAATCTCAACAGCAAACTTCAGCTGCTGTTTTCAGTGAACGGTTGTTCATTTTATCGATAAAACAATAACTTTAAAAAACGCTACTACTCAGTCATTTATTCAGTTATATTAAATGTTTAAAGGGGGGTTTAGTTCGTTTTTTCTTTGCATAATTGTGTTTATGGGGTGTATTACAACATGTATTCGTTATTTGTTGTTTTTTTTAAGTCCTATTTTTCATAAATTTCACCTTAATTGTAAGCCGCGCTCACCTCTGTTGCTGGAACGACCAGTTGACTTCCTGATTCTATGAAACCACTCCCTCAGAAACTCTTTATGGGCTCAGATTGGTTAGTTTGTGCCGGTGTGTTGTGATTGGCTAAACTGCGAAGTGAGCGTTGTCCGGAACTCACCACGCCCCTTCCCTGTACGGGAGAATGTTGCATGTGGTCCGGTCAATGTAAATAATGCTGTCGATAGGCTTACTGCCGTATCAGTTTAAGCCTCGAATCCGATCCAGAAAGCGCCGATGAGAGAGACAGTCAGAACCTCCTCAAACACGTTTGTTACAAAACGTTTCTGAATGGTACGTGTTTGCATTTATGATTATTCTATTATTACATAAGAAGTTTGATACCCTGTTATAATTGAAAATGCTAATGCTGCTTGTTAGCTTTTTGACATACGTTTTTATCTTGATTAAACATTTAATACAAATTATAGGGTTAGGGTTAAAAAACATCTAAATAAATGGCTATTGTAAACAAACACTGTTGACATTGATCGCGTTTATGAACAAATCGCAAAATTACGTCATAAAGTAGCTATACCTGGCAAATACATTTAATAAATATATATGATTACTAATTAAGCTTCAAAGTTTACACGTTTGTCAGAGAAAACCCGAAATAACATAACAAAGTGACTATAAAAACGGCGATGGCATTTGTTCCAGGGTTTCTGCAGGTTTCACAAAGTCAAATTTAAGACTTTTGAAGACCTTTTTAAGACCATTATGAATGAAATTTAAGACCTATATCACGACAAAAAAAAAAACGTACAAAGGAAACGCGTGACGAGTTCTCAAAATTATTCGCAAAGTAATTTAATTTATTCAAACTGAACATTCGGTGAAAATCTGTACAAACTCTCCCATGATTTTGGAAATGTGTTCCGTTTCTGTTTTTATAAAATCCCTGATTCCAAAGCGCGTAATGTAGGCCGTTTTATCTTTCCGCACCTGAAGGAAACATCGTTTGAAACAATGTAGGACTGGTGTCATGTCACCATGTGGAGAACCCAGAGCACCTCTGCTATTAGTGTTGGCTCTGATCAAAAAAGCAAAATCAGCAAAATCAGATCCTAAATTCAGATATTTCAAGCCAAGTATCGCTAAACTTCCACTTCCCCATAGCTGAATAAAATTCGTTTTATGTCTGTCTGTGGTATCTGAGATACCCGCCAATAACACAAAACCTCAAAACTGATTGGCTGTTGCATGTTGGTCTATTTTGTAGTTGTATACAGCGAATTAAGAACTACAACTACGTACTATAAATTAAAATAAACTATTCCAAAGTGCTGTGGGATAATTTCAATGAGATTTACATGGACATAGGAAAATTAAGACCCGTTTAAAAAGATTTAAGACCTAGAACACAATACTTCAGCAAATTTAAGACTTTTTAAGGCCTTAAATTGTGATTTTGAAATTTTAGACTTTTTTAGACTTTTTAAGACCCCGTAAACCCTGTTGTTTACGTCCTTGCTAAAACGAAACCATTAACGTTACGTCTAAAATTATACTAATACATTTAAAACGATTAAGTCTTACTTACAGGTTGTTGCCCAACAAGTGCTGCATCTGGTTTTAACGTTGGAACAGCTTCAGGTTTGAGCAAAAGTTTCTTGTGTAATCCGGCATTGAATTGGTGTAGATTCAGGAAGCTGTCTTCAGTGAAATGTGCCGCACAAAGAGCTAATTACGATTGTAATTGTCAGAAACATTATTAAACATAAATGTTAGCCATTGTTGACGGACTAGAGCATCCGAAGGAAGCCCGAACACAGAAGACCTGACATCTGGATGAAAATAGCACACTTTAGACGGCATGGCTAAGTTAGCTCTCCCCTGTAACTCTTCCTCTTCGGCAATGACGCGGCTATATGCGCATGTCCTATTTTTCCATATTCCGGAGGGAGTGGTTGATGCAATTGTGGGGTTAGTGACGTACCATAACCCAGCTGTAGTCCAAATCCAGTCGTTTTTGTAGGCAATTATACTTCCTTTTACTTCCAATTATACTGCACTAAGTGTTACATAAAGACGATATCTCTGCTTACACTGAACTTTCAGCGCTGCAACTTTGCAGATACTGTTCATGCACCAACAGCAACATTACACACTATTTAAAATCAAAAATGTGAGACAGGAAAACCCCCCCCCCTTTAATCAGGAGAAAACTGTTTCTCAAAAGCTAACAATCAGAAGTTGCATTTGAGTAACAGCGTATTGAAATTCTTATATAATAATAGTACAATAGAATAATAGAGATAATCCCAAAGTAATGTTGTACTTGCAAGCGTTTCTAGCTAAGACGTATGGCGACGTACACAGTGACGTAACGACGTCGTTCCCTGGGCGCTCTAGTCAGTGGAACATACAAACAGGTTCTGAAAGGGTTTGCAAGTCTGAACCAACTCCGAACCAACTTTGAACCAGCACCAGTTCCGAACCAGTTCTTTTTTTGGTGGAAAAGGGGTATTTGACGTCCCTCTTTATAAAAACAAGATACTTGCATACTGTTCCATTCAGTCTGGCTCAGTCAAGTATTTATCAGCAAGAATCTGGTGGACAAAGTTCAAGACCCTTAACCAGCCTAATGACAGTGCTTCTTCAACCCTGACTAATCATTCAGACATAAGTATGTAGTTTTGCACACCCCTTGCAAGGCTGCAAACAGACATACATCTGAAATACATTTCAAGTGAGAGGTGAAAATCTTGGCAGTAAATAAAAAAAGCAACCTTCCACTTTCAATGTCAAAATGCATGGTATTATCTAAAGGTCATATATGATTTTCAAAAAAAGAAAAAGGCAATTGCACTTAAACACCAAGCTTGGTCCTGCAGTAGAAACACTGATAGCTCTGAAGTACCCATTTAACCATTTTCAGGGATGCAAACACATGTATGGTCAAAAAAGAGAGGTTAAAGCCCTCGCCCCGCGGAAAATATCCAGATACTTATATTTCCACCAACCCCTGCCATCTCCGGCCCACACTTAGGGCCGTTGTTTCGGCCTTTAAATCAATAATAATAAAATTTATACAAAGACGAACCTCACATTTTTCAGTCTTTAAATCTTTTTTCACAAAAAAAGCTGTTATATAAAAATAAACCTTTCATATTTCAGCCTTTAAATCATTTTTTGGTAACACTTTAGAATATGGTTCTTTCGTTAATGAATAACTACACAAGAACCAATGAGTAACACAATATTAACAATCTAGTAACTACTATTAACTAAAAGAAACTCTTATTAACAATTAGTAAGTAATAGCTCACAGATGAAAGTGTTACTAGATACTTCTGTGGGAATTACTTAATTATTTGGATTCAGTATTTTAAAGTGAAGATCATTGGAACTAACTAGTAATGACTCAAGGGTTACTAAAGAGATTTTCTAAAAGTATACTAAAGTTCACCAAAAATCTCAAACGGTTGCACAAGTCATGACTAGATCATGTAGTAACACTTGAGTCATTCCTAGTTAGTTCCAATGATCTTCACTTTATAATACTGAATCCAAATAATTAGTAATTCCCACTGAAGTATTTAGTAACACTTTCATCTGTGAGCTATTACTTACTAATTCGTTAATAAGAGTTCATTTTAGTTAATAGTAGTTACTAGATTGTGAATAAACTTTTTAGTAGTTCTCTAGGAAGAATTAAAAAAAAATAGTAGTTATTGATTACTTAATAGTGAACTACCACTTTCATCTGTTCGCTATTACTTACTAGTTCGTTAATCAGAGTTTCTTGTTAGTTAATTATAGTTACTAGATTGTTAATATTGTGTTACTCATTGGTTCTTGTGTAGTTATTAATTAACGAAGGAACCGTATTCTAAAGTGTTACCCATTTTTTTAATAAAAAGAATGATGGTGTCTGACGTTGCTAGGCATCCATGCACTACGCTCTCCACAACAACAAAGAAGTTTTATTAGCTAATAGATTTTCACCACCGAAAAACACTTTCTGTATCTCTGCTACAAGATTTATTTTCGTAGAAGAGAAAAACACCGGTAGTGTTTGGGCGCACCCCCATCCTTCATGTCTACTTCAATGGTGGTTGGTTCTGTGCTTACGGCATTCTAAAAAGCTGAAGAGTTTTCATCTCGCTTTGCCTGGAAAAAATCTCTTCAATTATGAGCACGCTTCCCGCGAACTTGAGAGCGCAAAAGACACAATATTTTAACGGCCCTATGACGTTTATTCAAAACTCGTGAGGACACAATGCCAAAAAAAACAACAAAATAAACAGAATACACGCACAGAATGCCATCCAAGTTTCTGCACAGTGAGCACACACGATGCCATCCTCGCAATGGCCAGTTGACGAGCTACCTACAATCAGGATACGAGCTAGTGGAAGAAACACTAGTGGTTCATGCTGGCACGCAGTGTTCTGATATGCTTATTTCCTATTTGCTTGTTTGGTAGAGGCAATCCAGAATTACTGTTGGTAAAATTATAATCTGACACCCCTACTCTTACTCCTCACAATCTCTTTGGATCTGCACGATTCACACAAGTCACCCAAACTGATGTGAAAAAGCGGGTGCTGCCGAAAGCGTGCTGTTTGCATCCCTGCATTTTAAGAGTACATCTGTTCGGACTGAACGAATTTACGCAATCTCTTTTTTGAAGAGGATTCAGTAGCACCCAAAAAAAGACCACCCAGGGTTAACATTACAAAGTCTCAATTGTGCACAGAACACTACTGTAAAGCACCTACCATAGAAGGTTTGCTCGATGTTGACAGGATCTGCACAATGAATTCATTGTTGTGAAGAAAGCAATTAAATCAGGATAATCTAAACATTCCAGGTGTTCTGCTGGAGGGTCTATAATGTAAACACCTGCCTCAGACTGATATACGGCTAACAGGAGTCATTGCACAACTCGCAAGTCAAAAACTATTCTTTGCATCAATGTGGATTCAGTTTGCATGTTATATAACCAAGCCTGCAAAATGAGTGTGCTTCTTTTCACAACTAATGTCAAAGCAGTGAAGCAGTGGATAGTCTAATCATTCAAACTTTTTTGATTTGATATTTTATCTAATGCAACAAAATCCATATATTCATTTAAAAGCGTAAATGTGAAAATACATTCTGATATATTTATATATTAAATATACACTACCAGTCAAAAGTTTTAGATCGGGTAAGAAAACCGAATAAATAAAAATAAATAAATGCAGCCTTGGTCAGCAGAAGAGACTTCTTTTAAAAACATAAAAAAAGATCCAAAACTGTTTACTGGTAGTGTATTGAGAAATGAGGAGTCACGTGCCGATTTGGGCGGGGTCTGAGTCGGTCGGCCATGATGGTAGGAGACGCTATCGGTTACCAGGGCAACGCCTTTAGAACCCTATGTTAGGAACTCACAGAGACGCGACTAAACATTCCAGAGCTCTTCTAATTTTCGCGCATTTATTGTTTTGGGAGGACAGAGAAGGATCTAAGAATACGAGAAAAAGGAAGAAAGTAAAGTGCAAAAAGATAAGGCGAAAGAAAAGGGACCTTACAGGAACAAACTCACACAAAGTGCAAAACAGCTGTATTTGGAGAAGCAGCATCAAGATATTTGTTCTTTTTCACTAATAACAGTATTATTATTTTATTATTATTACTTATGTTGTCCATGAAACTTATATTGTCCAAATATACATGTATTTCAGTTCTCAATAAATATTGTTAAAGGATTAGTTCACTTTTGAAAAAACTTTTGCTGATAATTTACTCACCCCCATATCATCCAAGTATGTCCATGTCTTCTTTCTTCAGTCGAAAGAAATTAAGGTTTTTGATGAAAACATTCCAGGATTTTTCTTTCAGGATTTACTTCCGGCTACGCCGCGCGTGACCTTTCTAACGAATTACGTCATCACGTGACGTTAGCAACGCGCCTCCAGAATAGAGCTAGGCTACCATTTGTCCTTAGAAAAGTTACATTTTTGGAATAAGTTTTGAAATAACCCATCGTTTTGCATGATAAGACCCTTATTCATCGCCTGGTGTCGTTTAAAGACATTTGAAGCTGGATCTGAAACTGTTATTAACGATCTTTTGGAAGCTTGGACCGTCTGGTTCCCATGGAAGTCCATTATATGGAGAAAAATCCTGGAATGTTTTCATCAAAAACCTTAATTTCTTTTCGACTGAGGAAAGAAAGACATGGAAATCTTGGAATGACATGGGGGTGAGTAAATTATCAGCAAAAGTTTTTTCAAAAGTGAACTAATCCTTTAAGCCATATCAAGTTGTTTCAAAAATTTATTTCAAGAAATAAAAAGTAATGTAACAAGGCACTCAAACAACACTTTTGCATATGTTCGTTAAGGCACAGCAAACAGTGAAAATCGTATACTGAAAGGCATCAGCCAACCATGCGTCTCCTCGTCAGATACTCTCCCTGATGCTGTGTCCATTTCGAGAACCTAAAAAACTGTATTCCATTGTTCCTATATTTCTATATGTCTCGTGTGAGTTACTGGAGAAGTTTAACGCATCAGTGACTTCCAGGCATGGTAAAACAGTGCGGAATTGCGAGAATCTCCTCTATGATCCAGCTAAAACGCACGTAAACAATACTGGTTTTGCCGTGGGAATCCTGAGCAACATGGCGGAGAGGGGAGGGGCTCTGTACAATGACGTTAACTCCTCATTCTCAATAGTGAATGAATGAATTTGTGGGGAGTTTTTTTTATTTATATTTTATTCCTGCCTCAAAGCACAACTGGCATAAAATCTCTATATATTGTAGTAGTCTCACCTGTGGGTTGTTGGCCTCAGCAAGCTTACACTGGCGCAGGAAAAGCTTAAGATTTCCCCAGTTCATATAAGGCAACATGACCATGGGCTTCTCACCATCTTCTATACACACATGGCTGATGGGTAACAGGTTCCTAAATGTAAACAGACCAGAGAAAAATGGGTTAAAGTTTGTTGGTGTATGTAAAGGGACAAATGGCAGGAGAAGGCCAAGTTCTCAAACACATTTCTGCAGGAAGACACAAAACCAGACACATTTAAATGTGGGGGATTCAATGCAAACATCTAATGAATAACTGTTATTAGATTCCCGCTAGCAGTGATGCACAAAGTAGACAGCAAGTGACATGCTACCCAAAGGATACTTGGGTCTGCATAATATGATTTCAATCAGTGATTCATTTCTGACTAAGAAAAATTAAAGTCATGGGTTGTGCTGACCGTTTAACCCCAGACACGGGTCTGCGTGACTGCAAAGCTCGGAGTGCTCGGGACAGGATATAAGTCTCAGCCCATCCCAAAAGGCAACCAAGCGGGAAACAGAAAAATCTAAACAGAATGTTAGACCTCAGGGCTGTTGTACCGCCGCTATGTGAATATCAGGAAAAGATTCTGAATGAACATGAAGTGATATTTAATAAGATGTGAAGTTATGGTAACAGTATTATAACAAAATCAGTATTTAGTATTTAATGTCATTGTATTCCAAGAGAACATTTATTTAGTTTTTTTTCCAATATAATCTTTTTTCTTTTCTTTTTTTTTAAGTTTTAGTTTTAACCAATAACTTAGGACTGAAATCCTATACTATTTTTTCTAAATAAATTAAAAATAAGAATAAACTTTAGCCAATCATTTTAAATGTCACAAGTGAACTTAGCATTTATAGCTTATAATGTACAATAAAAATGTAATTATCATTTTTAATATTTAGTTAAAGATTACATCTAACAACGAGATTTATGTTTGTTTTAAGATTCATTTTAGACTTATACTTAAAGTTACTCTAAAAACATAAATAATGTTTCACACTGATACAGGTACATTTCTTCTAATACTAGACATCAGATAAACAATATGGCAGCAATCTAATACTCGTATATATATTAAAGGGATACTTCAGGATTTAGCATTAAGCTTTGTATTAGTAGGAAACCTGTAGTATTTTCAAATTACCGCGCTTTCCAAACTCATATCCCCTTGAGTACGAGAGATTTATGTAATTTCTGTCTGTCAAAAATCCTCAGATGACGCAAAAATAGTCCTTTTGCATCATCGGAGAATTTTTTGACCAGAGGCTAAAGGATAGGGGCCAGTCCCGCATGTCTCAATCCCGCCCATAGAGGGTGGGATCTCACTCACAGAATGTACGCATAGTGTCAGCCATCTTTATTCTGGAAGCTAAGCTAGCCGGCTCTTGTTCTGTGGAGAAAGCTGAGTAACTTAGTTGGAGAAAGCTGAGTGATCGGGGTTACCATCCTCTTTTTTCTGGACCTGTCCAGCCATCGAGATTGTACAAAATGTCCTGGATTCAGCTTTTGCTTTGTGCAGTCGCCATTCACTGTTCACATGCACACCTTTTGTTTTAATCTAACTGAATTAATTCCATTGCTGAATGTAGTGTTTACATGAATGCTAAACAAGTGATCAGTTGATGTGCGTTTTAACATTACTAAGAAAATTCCCGCTCCTCCGAGAAATACGAGACCGGTGTGTCTCACCGGTCTGTCACTCATCGGTAAATCCCGCCACCAGCCTCGCACTGTTCTCCCGCGGCCCTCAGTCTCGTCCTGCTCGCCACAGTAAACATAATGAATGGCGACTGTAGAGCACAAAAGCCGAATCCTGGACATTTTGGGCGATCTCAAAATTTTCGGGCAGACTCGTCACGGAGACTCACTAGCAGCCAAAGTCGCTCTGTTACCGGGTAGGCGTGGCCTTTCATCCACATAAGACAAAAATACATTTTCTGGCTTTTCTTAGTCAAGAAAACTCCAAATTCAAAAATAATTTCACATTTCTTCTACATAAATGACCCATTTTAAATACCGTATAAACCCGAATATAAGACAAGGTTTTTGTCCTAAAAATAGGCTGAAAAAAGAAGGGTCGTCTGATATTCGCAATATAGACAAAATCACGGGGAAAAGGGAGAAAGCAGGGAGAAACCGTAGAGGGCGCCAATACAAGCTCAAGGTAGTGTGGGGCAGCTGCGGTGCGCTTCAAGAAGAGAAAAATGCTCGTTTTGGATGCATTTTGCGGACACTTGACGGAGCCCGTTAAAACTCAGTTGCGGAAAATTAACGGCGATCTAGTGATCATACCCGGGGGGATAGCAAGCCAGCTACAGGTATTGACTTCGTCAACAAGCCGTTCAAGGATAATCTGCTGAAGAGGTACACTGAGTGGCTCCTGGCAGGCGTTCACTCACGGACGCTTACTGGAAACGTCTCTCCCTCTCTTCCGTGCTCGCGCTACACGGTTTGCTTTGGAGCACACACAGTAGGCTAAGTTCTGTCTCACATGTTAGGCTCTAGTCTAGATTCCAGGAGATTTGAACTATTTTATAAGTTAATAATAGAACTGATGCACGCAGTGAACTGAATTGAAAACAAAAACAGCACTGGACAGGGGGCTTAAAATCCAGACTGTCTGGCCAAAATCTAAAAAAGAAACATAATTATTGCATTTTTGTAAAAAGGACGGTTATTCATTTGTGTCACTCATTCATTCATTTCTCTCTTCAACTCATTTACAGAGTGCACTTTATTTTGTGACAAATTAAATATTAATGAATGGTGTTAAAAAAAATTCCAATGAATTATCACTAGAATTTTCAAATAAAACTATTTTCTGTTGAAAAACAGATTTTTTTCCAACAAAAGTTTCTTTCCCCCAAAAATAAGTCTGGAAAATGGGGGGTCGTCTTATATTCAGGGTCGTCTTATATTCGGGTATATACGGTACACATTCATCTTTCCAGAGTTGAAGAATCCCTTTAAATGTCTAGGCACTGGTCCTAAAACTGGATTTGTCAGATAGCTGGCATCAGCAAAAAGCTAGTCACTATATTTATGAACTTCATGGCATTAAATCTCTGGAGGGAAAAAAACAAACATTTTTTTTCTACAGCTAGTATTTGTCTTAATAGTTTCAGTTAACAATGATACCTTGCCCAACAAGGCAGAAAGTGATTTATAAGAAATGTATAACATCTAAAACCACACTCATTTCTATGAAGCATGGTAAAAGAGAATGCACTAATGAAGAAAGAATGCAGAGGAAGACAGACAGTAATTTACCCAGCAGAGGAAGTGTGTAGATAAGTAGTCATAGAAGTGTCATAGCTGGGATGTGGTCATCACATCACTGTCACAACACTCAAACATTACACAACATGCTCCATTGTGAACAAGGTAATTTAAACTCACCCATCGTGAAAGTATGGTAATTTATATTCACATGCACAAGTGTATTATGTCATCATTCTCAAAACCTTGTGTTAGGCAACATTGAAAGAAATCAGCATATGAGATGTCTGTGGCTCACCTGTGGTGAAGACCTCTGTAGTTTACAGCTTTCTGTAAGCATCATGGTCACCTGTACCTCCGAGGCGTGATCTGCACAATCAAATACAAGAACAGCGAATCAATCGATTTGTGACGCAACCCTGTACAACCCGAACTTAAGGCAAACCTGACAAAAAAAGGTGTCAAAGCTTTCTCATCAAAATGTTAGGTAAGACCCATGGATTGTCTGGCTGAACGTGTGATGCATATGGCACACTTAACTGAAAATATTTCAATATTTTCAAAGTCGTCATCTGGTTGGTTTTCCGAGGGAAGAACGTACCCTCGGAAAATTCTTTAACGGTCGTCTAGAAACAAAGCCGTTGTGATGCCAAACCCCCTCATGGAAGAAAGCTGTCGTGTATACAACTGTGACAATGAGCGGACAAAAGACCGGTCTGTACGACTTTACATTTTTCACACCCTGAAACATGACACAGAACTAAACAAACTGTGATTGGTTGCGTTACATGTTAGTCAAACATCTTCTTGGGAGGTCCTTGGCCAATGAAAGCTGCGATGAGAGTCCAGACCTTCTGAAGTCAGTCTGAAGGTCTCGCCACTGTCGAGAAAAGGTAAACCCTCACATCTGTAAAAGCCAAGCAGCACCAAAGGATAGTCGATACAAGAACATGTTTTTCAAATTCAGTGTCAAATTAAAAGGGTTGTGTTATTACTTTAAGGAGAACTCTGGCCAACAATGAACCTTTGGTCTAATAAAACATTGGTACCTAGTCAATTGTTCTCTGAGATTTGTTTTCACTGATAATTCGAATATAAAGAGTTTTATCTCTAAAAACTGTTTAGCATATAATGCTAGCACTGGGCATTGACTAAGTAAAAAGAAATTGCGAGTTTATACCACTAACAAGGCTCAAAATAGCCCCACACTAACACAGTAACATAATGAGGGTCCATACATGCAAAACAAGCATTGAGAACTTTGTAGTGTACAGACTTGTTAATAAGAAGATATGTTATAAGACAGATTCACTTCATGTAGCTACAGACAGGAGCCATCTTAGACATAGTCTCCATAGATCGAACCACGACGTTCGTGCTTAGTGATCTGAACTTATGAAGTTCAGCGAACTTCTGAACTGTATGAACGGCGTTAGGGGATCGACTTATCGAGACAATATTCTAAGATGGCTCCTGTCTGTATACATGAAGTGAACTGTCTTTATAACGTATCTCTTATTAAACGGTCTGTACACTTACAAAGTTCTCAATGCTTCGTTTTGCATGTATGGACCCTCATTATGTTACTATGTTAGTGTGGGGCTATTTTGAGCCTTGTTAGTGGTATAAACTAGCGATTTCATTTTACTTAGTCAATGCCCCCAGTGCTAGCATTATACGTGAAACAGTTTTTAGAGATAAAACTCTTTACATTTGATTATCATGAAAACAAATCTCAGAGAACGATTGACTAGGTACCGATGTTTTATTAGACCAAAGGTTCATTGTTTGCGGAGTTCTCCTTTAAGGGTAGCAGTTTTTTCCCCATTTAAACAAAGAAAAAAAAATAATAATGTGCTAGTTGCATTTTTCCAAACAGTTACAATGAATGAGGACTAAAGCTATCAAAAACAATTCAAAGGCACCACAGAAGTGTCAGATTTTGGTCACACAAAGCTATTTTATGGCTTTGGTGGAGTTGGTATAGCATATGGACTGACCTTTTTTGAAGCATTTATGGTGCTTTGTCATAATTTTTAGAGCTTGACATCCCCAGTACTCATTCAGATTCGTAATGAATCTAAAATATGCTGCCAGAATATTCTTAGATTGGCCTTTTGTGTTCTACAGAATAAGTAATGGTGTGTTCACATCGAACGTGAATTTTATTATTTATAAGACGCGAATATACGCATTCGCTCGCATCGGGCATTGCGAATGACGTGAATTGGGCGTTGCCACGAATTTTTTCCGCGCGAGTAGAAAAATTTGAACTTCGAGCGAATGTTCAAGCGTCTGAACTAGATGCGATAGACACGTATTTGATGCTCTATTCGCGTTCGCTGTGAACACACTTTAAGGGTGATGTCACCCAAGGGTTTGCTCAGTTCGTTTGGTCCGGACCAAAAAAAAACAAAAACCCCGAAACATTTAGTCCTGGTCCACTTAGCGTTCAGATTGGTATTTTAACCCTGAACCTAAAGAAATCGAACCTAAAGGCATAGGTATACGCTCACAATCTGATTGGTCGGCTTTAATGACGAAATGCTTTTTGAGACGGAACTTACCAACATCCAAAAACAATGCTATTTGCTGGGCTAAATGCACTAGTTGTGTGTGCACAGCCTACATATGACGGCATTTTGACAAGCTCATTAAACTTGTGAAGAGCTTATAAAATGTTTGGAGGAGTCGAAACAGCATCAGGAATCGCTCCTTCTCACACACAAACTAAGATCTACAGCGATGTCTTTGGTCTGTGTTATATCAAATTTCATTCAAACCGCACCCGAGTTCGGACGGCAACATTCACAATTATTTAGGGTTTGTTTTAATCAATCCAAACATGCCATGTGAACACAAACAGATTTGAAATGAAATGAGGGTGAGCACATGACAAAATATTTGGGAGTTTAAAAAAAAACATGAAATCAAGGAAATGTTTTGCTAAAGGTGCATGTAGGCCTGAAAAAACTCTTCACCTTGCACTTGAGAATGTCTGGTTACTCTAAAAGCAGTCAAACTCCTTTCAGCCAGTTTTGCAGATTGCTGGCTGAGTGAGCACATTGAGAATGAGTTCACAGAGGTTTGGTTTTATCTTGGAGCACAGCTTTTGACGGATGCTTTGAGAGTATGGGGAAAGTATATTGTTTCCTGTCCCTTGGGCAAGGGCCGGGAGGGGAAACTGAACAGCTTGGCACAGCAAAGGCTGGCATAATGGCATTGTCTGGTAGTTGGCACCAGTCCTGTGCTGGGTAAACAGGGCACAAGGGCAAATGAAGGGGTGACCAGTGTGACAGAAAAGGCTGAAGTTTCACATGGCATTTGCATTTTCCACAGAAACTGCTGTCATGATCAAAGTATTAACATTTTTAAATACCTCAGTATCATTCCTGTATTATGAACTTTTATAAATAAAAGGGGTGCATTACCACAAACTATCCCTCATATGGTTTCCCAGAGAATGTTTTTTTTTGTTGGATCATAATTTTAAAAGGTTAATTTTAGAATATTTGAAACAAGGCAAATATAAAATGAGAATTAAACAGAGGATGTACCTTTCACTGCCTTCACAAAGACTTGTTTCTCTTTGCTTGGGTCCTTCTCGTCAAGCAAGACTCCATGAAATATGCGGCCAAAGGTCCCTGAGGATCAAAATAAAGTCACTTAATGAAATCAGCTAACAATGAAATCTCTGTATCTTTATTGAAATATACACACATTAAAATATAAGTGTCTCACTTAAGGCTGAGCAATAGTATTCTTAATTTTTATTATTCTTTCCAAATGGGAGTCTATAGCAGCCATAAGTACCATAAGTAGGACAATTATGAAAATTGCCACACTTGTAGTGACGGTAATGGATAGCAATCTGACCAACATTAATTAAGAAAATTGCCACACTTATAGTGATTGTAATGAATAGTAATCTGACCAACATTGGAGTCTCTATAACTTTTGAACCCTTTATTCTAGAAAAAGAATCTTAGTACTAGGGATGGGCAACGATTAATCGCGATTAATCGCATTTAAAATAAAAGTTTGTGTTTACATAATATATGTGTGTGTATAATTAATTTGTATATATAAATACCCACACATGCATGTATATATTTAAGAAAAATCTGTTATTAATATATCAAATATTTATATTTATATATATTATTAATTATGTATAAATATATATAAAGTATATGCATGCAAATATTTCTTAAATATATACATGCATGTGTGTGTATTTATATATACAAATTAATGATACACACTACACACACATATATTATGTAAACACAAACTTTTATTTTGGATGCGATTAATCGCGATTAATCGTTGCCCAGCCTTACTTAGTACAACTGATTATTCTCATCATCCTGATCACATTCACCATTTTACATTAATGGGGCTTTTCCACTACACAGTAGCAGTCTCGACTTGACTGAGGTGATACTAAAATGTGATGTGAAAACAATGCCGACTGCTGATTGTTCAGAGAGAATTATCACCATTCACTACATCATCATTGCACGTGCCAGATGGAGTATTCAGAATAACCCCGCCATTTTTAAATAGTTTGGCCAGAGATAGTTACTAAACTTACTACTATTATTATGGCAACTCGGAAGAATACGCCGTGGTCAAACGAGGAGGTGCAGACTTTCCTTTGTTTGGTTGCCGAAGAGAGTATCCAGTGAGAGCTTGATAGGGCAACAAGGAACGAAAGGCGTCGCTATGACGACTGGGTACTATTTGTGGCGGTACTGTCTGCAAATGGAAAACGGAGCGAAAAGCGAGTTCGAGTCGAGCTGGTACTGGTAATGGAAAAATACTCGACCTATTATAGTAGTGGCCAGCTTGAAAGTACAGTATTCCATTTTTTCACACTCCTTCAAATTTTGTCCAGTTTCATCTAAAATCAGATGATCTTTAAATCGAACCACACACAAATTACTGAATGGATTTGATTCACTGACCGTTCCCAAGAAATACCTCTCAAAATTTGATAGTTCCTGTGTTTGTTGACTTATGCTAGTTAACACAGCATGCTAATTGGTTATCATACTAAAATATGTCTATTCTTTCTAATGTGACCATAAGCTATGTTAGTGGCTACGTTAGTTTAGCATGCTAACTAGTTAACATGCTAACTGATGTATTTGTGTGATCATTCTTGCCTTGAAACCTCTCATCGGTAACATAAAAAAGTGACCTATGTGGTGCACAGTTATAAGAAACAAGCCCCAAACCTTTCAGGTTGTGGGTTCACCAGAAATGGTACAAAAGTTGCTTCTGTTCCATACATTGTGTCTTTCCGATTATGTCTAATCTGAACTTATTAATTATAACATGTGATACATTTATATACAAAAATCTTCATTGAGTGAAGTGAACATGTTCTGAGTGCCATAATATGATAAGCAATGCATATTTGACCAGAAAGTTGGGGGTTTGAATCCAATATGATGCAGTGTCCAAATTGTTACTTATATGCCAAGTACATTCAAGAGTTTGACTCTCCATTGAAACAGTTATTTTCTGTCATTTAAATAACAAATCCTGCCTAACAATGTTCATTCTCACCTCTGAATCTCTCTTCCAAATCAAAACAAGAGTGATATCTCTGAGACACATTGTTCGCAACAAAATTTCCACAAAAAAAGAAAAGAAAAAAGTTTTTTTTAGCTGCCCTTGGAAGGGCTTGACTCCAATATTGCTGCTTGCAGCTATTTTATTATATGTACGTATATACATTTATTTATTCACAACTCTGACTAAACAGTGTTAGGATTAAAGGATTGCATTATCATTCAGTAATGTTCAAGTCTCATACAACATTTTCCAAATATTGAAACGTTTTATAAAATATCAGTTCTAGTTCAACTGCATCTTTGAGATAAAAAACAACATGCCAATTTTTGCATGGTAAAAAGCAGAGCAGGTCTGAACAGGGATCCTTGATGACCTCAATGAATAAAAACAACATGGATTTACTAGCAGGCGCAGAACAGTCTCTCAGATTCCCACTGCTGTTTTACATCTTAGACATATCTGCAGTTCTCATAAGCTCGGGTGACACTTGGGAATGTACCGGAGAGCAGTGAGCCTCAGAATAGGCTGACTTTGGGTAATGTTTCTAATGCTAGGGGCACTAGCACCACATCCCCCTACTTCCCTACTACTTTTCTCTCTTATCTGATCCTTTTTTCCTCTATCTTGTCGCCATGCGTGTTATAACATGCCACCTTATCTCATGCCAGCTTGCTGACGTAGAAGCTTTAACCCCTGCATGTGATTTCCTTTAAATTGTCCTTTATTTACATAGGACCACAAATGAATGCATTATAGAAGAGTTTAGGAAAATGGTTCCTACATTTTGGGCCATAAAGGTAAGTAAGGTGCTAAATTGTGCATTTTTTTAACCCAAGACCTTCAAAACAAGAAGTCTCATACTTGAAATCAGTTTTGTCAAATATGAATGATTCTTCTGTATTTTTTTTTCTTTTGATTTTTTTTTTGCATATTAAATAACACTGTGTATAAACTATTTTATAACCAATACCTTTGCCAGTCTTCATTTTTTTAAATAAAATACATATCGTCTGTCAAAAATCTCATAGGAACTTAAAGGTATTGAAGGTCAGAATTTTATAAAAACTTTTTACCAAATTTGTTTAAACTTTCTATATATATCAATGCATAATTAAAATCTAAGTACTCTGAAAAAAAAAGAGTATAAAAATCGAGTGACTCTAGACCGTTTAATCTGCACTAAACGCAGCTCATTAGTTCGAACCGGGACGAAACAATGGGACGAAACAATTGGCTTAGGCGACTGTCACTCTCTCGCAACCATGGCAACCAACCACCCTTTTGCCACACAGGACCTGCCCACTTGCGCGTATCCAGATCGTACCTGTTCGCGTGCTTGTTTGAGCTTGAAGATGCAAAACTCGACGCAGCAGGTCCTCTTGTCTAAAAAGTGCTCCTTGCCCTGCACTTCGACCACCTCGTCCTCGGCCTCTACTTCCTCGGACCCTAATAGCAAAATCCTCTGCTTTGCCCTCGACCACGGATCTGTCCTCGAGCTGACGATGCGGTACTTGCTGTCTTATACTGTCTATGGGTAACTTACTTGTCTCGGGTGTGTAGTCCTCATCAGAATCAACAATGCTTTCATCAAGCAAACTCTTACATGCAGAACACCATATATATGTAATGAATCTTACATGAAATTCCTCTTCATCACAGTGTAAATGATGGCAATGGAAAAACGTGTATCATGCAACCTGTTTTTAGCTTTGCCTTATAGATAACTAACTAGCTCGTTAGCGAATCAATATTGTAAGCTTTACCAATATCAATATGCTAGCTTGATAGAGAGTAATAAAATACAACTTATTTGTTTATCTTCATAATGATAGTTAGATTTTTTATTTACATGTGTTTCTGACATGATGTCACTACATGCACTTCTTCCTCTCCTCTCCGCTCGTCTGAGGTAAATAATGCGTCTTCAGCTCAGCTGTCAGAGTTGCGCGTTCATGTGTTTTGGGGGCGTGGCTTTGGAAGGAGCCAAGAAGGGAGGGGGTGAAGTGAATGGAAATAATGAGCTGTATTTAAAACAGTCGTGCGAGGTTTTTATACTTTCTTTTTCAGAGTACTTAGATTTTAATTATGCATTGATATATACAGAAAGTTTAAAGAAATTTGGAAAAAAAGTTTTTTTTTCAATTCTGACCTACACAACCTTTAAATGTTTTGTGATATCAATTTCAAATTTGGAACACAACTTGGTTCGACATAATATAGCTTTGATTTAACAGCAATTTTAAAGTAAAAATTATTTTTGTAGTATATATATTTTGTATAAAATAAAAATGTTTAGTACAGCACATTTGCTTTTCAGTAATCTTAAACTTCTATAACTTTTTTACACTTTAATTTTTAAGTGCAATAATCTGCTGAGTGTCTTCTTTAAAAGTAACCAACCTTAGGTCTGTATTCCAAAACATTCCTGAATTACAAACATTTAAGTTTGGATTGTCTTTTTTTAGCATTGACGTGAAAAAAACAAAAAAAAACCACTGTTTAATTTTTTGATCACTTCCTTTTGTGTAATCTGACAGACGACTTGGCAATATTTCAAACTTGTAAAACATTTCACTTGTAGGGTATGAATTAAGATGTGTTATACTTTGGCATCAAAGTAACAAAGGTAATTAAAAATGTTCTTTAGTGAATACATAGAAAATGTACAGATAAATAAAAAAAAAGTACAAATCTATGTGTTCCATGGATAGTGTGTTTCTTTGTTGCAATGCAGAACTTACAAAAATTGCATCTAACCTTCCAAAAAAATGTACACATTGCATTATACATTATGCAACCAGCTGGGTTTCCGTTACAGCTCTTTAAGTAGGAGGCAGAAGAACTGAGCATGGTCATTATGCAGGACAGGGGAGATTTCTTGGTAGGAATATGCGTTTAATGCTTGCTTCAGTTTTGCCAAGAAAATAAGCACTGAATGTCCAAAGACGTAAAGTTTTAGAGACATGTTTTGCGGTAAATTTTAAACACATGTGAATGTTTTCTATCAATCAGTAAATCCAACTCATAGTACAGAGTCAATGATCACAACAAGAGATTGCACTATGTACTTGCAGCTCTACGGAAATTAATTTATTATCTCTAGTGATTACGATTCCATTTTAGTAAAATACACATTACTGCACAATAAATATGTTTAAAAGCGTGTGCATTTTGCTGTAAACACGCTCCCTGAAATAAAATCAAAAATAATGCTGTTATTAGGTGTTCATAATCTGTTGTATATTGTGACAAAAACAATAACATGCAATTCAAAATGGACTTTCTTTGTTGCTTTTGAAAGTATAATTAATCCAGTGAAAAAGTTGTTTACTCTATCGACTAAACCCTAGGTCAAAACTAAAGTATATATTTCATGAAGTTGATTGTCTCTTGTCATTTATTTGTTCTCCATTTGAAAATATCAAACTTTGTTAATTTTGCCTATTGTTCATATTATTGTTGCTGCTTCTGTTGTATAAAAAACATGCTGTGATTTTATTATTGTGATATGAAGATGACAACAACAGTTATCACTTTAATGTCTCAGATAAAGCCATGGCTTCACAAGACGCTTGAATCACTTATATGGTGCTTATTTTAAAATTTTAGAGTTTGAAAGCCCTCATTCCTCATCCACCTTCATGTGGAAAATTACAGGATTATCCTTCAAAAATTCACTATATTGTGCCTCACAAAAAAAGGGATTTCAATTTGGGACAACAGGAGGGTAAATGGTGACAAATTTTCATTTTGAGGTAGAAGAAGCAACACACAACGCTTTGGCAGAGTATTCATGGTTTTGGCCTTGGTATAACTTACACACTCTCAATAAAAAAGGTACAAAAGCGGTCACTGGGGCTGTACCTTTTCAAAAGGGTACACTTTAGTACCCAAAGGCTGCATATTGGTACCTTACTGGTACATATTAGCACCTGAAATATACATTAGTACCTGATATGTACATATTAGCACCTAAATGTACATATTAGTACCTAAATGTACATATTACCACCTAAAATGGACATATTAGCTCATGAAATGGACATATTACAATCTAAAATGGACATATTAGCACCTAAAATGTACATATTAGCACCTAAAATGGACATATTAACACCTAAAATGTACATATTAAAATCTAAAATGGACATATTAGCACCTAAAATGTACATATTAGCACCTAAAATGGACATATTAACACCTAAAATGTACATATTAGCACCTAAAATGGACATATTAACACCTAAAATGGACATATTAACACCTAAAATGGACATATTAGTACCTAAATGTACATATTACCACCTAAAATGAACATATTAGCTCATGAAATGGACATATTAGGACCTAAAATGAACATACTGTATTACCACCTAAAATGTACATATTAGGACCTAAAATGGACATATTAGCTCCTGAAATGAACATATTAGCACCTAAAATGTACAAAAGTTTACCTTTTGAAAAGGTACAGCCCCAGTGACGGCTTTTGTACCTTTTTTCCTGAGAGTGCATAAAGCCATTACAGAAAATATTTAATGAGTAAAAGAACTTGTGAGAATTTGTGCGTAGGCCATTCAAATAAAAGTATCGAACTGGTCATTAAAAACACAAAAGCAAATGGCCCTTCAGAAAGGATTAATTTCACATTTCCCTCAACGTCCCATAAAATAGGTTTAATCAGATTAACTCTGTTCCTTTGCCAAGCCAGCACTTTATACACAACACAATAACCCCCTATAAATAATGAATCAGCTTCATCAAGCTGGTGGCCACACATACAAGAATTACTGATGGAAGAAAAATGCAATAGAGGGGAAATACTGCATTGAGATTTTGCAAGAATGCAAGTTAAATAAGGCAGGTTCTTAACACACAGTTTTGTGTATATTTTATAGCTTATGTGACTAATGACACTTGTGTCAACATCTTCTGTGCAGGCCCGAGCTGCGCTGGCATAAGGCCCAGCAGAGAGATTTTCTGTTTGGGCTCCAATTTAGTGCTTGAGTGCAGATTTCCCGCTGGAACAGAGCTCTTGTGTGATCCAACAAAATTATTTTGCAGGGGGAAGTGTGTCTAACCTCAGACTGAGTGGCCTAATGACGTGTTTGCTTGCCATGATGCAATTTCAGTTGAACAAGGTGTTCAACATTTCGATGGCACAGAAAAGGAAAGATTTCTAAGAATTGAGTCTTTCCAAAGCACACTATTAACTTGTGGTTTCCATGTACGTGTTTGGGGCAGAATGACCCGTGGTATAATTACCTTCATGTAAGACGTCTCGAAGTGTGACTCTCTCTCTAGAGATGGCGATGTCTTTGACCTTTGCCTTGGCCTCAAGTAGAGTTACACTTCTCAAGTCATTCTTCTCTATTCGCAGTGAGGGATAACCTGAAATTACACACACAGCATTACAATAAGTGCTAACAATTCACACTAGAACTAATTAAAAGCCTGTCTAATGACAGACAAATCAAAACAGAGGCTTGCAGTATTATTTGAACAACTGGAAGTATTTAGACACTTCATCAAAGGAGTTAAACCACAGCTTTGCCAAAGGCAAACACTGCAGTGTCACTCTTGCACAACATGTTTTGGTGTGTAACTGATTTTATCTCACAGCTATACAGAGTCAATTGTATTAAATGTTTAAAGAAAACTGAGTGTTTTGTTCTGTCATTTAGTGGCAGCGTCCTTTAAAATACACAAGCAGCTCCAACAGACAAAGTCAAAATGTATTGTGAGCACTAATACCACTATATAAGGCAATTTCCTTGGTTATAATCAATATTTAACTTTGCCTTGTTGTAAACATTATTACAATGATTATATAAATACAGCTGATTACGAATACAGAACAAAAAGCAAATACATCACTTTTCACGAATACAACTAGCCAGTGTTCCCTGAGTCATTTAGACTAAGGGCGTGTCTTAATCAGCTCCCGAGCTTGTGAATCAGTATGTCATGTTCAAGAATTCGGGCACTGATAAGGACAGAAAAGGACTCTGGCTCACAACACATTGAGACACTAATGATTATTTCCGGGGACGTGACAACATCCTCATTGTACAATATTACTGCTGGTATTTATGAACAACAGCAGAGCTGATATCTTTCTGACATTACTTGTAATGTTATTTAAAGTACATTATGATAAATGCGTTGCTTGTTATACCGTAAATAAAATATAAATATTAGCTAGATTGTTTATTACCTGTCTAGCGATTATGCTGAAATATAATAAAAATAATGGTATGGTAATAAAAAAATAATTGTATTTTTTAAAACATCTATCGCTTGTCATTATGTGTAGAAAGTTGGCTCACATGAAGTTTTGTGTTCCAGAACTTGCATTAAGGGAATATTATTGAGCACTGATCCCTGTTTTTCAGTGTATTATGGGATTTTTTAGAAAGCAAACATTTCAGTGCCAAGGAAGGTTTCAGCAATTCCCTCAAAAAAATTATTTTAGCTCTCTGTTCAATTTCATTAATTAAAATGAGCATATATGACACAATCCTTCATAGAAATGATTCCAGCTTAATGTCATTAAATGTAATCAATGTAATCTTTTAAAAATTTGGTTTACCAAATTTTTTCTAATTGAGTCAACATGGATATTTTTCATTCGTCTCAAAAAATGATTTTTGGCCTCTTGTTAAAATAATTAATTAAAATAAGCAAAAGTAACATGATTGTTTAATATTGTCACAACTTAATTTAATTGTGTTCAATCAACCTAATTCATTTGTGTGAAATCTACATGAATCATTGTTGTTGACATCTAACTGGGCAGTGGATCTGTAGTTCCCAGCATGCTTTGCAAGGGACTGCATTAAGAAAAAGTGTTATTTTAGGTGTTTTTCAGTGAATGGAAAGATTTTGTTAGTTAATGTTAGTGTTTAATGTTCAGTTATGTTAGAAACTTAGAGTACTTTCTGTAATGTTTTTGAATTTTGTGGTTACCATTATGCAGACGAGTGGTGACTGTGTTTAGGTCAGTATTGTGTTCAGACTCAATATTATACAAAATATGCTTTAAACCTCCTGTTCAGGCTGTGGGCACTCAGTATGCACTATGTATACCTCACTCACAGTCCTTCACAAGTTATATTAAATTAGTATGTAAAAAATGGTGTCTATTATTGGAAGTGACCTTAAAGTCAAAATAACTATAATTATAATATTGGTGAATTAAGGCAGGACAAAAACTAAATGTAGTTAACCTGACAAAACTCTATCTAGTAGGAATGACTAAATTAATTTAAATTCATCCAAAAAGATTACAACAAATTATTTCAAACTAATTTGAATTTGTTGGAAAAATGTAATTCAATTTCGTGGAAAACCTTTCCTTAATTGAATTAAGTTCGTTCAACAGATTATTTTTTGTGTTGACAGCCCTTAAAATGGCTGACTCCCTGATCAGTGCCCTGACTACTGACCTAGGGAGCTGATTGAGATGCACCCTACATTTCTCCAAATCTGCATGATGCTGCCCCCAAGTGGTTATTGGGAGTAACTGATGCAAGACTGCTAACATTTCCTGTACTACACAGACACTAATCTGCAAAGTAATAACACAAATATATCACGCAAATACTAAGGAGCGGTTTTTATCATTGAAAATAATAAGAAAAGTTTCTTGAGCACCAAATCAGCATATTAGAATGATTTCTGAAGGACCATGTGAAAGAAAACATGCATTGCCATCACAGGAATAAATTATATTTTAAAATATATAAAAGTAGAAAACATTTATAAGAAATGGTAACAATATTTCACAACATTGCATTTGTTTGATAAAAAAAAAATCACAGTAAAATGGTAGTCTTGGTGAGCATAAGAAACCCCATTAAAGAGATCTATCTAACCCTTAATTTTTGAGTGGTAGGTTAATGTCAAAATGTGAAAATGATCAAAACATTATTAATGTTTGATCATCACGAAGAATCGGACACACCACCATCAAATCAACAAAGGAAATGATTGTGGGATGGGACTCTACGTTTGGCTGAAGAATGACAGTCAATGGGAATGACAAATGACAACCCTCGTAAAGAATAATCATATTCAATGACTGTTTCGTGCTGCCAGTGGTGTAGATATTACTTCACATTTAAGACCAGGGGCCAGGTTGCATAATCAGCCACAATGTTAAGAACTAGTCTGACCAACAGGTAATAATTAGTCTTACTTTTTGGATTCAAATTAGACCAATCTACCTTATTATGTAAGAGTTAAAAAAAAAAAAAAAAACTTGGATGACTACCACATAAGACTAGTCTAAGCAGTGTATGCAACAGGATGTGATGAAAACTGTAAACTTTAAAAAAAAAAAACGTTTTGAAAAATCCTGCCTAAAAAAGTTTTTTACATGAAGTATATCTAAACAAACAAATAAATGCCTTTTAAAATTGATCAATACTCATTTTCAACAATTCAATCAAACATTATTTGTAATTGAAATACATGTATTATCTATATAAAAAAAAGTTTAAGTAATAATTGACTACGGCGGTATGATTCTGATTCTAATCATGTAAATGAGGTGTCTTTGCACCAGTGTGAACCTTGTCAACAAGCTTAGTGGCGACCAATAAGAACAAAACAATGGTGATGGGGAAGAAGAAACCAGGTTAAAGTTTGAAGGTTAGTGAACATGATTTAGTCATGATTCCCTGTTGCTCTTTCTACCTGCTACACAGCAACAGAACTTACTTTTGGTTTCGTGTGGGGGGGCACCAGGGTGAGGGAAGGAGGCGCCTGCAAGCTGGAGCATGGGTGCAGAGCCAGTTTGAGCATCTGATAGAGGAAGGAAGGGGTGGAGGAGGGAGGACAGAGTAAGAGAAAAAAATAAAAGAAAGATGGAGAAAGGTATATGAAGGATGGATATTCATAGCAGGTAGATGGTGCTTCACACAAGATCAAAGAGTGAGACATGAAAACACATGGTATCAGCATGAAACAGTGCACCAAGCATGTAAGACCACTAGGAGGCGCTAAGCACAATATGTGTAAGTAGCCCGTCAAATGAAGCAGATATCTCCACCATCTACTATACACTGATTTATAATATCTTACAATGCGGTTTGTCATAGAGGGAAAGGAGTCTGTACTAGACTAAGTGTCCCAAACATTCACTTGGACACTTAAATGTCTGAATGTCATTTCATTCGAAAAACATTAATCAAGTGGCAATAACTAAATATTTTCAAGTAAATACAACAAACAAAACTTTGTACGGTTTAATTGATCATATTAAATAAATATATTGGGGGCTTAAAAGCAATAATATTCAGTAAATTGTAGCATTATATATTTAACTAGCCTGGATGCCAGCCCGAACTCCGCCCACAACATTTTTTGGTCGGGAAGTTCGGTCTGGACTCTAATCCATTGAGGAGTAATTATGATCAGACAAGAAACGTTCAGGCCAATCAGATTGCCAGGGCGGGCTTTATACGATGATAGACAGATGATCTGCAAGGACGTAATCATTACGTTATCATAGAACGCTTTACTGGTTTCACTCAGAGATGACTGCAGCTGGAGAATTGAGATGTATAGATTCCGCTGTCGCGTCTGTTGTAAAATAAATCGACAGCGCATTAATTTTAATAGACAAAGAACTGCAATCAAGGCATTTGTCGATCGTAAAGATATTTTTGCCGTCCTTCCTACATGATTCGGCAAAAGTGTAACTTATCAGCTGGCTCTGACGGTCGCTAAGAAGATGGGACGTAATGAAAAGCCTGTGGTCGTTGTGGTTTTTCCTTTGGTCGCATTCATGGAGGAGTAAGTAAAAAAAGCAACACTTGTTATTTAACTTCTAAAATAAGTAAAGTTAGACTACGTTCTGTAGTTGCTCTGATTGGTTGTAGGTTTACTGACTATCAAATTGAGTTGTTTTTTTTCCTGGTTCGGTTAAGACACGCCTCATAATCAAAGCCATACAGAGGAGTTTCAGACTCATCTTCCGACAGGAATATGAGTATGACGAAGTCAGGCTAATTTAACTGCAGTTCACACTGAATTGAAGTTGTAATTGTAACTGAATTTGCAACTGTGGTGAGCAGGACGGCCGAGGGACGTGAGAGAAAGTCGCGAGGCCGGTGGTGCGATTGCTAATGAGCAGCACCTGCGAAGCACACCGGTCTCGCATCTCTCACGGAGGAGCGGAGCCATAAAGGGGGAGCGATGGAGTGGATGATCGAGAGAGGAACAGGCCTGCTTTTGTTTGTGTTTTATATTTTATTTTGGTAAGCCAGCAGTCGTCCGTGAGGGGCTGCTGGCCGTTAGTTATGTTTTATTTTGAGTAGCCAGCAGTTCCGTGAGGGATGTGAGGGAGTTCCGTGAGGGACTTTATCATTCAAATAAAGTTTTATTTTGATGGATATCAGGGGTCTCATTTATAAAACTGTGCGTAGGATCCTTACTAAAAGTGTACGTACGCCCGAAAGCCAAAAATGGCGTACGCCAAAAAATATTCAGATTTATACAACCGTGCGTATGCCAAAACCTGTGCAGAATTCCCTTTATAAATCCTAGTCAGCGGAAGAATGCGCGCACATGCGTCTCCTCCCCCAAATAATCATATATGGAGCTTACAACACCTAGTATAAATATGCATATCCTCATCTGCATATCATTTGCATGTGATTATTCATCCACGTGACACCATGTTTACGTACAAGACGTTAGGAAAATATGAAACACAGATGTGCCGTGTCACAATTATTATTTTCTCAGACAATCTGCTATTATCATGATTAGCAATTATCTCTAGTTATAAAATGGTTAGTTCGAATCCTTGATTCTGATTGGTCAAGAGCTGTGCTTTATTCACGATAAAACACGGCTAGGACCGCTTCACCCAACGGTTCTATTGATCGCTGCGCAACACTGCGGTTCTGTGTTGTTTTTATTTGAGCTTTCATGCATTTTACAAACTGGAACGTTGTTGCTGTTCACACTCGGGGACTATTTTTTCCAGCGGAAGGAAGGCTTTTAGTGATTTTACTTCAAGAAAGTTGCACTAACATTGTTTTTTACTTAAATATTGTGTGGCAACCATTTTATAAAAGCAATAAGAGACTTCGAGGCAAGTGCTGTATCGTGAATAAGTAACGGCTAAGGGGTTGCAGGCACTCCGCTTCTGTCGTGCCTAACAACGACCTTGAGCCGTTACTTATTCACGATACAGCACAGCCTCTCGTACCTTATTGCTTACATAAAACATTAAAACACTGCATGCCAGAGGGAAAGTGTTAAAAAGCATGGCATCCACAACAAATATACATTTCCATTTATTGAATATATTTTTTGTGTAACTTCTCATTAATGATTTCATGTAGTTTAAGTGTTTAACTCCATTAACGAGAATGGCATATTTAATCGAAATGTTTATATCAGAAGTAAAACATAGTTTAAATCATTATTTCATTTATTTAAACTGTTATTGAGAACGTGCACTGTATTAATTAGCCTACTCATGAAGATTTACGTTTCATCTGCAGTTAGATTCTGTGTGTCAGTTTCACTAAACGGCCCAACGCGCGTGCTGGCACGGACACTTAAGAAGGGATGGATATTAGCTTTGAGTGATTGGCTTGGTGAGTGAAATTTTATTTGTAGGCTATTTTTTTTGTAGCCTATAGATAGGCTATAATTTTCTTTAGATTTTCGGTCTAAAAGTGACCAAAGACATTTAACAGCTCACCATCGGTGTCTCCAATTCCCCTTGTCTCCAGAATGTGCGTACGCACGGCTCAAAGTTTGCTTAAAGGTGCGTACATTCTCCAGTCAAGTTTGTATTTTATAGATCACAAACTTTGTGTGGAAACTTTTCAAGCCCCGTTTTGTGCGTACACACGCTTTGTAATGAGACCCCTGGTTCCTGCCTCCTTCTTCCCTGAACCTTGCTACAGCAACGTTGACAGTGTTTGATTTCCAATTACTGTACAACAGTTTGAAACTGTATTGTATAAACTTGAGTTGATATATTGTTCAAAAAAATGATTAAGTTAGTTATAAATAAAATGGACTTGAAAAACTTAATTTGATATTTACTTTAATTACTTGATATTTACTCTAATTCACTGACATTCAGACATTTATATTGTTACTTAAGTGTCCAAATAATGTGAATATAAGACTCATGGGATCACCAGGCAAACCTCCTCTAATGGGAAGTTTAAGGGAGGTCATCAACCCGCTCTACTCGGCTCTGCCCAAAAAGCTCTAATTTTAGCCCAATCTGGTCATTTAAGGGAAAGGAGAAACTCACCTACTATGAAAACAGTTACTATGTTTTAAAAGAGTGGAAACTTCCTGTTGATTTAGTCTTATTTGCACCCTAATTTGGAAAGGGGTGGAGGTGACTCTCCAAATGTGTTCTGCCTCTCATGGTGGAAAAAAAAGAAAACAGCCTAAGTGTGAAGAAATTCTACTGAGATGGCAGTGGCAAATGACAGTGAAAATGGAATAAATACTAGGTGACCAACATATGACTAGTGCTTTTGTGAGGGGATTTTACGAAGTCACAAACACAAATGAAACAACCACTTATACAACTTCGATCGCACAAAAACAACAAATGCTGGAGTCACTGCTGTAATAAACTTAAGGACAAAAGTACGGAGGGGGAGATGGGAATGCTTACGCCTATTTATTCCAACCTTCTGATTCCAGTTTAGCTAACCTGATCATTCGTTTCCAATTTTCTAGTTTATAAAGGAATGCACATTTGGTGTGAAAAGGACGAGACAGAGCATTCAGAGGTGAGAAAATTAGAATAATTTAACACGCTGGTCTGTAATCTGTAGGGAGCAAAGCATCCTGGTGCTGTTGGAGCTGCTCTTATGGGGCAGCAAAGCAGTGCTCCTAGTCGAGAGACAGGTTTTCTGACATTTGAAATCATGGAACGGCAGTGCAGATGGTTACGGCAGATGGTTGAGATGTTTGAGAGAGTCGATGATCTTAGGTCAGGGGTGAGGGGCATGGTGTGGTCGTAGTCTTACTGGTGACAGGTGTAGCGTTGTTGGGGTGTCTGCCCTCAGGTACTGGGTGGTCTGGGTGGAGGGTTGAGAAAGACCCTGAGAGCTCCCACTGTCACTAACGCTAAAAGAAAGATGTAGAGAAAAAAAATTATTACTTCAGGAATTGAAAAGCACAGACTAAAGTTTTTTTGACTTGTATTTGCACTTCATGTAATAAACCTAAATTTCTCTGAACTGAAACCGACCAGTCTTTTAGTTTTAAATGGTTTCATGGCCTCTTTTGTGATGAAATCATCTGTTTTCGCGAAGGGTGTAGGGTTTTACCTGGCCCTGGACCCCAGTGCATTTAAAAACTAAGTGCTGTGTAATTGTTCTAATTAAAGCCATTAGACTCCAACTCCAAAGGTTAAACACTGACGCCCCTGGAGAAAGACTTAAAATGCTACAGATTTCACATGCCTCCTCAAATGTATTAAACCTAATCATGATCTAATGTCACGATTCATCATCATTGGTTTCTTCTGGTCTACTATTTTGAGGTGTGAAGCACAAAGAACCCTATGCCAGTAAAAACACATCCTGGTTCTGATGTTATGTTTCCGAAGACAAATGGAGCCATGTGCCTCTTCTTGTGAACAGCAGTAGATAAAATCTAATCTACCTCCCTTATATAATCCTGAAAAAGAAACTCTTTGTACTGAGGCCTATTTTAGAAAAATGCTATTTAACTACTCTGCGCTCTTGTACGAAATTGGTAGGAGATAAGGTTTTGTTTCTCCTGTCTCCTTTAGACAAACCTATATTTTTTTCTAATGAGGGAAAAGAAAACTGAAGACAGATAAACCAACAAACAGACAGAAATCATGAAAGCAAGACCCCATTTACACCTGGTATTAAAATGCTATCTGTATCCAGATAAGTTATCCGGAAAATAAAAAAACGCATGTTAACGCAAGGTGTAAATACGTTGTGATCGGATTTTGATCGGATCTGCCTGACCACATCTGGAGGTAGTCTGGCTCGCATTGTGTTCGGATCTTTACTAGGTGTAAACGCAATCTGGTTGTTGCTTGGAGCCAGAGGGGCGTAAGTGGCTTTTAACAAACTTTACAGGAGAGACAAAACAAAATTTTGACCACATTTCAATCACCTGTATTAATAACCTTAAACCACAAACATTTCAACCACAGGCATACCTACATGAATGAGTATTTAGGTAAAAAATGTATGGCATATATTAACACAATGACAATGTTCTAAAAATAATTTAAAATAATAAAAAAGTCAAATATGTCAGATGCGCCTTTTTGTTGCTTTATTCAATACAGTTTATCTCAGATAGGTATTTTTGACACCATTGGATAGAGCTCACCAAGACCTTTATTTTGATATAAAGAACTCATATTCGCCCAAAATGCCACTTACGCCCCTCTGGCTCCAAGCCCTATCTATTATTCTACTCCTCCCAAAAATGCTAAAAAATAAACGAGTGAGAGAGTGTTACATAGGCTATATGTCATGTTAGTCAGATATGACGGCGCTGCTACACGCATCACCGCAGATAAGCAGCTGAGCGTCTATTCATCAAGCTAACGTGTCAAACATCGCAAATAAAAAAGAAAGTAAGTCACAGACGCTTAACACACAATCCTCTTCAAGTAAAGAAACGAAATGATCTTACCAGGGCTGTTGCCACTCTCTCTTTTTGATGTCTTTGTTTTTGAAATTAGCTGATGATCAATAAAATGCAGCTCATATCTGTTGCTTTTGGTGGACGTGCAATCCATTAAATCTGCATATAACGCGGAGCTGAAGATCGGATTTATATCCGTTTTCAGGGTTTCTGCAGGTTTCACAAAGTCAAATTTAAGACTTTAAGACCTTTTTAAGACCATTATGAATGAAATTTAAGACCTATATCACGAAAAAAAAACGTACAAAGGAAACACGTAACAAGTCTTAAAATTATTCGCAAAGTAATTTAATTTATTCAAACTGAACATTCAGCGAAAATCAGTACAAACGGTCCCATGATTTTGGAAATTTGTTCTGTTTCCGTTTTTATAAAATCCCTTATTCCAAAGCACGTAATGTAGGCCGTATTATCTTTCCCGCACCTGAAGGAAACATCGTTTGAAACAATGTAGGACTGGTGTCTTGTCACCATGTGGAGAACCCAGAGCACCTCCGCTATTAGTGTTGGCTCTGATCAAAAAGCAAAATCCAAATCAGCAAAATCTGATCCTAAATTCAGATATTTCAAGCCAAGTATCGCTAAACTTCCACGTCCCCATAGCTGAATAAAATCTGTTTTATGTCTGTCTGTGGTATCTGAGATAACCGCCAATAACACAAAACCTCAAAACTGATTGGCTGTTGCATGTTGGTCTATTTTGCAGTCGTAATACAGCAAATTAAGAACTACAACTACGTAATATATATATATAAAAAAAAAACATTCCAAAGTGCTGCGGGAGCATTTCAATGAGATTTACATGGACATAGGAAAATTAAGACCCGTTTAAAAAGATTTAAGACCTAGGACACAATACTTCAGCAAATGTAAGACTTTTAAGGCCTTAAATTGTGATTTTGAAATTTTAGACTTTAAGACCCCGCGGAAACCCTGGTTTTGCAAAAACACATTTATGTGGCCAGGTGTAAATGGAATAGGTAAGATCAGAACACTTATTATCCGCATAACTTATCTGGATACAGATCTTATTTTAATACCAGGTGTAAATGGGGTCATAATGACTAGAACCTCCATAAAAACAAATTTGCCATAAACTACTGACAAGCAGATAGTTTTGGTGGTCTGAACTAACCAAATATTTAAACACAAAAATGCATGCATGCACACACACCTGTCATCCATTTCCACTCTCTTCATGCTGTGGAGGTGTAACACAGCGAGGATGATGGCTACTAGGAAGATGATCGACGCAGCACACACACACGCTGATGTAAAAACTCGCGTGGATGTGGTGGGAGCATTTGGACTGCTTGCTAAGCACAAAAGAGGGCAGAGAGGTTACAAGAGCAGAGTGAGGATGGTCTTCAGTTAAAATGCGAAATAATGAATCACAAATACTCACGATCTATTCTCTGAATGGTTGTGTTTGGGAATGGCAGCGTTTTAGGGGGCTCTGGCTGCTCAATTCCTGTAAAGTACAAGCAATAAAGGAGATTGGGTGTTAAAACCAGTTCACCGTTTTATATTTGTGCCACAAACTTTCACAAATTTGTTTGTGACAAATCTCATTACACAAATATTATTTTTTTTACAATTTTGTTTTTTGTATCAGGCAAAAAGATACTATGATACAACAATTAATATTTATTCTGATATCAAAGTAATGGTCTTTAATGGCCTTTTTCTACACTTTAAATTGAGATATTTTTTCCCTTTAAGCTAAATAGAATTTTTTTCCTTTTGATTTTGGGTGGAAATATAACCTGGACATTCGTGTTGATGGGTCTCGTGAGATGAATCTAAACACATGAACTGGTTGAATTTGGATTCATTTATGTTTGGTTTGTAAATTGTTGCCAGTGCAATAAAATCTATCTCATTTCACACAAAGTGTAAGACACACAATATATTCCAGAGCGTTATATACACGCTGACCCAGTTATTCCACAAGGGAGAGGAAATTGGGGCATACACAAACTCTTTTTCTTTTCCGCAGCTAATTTGGCTCATGTGCTTCAAATAAGCAGGGAATAAATTCACTGGCTATTTCCACTGGGAAAGCATATGACAGAGAGCTTGGTGTTATTATCAACTTTGTGTGTCACATTGCCACATTGACTACGATCTGCCAAATGCACAAAACTCACTGAACACTTAAAGCAGAAAATAAGAGTGAAAAAATTCTAAATAAATAAATACACAAACAAATTTTTTTAACGAAATAAAAAAGTAAACGTATAGGAAAGATCTTACTTCGGTAACACATTTTCCTGCGTTTGAAGTTAAGCACTGTGAAGTTGTTGGCTGGTGTAGTCAGGTTGAGCTGCACTGTTAGCACAGCCTCTCCATCAGCCTTTCCAGAGCAGAAGAGGTCCACTCTGAACACTACACAGAGAAAGACATACAGAAAGCACTTACTGGAGGCCCAAATTGAATTAAATGAATATATGCAAGCTGTAAACAATGAATGCAGGGCCTGAACTTTTTAAAAGAGTAAGGGCTGCTCTTCCTTTGTGTTGGCACAGTAATATATGCCCAATTCCTACTAAACTATGTGAGAACACATTTTAAAGACCTCCTCACACCAACACAATGTTCAGCACTAAAATTTGGTCAGATTTTCACATCCACTTTGTCTGTCCAGTCCAGTGGTTCTCAAAGTATGGGGGGCACACAGGTCCTGCAGGTGGGGCACGGAGATCAGCAAAAAAACAACTGAAAACAGCCGTTGCAAGTGCGTGAATAGTGTTTGGTGCACTGCCTTTACAGCGACACCGAACGCCCATTCCAATCTTTCTTCTTCAGTCCATTGACATTTTGCACCGTCTGAACAATCCCCAAGTTCCTGACCATCACAAGCTGTTACTGTGAGTGCGTTCACCGCTGTCGTGTTCTGACGAAGAGATGTTTAAGAAGCTGAGCTTGTGAGATGCCATGACGTCAAAGGAGTTTACTGCAGCCACTGATTATATATTGTTCATATAAAGCATCACTGAAATAATAACAATTTTTGTTTATTAAAATTAAAAGTTGTGCTCTGATCTCCTCATTCTCTCTTACGGTTATATTTTTCAGTGTTTCAATGGCATTACCAAATTAAACTCTTGTAGTTTTTCCATAAGAGGTTTTTCAACCCAATTGTTTGTCTTTTTTTATCATTTTTAGTTTCATCATTTGGTGGTTAGCGGTGGAGCAGACTTTGCGTGGGGCAGCAGGTTTGTAAAGGTTGTGTGAAAAGGAACAAATAACTCTGATTGTTGGTGTAGTGTATCTATAGACATGTTACCAACAGTGTGAATCTTATAGGCTGTCCAGATTAGGGATGGGCAACGATTAATCGTGATTAATCGCATCGAAAATAAAAGTTTGTGTTTACATAATATATGTGTGTGTAGTGTGTATAATTAATTTGTATATATAAATACCCACACATGCATGTATATATTTAAGAAAAAATGTGTTATTAATAAATAAAATATTTATATTCATATATAATATTAATTGTGAATAAATATATATAAAATATATACATGCACATATTTCTTAAATATATACATGCATGTGTGGGTATTTATCTATACAAATTAATTATACACACTACACAAACATATATTATGTAAACACAAACTTTTATTTTGGATGCGATCAATGATTAATCGTTGCCCATCCCTAGTCCAGATAATGGCCAGAGATTAGAACAAAAACCTCAGTTGCATTGGCGGTGCCGTGAATGTTTACTTCGGTCTGAATAGATGCATTAACAAATTCAAATAAAATTAAAATTGAGTCATTTTGGTAATTAAGAGTATTTAAAACCTAATAAAATAAAGCTGTGGGTTCTTAAGTTTTGACAGACCTTTTCATCAGTAAACGTCAGTCAAGAATTATTTTACCAATAGTTAACAGGTCATTTTTACTGTGAGGATCTTTGCACATATCTAAAAGTAGAGCCACTCTTTAATTGTGAAAAATAAAATGTTCTTAGATAATCAACAGCATATTTTCCCTTCAATATACAACTGGATTTGTTTAGCTTACCTGAACGAGTGCGTGGGACCTCCCCCTGGGCAGAGATGTTGCTCTGAGGTTGATCCATAGCTGAAGTGTTTTCCACTTGAAACCCCAACCTGTAATCCACCTATGCAGAAAACAGGGAAAATAAATAAGATATTAGTATAAATCATTCACAAAGCATGTAATAAAGATATTTGAATTGTCAGCAGTCATTACTCCAGTCTTCAGTGTCGCTACTAAGCTGATTTGTTGCTCAATAAACATTTATCATCATCACAGATGGAAACAATTGCGCTTCTTTTTTTCAGAATTGTTTGATGAATGGAAAGTTCGTAAGAACAGCATTTATTTGAAATAGAAATCTTTTGATACAATATACAAATGTCTTTACTGTCACTTTTAATTAATTTAATGCATCCTCACTGAACAAATGTTATAATTTCTTTAACTTAATAATACAAATTACCAGCCCCAAACTTTTAAATGGTAGTCATATGATATATGTACAGTGCCAACCTTGCTGCTGGAGTGCCATGTGAAATGTAGGCTGTTGGTGTCACTGGGCACAGGCAGGATGAAGGAAAGAGCATAATGATTTACCACATCATCCCTCACATAATACAACTCAGCATCAAGACCTGCAGAGAGAAAGAAAGAGCGAGAGATGATAAAACTGATCAGGACTGGCAGAATTAAACAGTTAAAATCATTTCACATTCACACAACCACTCTGCCTCAAGAGAGGATTGAAATATAGTTTCATCCTGCCAGACCCTGCATTTCACCATCAAAATATAATATGTGCTTATTTAGGCTTAATGTATTCCACAGTGCCTGCAAGTATCTGGTGGAGGAGGAGGAATCCATGGCAACAATATATAAAATATCTATTTTTTAGTGCAGTGACCAACCACTGTCTGACATAGTTCCACTCGGACATAGTGAAATCAAGATCTGGATCTATTATATCATAGAGGGCAGGTATGACAGCCACTGAAATATGATTACAATTTCCAATCAGGAGGATATGAGTTATAACAGGCTCAAGCATTCATGCTGAGATTCTGGAATGCTTCCCATTAAGCTGGGATCAAGGCTGCCGCCCAAGTTTTAACCACAGTTAATTCCTCTCTCTCTAGCCTGTCCATTTAGAACCACATAGAACGGTTTTCATCCAAGTTTCTACCAAGAACAATATCCTCAGCCACCCCTCCACCATACAGTGAAGGGAAAACAGTATGTTTATGTTTAAGGACTTCACCCCTCTCTATCGTCAAAGCAAAACATCTCTACTCTCCCCTGTCTGGCCTCCATTTTCTAACGACGCTGTAATCTAAACACTGCTTCCTTCCCGGCTACATTCCTGGGAGAGACTCGACCTGAAAAGCATTTCTAGCAGACAGCCCGGCACACCTGCGATCCCAGTTATACTGCATCCAGCCCTCAATTAACAACTGGACCAGAGAGAGGCACTGATGATGAACATGAAACTGAGGTCTAAAGTAGAGGTTGATTCCCAGCACACGAATGAGACACAGGGATGTGTGAAGTTGATTGACAGCTGGAATCTCCTGCGGCCTGCCATGCCTTAGAGCAAACCTTATCATGAATGAAAGGCCCCGCTGCGGCTGACTGGAGCCTATCTGTCTGTCATGGTGTCTGCTCAAACATAAGGGGGTAGGAGTACACAAACTCTTTCCAGAACATATCTATGAAACAACAGTAGATATTTGTTTTTTGCTAAACTTTTAGATGTGTTCGGTGTACACCAGGACAACATAAAAATCAATATACACTATTGTTCAAAAGTTTGTGGCCTGTAAGATTTTTTGTTCTGTTTTTGAAAGAAGACTCACCAAAGCTGCAATGATTTGATCAAAAATACAAAATACACCAACTTCTGTGAGTGCATGTGAAACTTTTTTACATGCTAATATCACAGCCTTATGTCTGCTTTAATGGTGTGTTCACACCAAACGCGAATTTAATCATTTGCACGAGTAGATTAGATGCATCATTCGCTGCCGGGCGTTGCGAATGACGCGAATTGGGTCACGCGTTCGCCTCGAATGTCTTCCGCGCCAGTTGAAAAATTTGAACGAGAGAATGTTCAAGCGTCTAACTAGACACGATAGACGTGCATTTGACGCTCTGTTCGTGTTTCGGTGTGAACACACCATAACACATCCTCTGTGGCTCTGTTGTGAAATGGGCTGATGGCACAATACGGCTATGTGCATTGGGCTTATAAAAACTGCTCACATTTTTGATTTCATTAGAGCTGTTTGTCTATAGTAAAAAGGTTAAATCAAGCTACTAATTTGTTTGTCATTGTTTAATTGTGAGCCTCCCCTTTACATAACACAATTTATGCATATGGGTCTGCTCACAATAAGCGCTGTTAGAATTGAACAAAGAAAATCAACATTTCCCAGCACCTGTGTGATGCATTAAATCAGGCAAAGTGGTTTACTAAAGGTGAAATACTACATTTTTTTATATTTTACTGTACCAATATTTTTAATAGGCCATTAAAGTGTTATATGGCACAATATAAACATACTGCCTTTATGAAATCCAAAATTTGGTAACTTTTTACTGTACCAAATTCTTTTATTTATGAACCATTAAATTTTGCATATAGGACAATAGACACTGAGCTACCTATTGCATCATCAACCCATTTTGGCACGGTTCTTGGCCACCACAGAGTTTTTATTTTTTTAAGCAGACATAAGGCCTTGTAATATGATGTACTGCCCCAACAAAAGCAAAATTTAGAGCACTTTTTACCATATCAGTATTTTTTATGGACCCTTGAACTTGGCAAATAGTACAATGCACACAGCCCTATTGCGCCATCAGCCCATTTCCTGGTTTCTCAGGATACAAGACCAGGATATAAGGCCATGATATTAGAGTATACTGCCCAAACGAAAGCAAATTTTGAGCAAATAGATACTTTACTAAATTCATTAATTAATTAATTAGACAGTATACATAAACCAGAAATTATAACACGAGTACTCAAAAAAATCCCTTGCACAAGTGAGAAAAGTTTCTTGTGCGCAAGCAAGTTTCTCGTGAGCACTAAATAGTTATCTAGTTAAATATTTCTAAAAAAAATAATTAAATAAATAATTACAGTGACGTCAAAGCTGAATTTTCAGCAGCCAGTATACTCTACACATTCCGCACCAGCTGGTAGCATTACAGAATAGCACGAGTAACCAGACAGCAGGCCAACAGTGATATGAGGTTGCCCACCTATGGAGGAAAAAACAGTGTGTGGCCCCCAAAACAGACACACTCAAGATGCAGGAGTCCTCAAAGTTCAGACAGACTGACATAATCCTCTGAGCACAGAGGGAAAGAAAATCAGCCAGCTGTGAGGGACCACTCAGGCGTGAGTTATACTAGACACATATCCACAGACTTGAGACTAATTAACGTTCCCATGTCTTGCACCATGTGACCTGTCTGGTCCTACTTTTGTCCACTAATAGATATTAGTGCTTGAATAGCCAACTTAGACAGGAGAACAGACTGATGTAAAACTATCAACTAAGTTGCCGTGTGAACTAAAATATTATACAACAGCAATTCAAAATCAAATAACAAGTTGTACAATCTAGCAAATATATATATATATATATATATATATATATATATATATATATATCACACACACACACACACTCACCGGCCACTTTATTAGGTACACCTGTCCAACTGCTCGTTAACACTTAATTTCTAAGCAGCCAATCACATGGCGGCAACTCAGTACATTTAGGCATGTAGACATGGTCAAGACAATCTCCTGCAGTTCAAACCAAGCATCAGTATGGGGAAGAAAGGTGATTTGAGTGACTTTGAACGTGGCATGATTGTTGGTGCCAGAAGGGCTGGTCTGAGTATTTCAGAAACTGCTAATCTACTGGGATTTTCACGCACAACCATCTCTAGGGTTTACAGAGAATGGTCCGAAAAAGAAAAAACATCCAGTGAGCGGCAGTTCTGTGGGCGGAAATGCCTTGTTGATGCCAGAGGTCAGAGGAGAATGGCCAGACTGGTTCGAGCTGATAGAAGGGCAACAGTGACTCAAATAACCACCCGTTACAACCAAGGTGGGCAGAAGAGCATCTCTGAACGCACAGTACGTCGAACTTTGAGGCAGATGGGCTACAGCAGCAGAAGACCACACCGGGTGCCACTCCTTTCAGCTAAGAACAGGAAACTGAGGCTACAATTTGCACAAGCTCATCGAAATTGGACAATAGAAGATTGGAAAAACGTTGCCTGGTCTGATGAGTCTCGATTTCTGCTGCGACATTCGGATGGTAGGGTCAGAATTTGGCGTCTACAACATGAAAGCATGGATCCATCCTGCCTTGTATCAACGGTTCAGGCTGGTGGTGGTGGTGTCATGGTGTGGGGAATATTTTCTTGGCACTCTTTGGGCCCCTTGGTACCAATTGAGCATCGTTGCAACGCCACAGCCTACCTGAGTATTGTTGCTGACCATGTCCATCCCTTTATGACCACAATGTACCCAACTTCTGATGGCTACTTTCAGCAGGATAATGCGCCATGTCATAAAGCTGGAATCATCTCAGACTGGTTTCTTGAACATGACAATGAGTTCGCTGTACTCAAATGGCCTCCACAGTCACCAGATCTCAATCCAATAGAGCATCTTTGGGATGTGGTGGAACGGGAGATTCGCATCATGGATGTGCAGCCGACAAATCTGCGGCAACTGTGTGATGCCATCATGTCAATATGGACCAAACTCCCTGAGGAATGCTTCCAGCACCTTGTTGAGTCTATGCCACGAAGAATTGAGGCAGTTCTGAAGGCAAAAGGGTTCCAACCCGTTCCTAGCATGGGGTACCTAATAAAGTGGCCGGTGAGTGTGTGTGTGTGTATGTATATATATATATATAAAAAATAAATAAATGCGGTGTGCACTTACTTTCAGAGAAGTATTAAAGTATTAAGTAATTGCATAAAAATTTCATACATCATATGCAATGTGCATAAAGTGGTCAGTGAACAGACTGTGGTCTGTCTGTACCATCTACTGGCAGCAGGAACCGTTAACAATTGTAATGAAAGAATGGTCAGGGGAAATTTCTCAATTTAATTCCTTCTCTCAATCTCAGGCATTAAAATGATGATATATTGAGAAAATAATTTCAAGAAACAACCAGCCTTAGCTTAGTTATAGCCCACAAAACAGTGGATGAAGAGGGTGTTGAAGTTCATGGGTCAAGTGTGCTCAACCGTCTGACCAGAGGTTCCACAAAGAAAGCAGGAAAGTTTGTTGTGTGGCTCCAAACCTTGAAGATCTGCTTCACTACAGGATGATTAGGAGAATGAGTTTATTATAGCATATGTGTGTAGACTTTGTTTTCAAGCTTGTTTATTTGTGACCATTTTTAACCTCTTTTCTTTATGCTCAAGTAACAAGTTTGTTTCAAAAGAGCTGTGGTTAACCGTACGGCTTGAAAAAACTAAAGTTCCGCTTGTTGCAAATGCAATCTTTGCATCTCCCTCACGGCAGTGCTCTGTAATGTCTTTTTATGTAGCTTCAAAACCCCTTTCATGGTTGAATTGCTTCCTCTCTGAAAAAGCAAAGACCACGGAGAAAACATGCCCACGGGGCGAGACTTCAATACATTATGTTGGTCAAATTTGCTCAAAGAGTTTGAAAAAGCCCTAGCTCTGGATGCTAGTCATCTTTAAGCTTGCCAATTAAAAAAAAAAAGATGATCTCAGAAAAGTCAAAGTGGGGTACAAAAAAAAGGCAATGGTGGTATAATAACTTTTAAAAATCCTAAAATGTACGATTTATGATGTAATTCAAAATGTAGTAAGAATTTGTAGGGTTTTTTTATGTGGTCTGGGACTCAAGACAATACCTTTTTGTTTTGAACTCTCAACACAAAAGAATAAAACTGAAGTTACAGACAATACAATGAATGAAAGGCAATGATTTACATCCATGTTCGTTCCCCATGGTCAAAGGCATTGAGTAGACATGCGGTTTTGAATTTCTTGGTCTCTGGAGATCCCATTTCTGTCTTCAGAAAGGTACAACAAAAATGTTAAAGCCAGGACAAGAGGTAAGCACAGGTAGAACAAAAGAGTCTCCTGTAGTCAGGGTTCAATTCATTCTCAAACCCTCAGTGCCCAGGACAAACAGCAGCCAAGCTCAGAGAGAGTGGAAGGGAAGATAGGGGAGAGGGGCTCTGTTATTATTAGGGCAATATTAAAGAAAAATGTGATGTGATAAATATTATAAACTATTATTAAATAATTATATTTAAAAACGGAAAAAAAATTAGAACCAGCATACATGTTTTACATTCTTGTGAGAAGAAAGCATCCCTAGAAGTTCTGAAAGCGAACAATAGCCATGTTTCCATAGACACGTTTTTATCCGAATTAAGTGATATCGAATGAAAAATGCCTTATGGAAACAGTAAAATTCGATGAAATTTCATGAAAATCGACTCAAATGAAATACGATCGAGTCTCATCGGATTTTTCTCTTTGATCGATATACGGCTAATGCGATAAAAGCTGATGGAAACGTTATTTGCCGAATAAACAATGAATTGCGATTAAGTTTTATGACCTTTTATGGTTGCAACACGTCAGAAGACGAGTTCATTTCCGGCCAGTCTGTTCATTTCCGGCCAGTCACACATGGCGGATGTCAACAAAGACAGATGTAAGTGGACAAAGCAATACAAAATAAAAAATGCTTCAACCAAAGGGTTATGAACCAGGATCTCCCAGAACTGATGGAGCGCTGTCGTTCCCACACCACATTCACCTCTGCTGTCGTCGGGCATTTATGTGCATCGGCATCAACATAGCAATGTTTATAGCGTCGTTGTTTTCTTAGGTTAGTTTTGCTTGTTTTTCCGTGGCTTGGTTGAGTTCTAATGTATAATGTGGTCTGTTTTTTCTGGTTAACAGACTGCGGCACTGTCATTACGTACAGGTTTTTATTTGCTTTAAAGCCATTTGATGGAAACACACTTTCACCAGCTTTATTCGCATGTGTTTAACCGAACTTCAGATAATTCAATTGACAAGTAGATGGAAACATGGCTAGTGATTTACTACAGCATTACATAAAAAGTAAGTGCAATTTAAACCAGGGGGTTATGGGTTTCAGGTAGGCTTATATTAGGTTTATTTACCAACAGAAATTAAATAAATCAAATGTATGTTTGATCAACAGAAATTAATGGTGAAAGGGTAAATGACCATCCAGTGAATATTAGTTTCTGTTCCTCTCAATTCCGATTTCGTTTTAACTCCTACGGTGGCCAATGTAGTCCAAGATTAACCTGGCTTCCAGCTCGACATCATCCATAAGTGTTAACTCAAACGTAAACGCGAAAGGCAATCTCAATCTTAAGTTTATCAAGCGACAATAATATTTTTTGTGCGCAAAAAAACAAACAAAAATAACGACTACTCAACTGTTCATTTCCTTCTCTGTGGGGCTCGAGTGAATTCATGTAGTGTAACAGCGCAAAGCTTCTGTGTTGTACGTCACAAGTAGGGTCTCTATTGGCCAACACTGGTCATGTGTGTGATGCGTGTGACCAGAAGTGCTGCACTGAATTGAAAAGTCACAGTAAAGAAATTTCTCCATTTCAAGTAAATGTTCCTTAGAACGTTCTAGTCACCAAGAATCCTGAAAAAAGCATCTTAAGCTGCCTCCCAATTTGCATACTATCCATCCTGAAATAGTATTCGAAATTGGAATTAGTGTGTCCCAAATCGTAGTATGTTGAAATTAGTATCACAAAGATTTCCAAGAATGTTATTCATATTATATTTAATCTGCAACAGCATTTTAGGCCTAACCCTGTAATCTTTATAAGAATTTTAATTTTCACACCAAATTTCTAACAGTATCATGTGACACTGAAGACTGGAGTAATAACTGCTGAAAATTAAGCTTTGCCATGAGATTTTTCAAAAATCTTACTGACACCAAACTTTTCAATGGCACTATGCATTAGCATTATGTCACTTGTTCACCCTGCTCTCCAATATATTGGCATCAAAAGAAGAAATCAATATATACCATTCTGGTTCGACTACAAACTGTAAACAATCACAAAAATGTTTAGGGGGGTGTTGGCAATGAAACAGTGATGTTTTGCCTGAAAGGGTTAGTTCACCCAAAAATGACAATTAAGTCATTAATTATCTACCCGCATGCTGTACCAACCCAGCAAGACCTTCGTTCATCTTCGGAACACAAGTTAAGATATTTTCGATTAAATTTGAGAGCTGTATCACTACCACATAGGCTGCCTAAGGGACTGGCTCTTGACGGCCAAGAAAGTCAATGAAGAAAATGTTTAAATATTCCATGTGCCTACAGTGGCTCAAGTTTATCAAGCGAATGAGAATACTTTTTGCTGAAAAACAAACAAAAATAACGACTTTATTCGACTATTCCTTTTCTTCCTTGTTGGTCTTAAAACGAGACTTTAAGAGATTTCCACGAACGCATGCACGAGAACTGAACTGAAGTAGTTGAAGGAGATTCGCAATTCTCGCGCATGCGTCGTGGAAATCTATCCAAGTCTCATTTCAGGCCAACAAGGAAGAAAAGGAATAGTCGAATAAAGTCGTTATTTTTGTTTGATTTTTCGCACAAAAAAGTATTCTTGTCGCTTGATAAACTTATAGTAGAGCCACTGTTGTCACATGGAATATTTAAACATTTTCTTTATTGATTTTCTTGGCCCGTCAAGTGCCAGTCCCTTAGGCAGCCTATGTGGTAGTGATCCACCTCTCAAATTTAATCAAAAATATCTTCATTTGTGTTCCGAAGATGAACGTAGGTCTTGCGGGGTTGGTACAGCATGCGGGTGAGTAATTAATGACTTAATTTTCATTTTTGGGTGAACTAACCCTTTAAGTAATTCTCAATGACTAAAAAAACTAAAGTACTTTTCAAAAACAACCATCATCATCATTTTAATAACAAGTTAAATAAACTGACAGAAATATGAGAAATTTAAACACCAAAAGTTACAACAGTGCAACTACAACAGGTATGCTGCCACACACGAGCCAACAGGCCAGTCCTCATTACACACATCTGTATGCACCTAATGCAAGGTTTCATGGGATCCAGTGTTCTGTTCACACAGTGGTGCGGAAGCCAAAAAGGGCAGAGGGGTCATAACCAAAGCAATATAAGGAGATCTGCAGTCTCATTATCATCAAAGAAAGTAACCATGGTGGCTATATTGGAGTCCCTCGAATGTAAGAAGTTCAGCACAGATGGTCAGGAGGGTAATCAGTGTAATACCAAACAGGTGTGGGCTAAAAGTAAATGAAAAAACTAGCACACAGACAGACCAAGAGTGCAATGCTGCAATGGACAGAAAACCACTTTCAGATGTGACTGCGGCACTTCCAGGCTACCTTTCATAGAGCTGACGTGAACATGTTGTTTGTTGTAAACTAATCTGGACGGGGTGTGACAAGAAGGCAGCAGGCCTGGCGGAAATGGCAGTGGTGACACAACTTGGACGGCTGGTGAAAATAACCCAAACTATGGTGAAGCGTAGGAAGAAAATGTCTCCAAGCAGAGGTCTGACCTCTGGAGGACCACAGCCCAGTGTGGGATCAACTGCAATTACCACACACACATTCTCCTCTGCAAACATTTTCAAAAAAGTGGCTAGTGTTCATATTCTGAGGTTCTACTCCAATAATAAATAAAAGATAATTTTCCATATCTTTTTTGTTGTAATTTTATAGTTTTATAGTAATTTTATAGTTTTACTAAGAGAGTTCGTTCAGACAGCCTATTTTAAGATGAAACCAAGACCTGAATCCATCCATTTTTATCCAACCCGCTATTATGCATTCACAAATCAACATTGAATTCTATAGACCAGTGTGTTCTTTCATGCAATGCGATGTCTTAAGGAGGGAGAGGAAAATATTAACACAGATTCTAGAAATAGATTCTTGGCAAATGATAAGAGCAACTAGTTCTTAACATTTTCTGAGGAAAGTGGAGGTGATTATCAACCAGGATGCCACAGTGATATTAAGAGGTTGGTTAAATGTGTTCTGAATGGTTTTTAGGGTGTTGCTGTCTTGTTGACTCAAATAGAAGTGTCTATCCCTGAGTTATATGATTTTCTGGTCCTTATGGTTTGGGTCACGCTTTCAAAACTCTGAGATTAATTTGATTGTTGCACTGTCTGTCAGGTGAGATTTCATACGTTCTGAGTCACTTAGTCACACACACTACAAGATAATTGAGACTTTTTGGGCACAATTCTCCACTTCTGACAATCCTAGTTAAAGTCCTGATTATGATGGTTCTAAAGATTTTCTTTATCAAATTTTCCTATGGTGTGAGGTACTTTAAGAGAGACAATCTCAAATCATAAATATTCAATATTGAAATTAGCTGGCCATTGTTATCTAAACAATTAACCAGGCCTCCAAAAGACCCTAAAACAAGTGATTTTACTGAACATAAGAACTACTTGTGTAAATGCCACAAACAAAGTACATAGAATAAACAAGGAATAATATTCTGGTTGATGAATGATAATATTCCAGTGCTGTTCCACCTCTGCACTCCTATTCTGGTGCATGGTAAATCAAGACCCATCAATCGGACCGTTCAAACCAATCCAAGCACGCTCCACCTGTAAAACACAGGGTTCCCACACCTTGGTTAGCTTCGAATTCAAGGACTTTCCAGGTCCAATTCAAGAACTTTCCAGGTCCAATTCAAGAACTGTGGGACACATGTGTTGTGTCCAATAACAAACATTGGGATACCATCGTAGCAGTTTTGAGCGCGCATGAACTTCGTGGCAACGTACAACACAAAGTACCTCACGCAGGAAACACAACGTAACGCGGAAATGTGCGTAACTAACCTAAATGAAGAAAGCTAGTATGCATACACCACAAAGGGTTGGCGAAATAACACATTAGCGGACCAGAGGGAATAATGTGTATTATTTTTCCCAGAAAACGTTTCTCACAAAATAAATTCAAGCACTTTCAAGGCCATTTATCATATGTTTATTTTCAAAACCTTTCCAGGGCCTTGAATTTATTTTTCAGATTCACAAACTTTCAAGGATTTCAAGGACCCGTGAGAACCCTGAAAACAGTTTCCGATTGGTCTCCACACATCATCCCGATTCCCTACCCACTGCACCCGGGATCCAGTTTCCATTGGTTGAACTTCTGAATGATGTTGGAAAACACTGCGTCATGCTAGCAGCACGAACGGATCTCGGAAGTCCTATAGCTTTAGCCAAGCAGTATGTGATGCTACTGTGATACGCATTGTCTTTTGAGTTTGGGCTCATTCCAGACCACCTGCTATGAATAAAGATGTGAAATCTACTATGTTTTATGAACGTTTTGCAAAGTTACAAACAAAAACATGGTGCAAAATCATCATGTGTATAACTGGTTTACATGTGGTTCTACAGATCACGTTTTCATGTAAAGCAGTTATTTTTTTCACGTTATAAAAAAAGGATCACTTCAATACTTCAACAAAAAAGCGAATTCCCATATATTCCGTGTAAGCCAAAGCTTCTAAGCTTTAAAATCGACCCATTTTCGATATTTCAAATCAAATGGTTGTCAAATAACATAAGTGGCTGCCTCCACTTTGGATTAAAGAGGCTAAGGTTAACAATAGTGTTGCACTGGTGCACCGATCAAAAGTATCGCGATACTTGCAAATTAAAAACCTCATCGATACCTACATTTATTAGTATCGATACTTTTATGAATGACCGCGTTTCAGATTTGTAAGAGACGTATTTCACGTTGGTGTGTGCCACGCACGCTTCCAGTCTCTTCCTATGAATGTCTGTGTTTCTCCTTACGAACGCAGCAAAGAAGCTGCAGCCGTCATGAGACAAACACTACCGCGAGACGGCTGCATGCGCGAGCACACGCTATACAGTGGCCGCCTGTCAGTAGCGGAGTGGCAATCTGGAGAGTCGGATCTCTCCGGTGGGCCGGTAGTGTTTCGAGGCGGCGAGGGCGGTCTGATAGTCATACATTGCAAGTTATTAGCAACACAATCAAGCGGCCTGTACACAATAGTCTCTGCAACGGCGATAGTTTGAAAGCGCGTCCGTGTGAAGACCTGCGCGACCCGCAAAAAACACTGTATCCATGCAACTGATAGCAGCGAAAAAAGAGCGCTCTGCTTGATTTTAAAGAAAACAACAGATTTTAGCGCTAGATCTTTATTTAATAGCGAATTAAATGAATTATCTGCTAGTTAACTGGAGATGTTTCATTTATTTTTGTATTAGGTGTACAACTTTCCCCCAACTTTCATAGATAGCATAAATAATTTGCAAGCTGCTAAAATAAAGGATACAAAACATCAGCAAAATGATCTATCGGCTATTATAGCATCAGAGCATGTGCATGTCAGTGATTTATTTATATTAGGTTATTACAGCATTAAAGAGCACAGACCTATGCAAAGGAAGTGCATGTGAAACGCCTTGTAAGAAATACTTTACTTTTCAGGAAAAGTATCGAAAAGTATTCGAAATCGCAATACTCTGACTTGGTATTAGGGTTGTAACGGTATACGGTATGGCGGTTTATCGCGATATTGACATGTACGATTATCATATCGTGCACATTTACTTATCCGCGTAAAAAAAAAATAATTAAACCAGAATTCACATGCACTGCCGCATGCAACTTCTTTCAGCTTGACTGCTTACACTCCATACCTGTACAGCGCTGAAAATGTCAGAGACAGAGGCTGCGAATCTCTATCTCCCGCCGAAAAAATAAATAAAATCTGCAGTATGGGAATATTTTGGATATTCGAAAACGATCGTGGTGTTGTCCTTGAAGATGGATATCCAATTTGCAAGATATGTGGACGAAGAGTGGCTGCAAAAGCAGGAAACACGTCGAACATGTTCTCCCATATTCAGGAACACCATCCCTCCGTGAAGATAAAGGTTATTCATAACTTTTATAACTTAAGGCCATATTATTTCTGTCATGCTGAGGGAATCCCGGTCTGTCAAAGAGACGCACACCCGTCTTTCTGTGTTACAATACAGATATGCCACGTAAAGTGCGCGATTTAAAAGATAGATGGATGAATAAATCAAAATATAGCTGCAGTAGCCTAAATCAAATCGCGATGTGCGTGCTACTGTGAATATACAGACGCAAAAAGACTCGTGTGCAAGCCCCTTCTATATTCAGCGCGCTGTATGAATGAGCAGCGCCGTTTCGTAGATCTAGTACACTCTCAAGTACGCATGACGCACATGGTTTTTAACACTAGAAGTGCCAGAATTCCAAAACTACTAGAACGGCCACAAGCGGTCATTTTGACCGTTAGATTCAAAACAGTGTTTATTTCGTTGTTAAATTATTAAATTATTTTCGTCAACCACATTTTTTCAAAGACGAAAACGAGACGATAATAATAATATTATAATGATAATAATAATAAATAGGCTAATAATAATAATAGGACTTGCAGAACTAGTGAACAGTCCATGCAGCAAAACAAACAGCGCAGGACAGGGCAGCGGAACTCGCAGGATCATCCGAACATGAACGGAACATCTGGATCGGCCGGGTCTGATGGAGGAGGAAATGTTAACTTGCACCCAGGAAACGTCGCTTTCACTTTCCACCTCCGATTGTTCCCTGCATCCGAATCATCACTCGTCAAGTTCTGAAGCATATCCAGGGCATCCTGTAGTCCGGTTTTATTTGCTTATTTCTGATCAACAACTAATGTAGAAATTATTATATAGCAAACACCGCTGTGACCGGACGGACCTCTGTTGACAGTTGAGAGAGACCACGATCAACCGCGGATATTTAACAAAAAAATACAGCGAAATTCAGTGCGGTCAATATGACCGTCTAATGGCCGAAATAGGTAAATATGTTCAGTTTTTTGTTTTTCCTTACGTTTACGTAACTTAATTTATATGAAAAGCATTTTAAATGAAAATACAGACAATTTTAGGAAAAGTCAGGTACCAGCAGGATTTAATTATTTTTTTCAACAAAGTTATTGTAGATATAAAATTCAAAACGGTCAAAATGACCGTTATGGCCGTTCTAGTGTTAAAGCTGTCTCACCCACTATGTGAAGACGTGAACACATGAACATATACAGACAGAGAACACTTAATGTGCACTTTATAATTGTTTTTTAAAGTAATAATCATCAAATACACTGACTGAAACTCATAGGTGTTCAGTACAACCTGTAAAAAAAGTTTGGTTTAGTCTATGACTAAAATAATGACTAAAATATATTACTGTTGTGTATAATTTTTTTGTCCATGTTTTAATTTAGTAAACCTCTCTTGTGTAGACAAACTAAAGTTGTTACATTTTATCTGATTGCATTTTCAAAAATACATTTTGTATTCAATCACAGATAATCCAGACCAGTTATTTCAGACAACCCAGAATTTCTGAGGAAATAAATATACATTTCATAACTCTATTAAAAAACTTGTTACAATAAACCATGTTCAACCAAAAAACATATCTTTTTTATTAATTTAAGGGCCATTGTAGCTGATGATGATTATAATAATGATAGTTTAATATCGTATACCGTGAAACCGATGATATTTTCTGAGACGATTATCATACCGTGAAAAATCTCATACCGTTACAACCCTACTTGGTATCGGTATTCGAAACAATAATTTTGGTATCGTGACAACACTAGTTAACAATTAATCAATTAATTGACTGTTAATTTAAACAACGATTAATTATGGGAATTTATGTAAATTGATATCCCTAATGTGAATTAAGATTAAATCTGTTGAATAAATGAAGACAAAATTTTCATTTTCGAGTAACTATAAAAGTAAGAAAAAGGTGGAGTATTTTTTAGCAGATAATCTTCTCTGCTCAATTTTTCTACTGTTTCCTTCAGAGCGGACCAAGACCAGGGTCAACAACATCTTACTAAATTGGTAGACAAACAATTGTAATAATTTATTATGACCCCAAAAAGAAGATGAATATTTAACCTTTCAGATTTCAAACCACTGCAAATGCATTATCATCAAATAGATATTTTTTACACTTCAAACAACCTATGACATACTCTAAAACAAAAACAAAGTCTCGAACAAATATGAAAGAGAAGTAGTGTAGACTCATGTAAAATTAAATAATAGGTTGAGTGCATGAAACAAAAAGTAAAAGGGGCCCCCATTCAATGTGGCGGTTCAATAGACAAGCATACAAATGCAAATACTACTGCCAGTCATTCCGATTCTCATTCATGGACTCTTCTTTTGTAATAGCTCCCTGCTCGTTTTTCAGCTCGTCTTTAAAGCTTTCTTCTTTTCTCTTTGCTTTGGGCACATGTTCAAGTCAGTGACTATCCAGGCAAAGCACGAGAACCTTTCAATGGTACCATACTTTGCCCTGTTATTTTAGAAGCCACTGTAAGGCATCTTTAATGGAGAATGATTTTACTTGATACTAGCTTACGTGGTTTCAGGCTTTGTGGCATTCCAGTCCACCATTATCTCCTCTACCAACATGAGTGAAAATTTGATATGGTGTGCTGAGCAAAGGGCAGAAACAACCCATAATATAGTGCTCATTTTCCACTACTTCAGTAAATATGATGCTCTCTCTTTCCCCTTTCCCACCAAAAAAATAACTGGTTCGGAACTGATGCTGGTTCAAATTTGGTTTGGAGTTGGTTCAACTTGCGAACCCTTTCAGAACCTGTTTGTTTTTCCACTGACTAGAGCGCCCAGGGAACGACGTCGTTACTTCATTGTTTACGTCACCATACGTCTTAGCTAGAAACGCTTGCAAGTACAGAACATTACTTTGGGATTAACGTTATCTCTAACAGGGCTGTGCTCAAAATATCGATACAGCGATATATCGTCATGAACTCCTGGCGATGCGCATCTCGATACAGCAGCTGCCGTATCGCGTATCGATACTGTTGTGCTTTCGAATGAAGCCAATTCAGGCAGGGCTCCGAATTTCGTCGTCGGGTATTGCGCATAATTATTATTATTTACATACATTGCAAACATTGATTCACTTAAGCTTTTATTTTGTATTATAAAATCAAATCAGTAGTTTGAAAACATGAGGCGCAATTTCAGGAACAGCAGCAGTTCAACGGTGCTGCGTCTGCTCTTCGTCTCTCAAATGGCTGCTCAAGGCAAATATCCAGCGCTGCAGCAGCCGGTGAAACTACACGCTCACGGTTCAGGAGTCGGGACATGAGGGAATATTCACTTGCTTAATCGGGTCAGCATTGCATCGTGACTAAAGTTTACCATTTGCGTGTCTAAGTCTTACCGGTTTAAATATTTCAAATGATTTTAAACTGTTCAGTACTTGCGCGCTCTCTGAGAGTTGGTTTTCGCTGCGTGCATTTAGACTAGAGTCAGAAGCCTCACACACAGCTCGCGTGATTATATCGGCTTAACGGACTAAAACGCAAAATTATGTTAAATTTCGGTCTTGGTAAGTATCCTCTAAACACAGTTGGTTATTTTGGTTATAAGCATTAGCGTTTTGAGATATTCTGCCATCACTCTCATTACCTTGAGCATGTCAATCAATTGTTGTTTGTGCATAAAAATCTAAAAATGTGATCATTTAAAATGATTTCAACATAAAAGAAATGACTTTGTTTGGTGCACATTTGAACACTTAAGACCAAACTGCTGAATACTAGGTGTTGAGAAAACTATGTTAAATTTAAGTTGTTACCGTTTTTGCTTTTGGAATGATTTAAGTTGTTTATTCATTAAGCAGTGTAGACATGCTTCAGTGTCACTATAATTGTCATTTCCGAATATCTGAGGCAGAGGAAGAGCCATTCTCAGCATTTTTATTTAACTAATTTTTGTATGACAAAAAAATAAATTGTTTTTTAGTTATCACAACTGTTGTAGCACTGTTACTAAACTCAGCTCAAAATAAATTCCAAATTGATCTGTATCATGATACGTATCGTATTCGTGGCTTTAGTATGTGATGATGCGTCAATCGTATCGTGACATTGTTGGTGATACACAGCCCTAATCTCTAACTTGTGCATCAAGAAGGCTTTAAAAACAATCGACTTTGAAGAAGAGATTCTCCTGGCCGAGAACCGGTTCTTTGGCTGTCGAAACACAAAGAACTGGTTCGCGCGCAGGCAACGGCTCCGAACCGGCTCTCAAAATGCTTTGGTGGAAAAGGGGCTTCTATGGATCACTAATGGATCTTCCATGAACCACAGGCAAAAACAAGTACATGCACAGGGAACTACATGGCATTGATAAATTATGTGAAACAACCCTCGAAATCACAACTTGGACTGACCAGTAAAGGACCATGTGTAATTTAATTAGCAACTTGTGAATTCTAAGTACAATAGACTTATTTTTTAAATCCCAATTCAGTAAAGCCCAACCACAGATGAGCAATTTTGTTTAGTGGGGACCACCAAAATCCCCAGGTGCTTCAACGGGGATATAAGAAGTGTCTAAGTATATGTGTTTATTTATGTGTGTGGTGACCAGAGCTCCCTGAAACCCCCAGCAGTGAAGGATTTATAGGCTCGGTCTGAGGCAGTCACATTTGGAGAAATAATTACTGATACTGCCAGAAAGCATCTCAGTAAATGACAACCCCACATGGGCACAGCTGGGAAGATCAGGGTCCTTTTCTTAATAAATGTGGTCTTAACGCAGAATTCAACACACTATTCCAAAGAAAAAAAAGGTCTGCCACTGAAACAACATTCTTTTCTCTGATCATCTGATGTCTTCACGGCTGCTTTCCTTTCAAACCAAGTAAAATTGTTGTGAATGTTGTCTTTAAAGAGGGGCTTTCATCTGGTAGCTTTTGCCTTTCAAATTGTAAAAAGAAAAAGAAAAAAAAAAAAGATAGTAAATAGTTGTTGCCATGTTGAAAACATTTGGCCTAACAGTAATTTTTCCCCACTGGCATTCAACATGCTGAACTTAGTGAGCTCCTTTGGATCTGCTGTAGATCTATGGCAGGAGGGTCAACCAGGTGTTTTATAGGTTCCCGTTTTGAGCCCAACGTTTGCAGAGTTCTGCGAGCAAACTCACTTTTGGCCTGGGACATACGGAGTCCACAACTACAGAAAAGTCATAATATGCAGACAGATTTGCTTCAGAGAGGCAGTAAAAGGTAACGATGTAGGAAGTATTCCAAATGGAACAACCCTTGTCAGTTTTCACTGCCCACTTATTCCTCATTTCATTACAGTAAGCCACGTCATCACAATGAAATATTGAAGTTTAAAGTCACCCACATTCTTTAGTGTTAAATTAGGGCCAAGATTTTGATAAGATACGCATCACGGATACAGGAGTTACGATACGATATATTGCCAATCTGCAGGGCTCCAGACTAACTTTTTTCACCTCCGTCCTGGAACCGTCCTAAAAAACAATTTGAACCGTCCTAAAGTGAATGTCAACCGTCCCAAATTAAAAATGTTGTTTCTGTACTTTGTTATTATCATCCATAGCTGTTAGATAACTCAAACAATTCAGATGACTAAAATATAATGGGTTTAGTAAAATTGTAATGCATTAATTTAGAATTTCTCTAAAATTTCCAAACCTACATACTTCCAGAGAAAAAATCTATTATCCAGATAATATGAATGATTTTAAAGTTTGAACATGCAATACAGATACAGATTTAACTACTGTGACTTAAAAAAAATACCTTAATTTTTGCCAAACAAAATTATTATTTATCTTGCCTGAATGTTTGCGCTCATTGCATTTTTACAATGGGGTAATGTTGTTAAGAACTTACACAACACGAAGCTTGATTTAAATTGTTCAATACAATTGAAAAAAAGTTGCACAAATAAAAACAATAGAATAAAGATACAAATAAAGAGAAAAGTTTTTGAATAGGTCAAACACTATTAGGCCTTTCATAGACAGAAACTGAATAAAGAAATCAAATGGAAAATAACACTGGATAGTATTTTAGTCCTGAATAAATTAAATACATAGGCTATTAATCCTGATTACTTTAACTTAAAGCTCTCTTTTATTGTTTTGACGACAAAATTAATGACCGACACATACTGTATGTTTGCTGTCACTTTAAGAGCTAGAGCACGGATCCTGTGTTCATTACACTGGCATGCGTTTTATGCTTATTAAAGACAAAACGTACTATGTTTAGACTATTATACTCACAAAGACCGAAATAGACACAGTTTTGCGTGTTAAAGCAATATAATCCGTGAAAAATAACTTTTGTTACTGGCCAGCTGTTCTTGAGGCGGATTTTCTATGAATGCGCGCAGAAAATCATCCCAGAGAGCGCGCGAGCACTGATTAGTTTAAAATCGCTTTAATGTTTAAACTGGTAAGACTAAAAAGACGTGCAAATGGTAAACTTCATTCACGATGCACTGCTGGCCCGATTGTGCTGTGAATATTCCGTCATGTCCCGACTCCTGAACGCGAGTGTGTATTATCGCGGCAGCGCTTGATGCTTGCCTTGGCCAACACATTTTGAGAGAAGAGAAGACGCGGCACCGCTGAACACTCACGCTGTTTGTGAAATTGCGTCTGGCATTAGTATTAGTTATTAAAAGAATGATTTGATTGTATATTCTGTGTGGATTGCGGGAATATCCCACATTATAAATATACCTGCGGGAATGATTATAATTATGCGCAACACCCGCTCCGAAATTCGAGCCCTGTGAACATACATACAAAATGTCTTTCGTCCTGTAGGCGTCCTGGAGAATATTTCTGTTCGTCCTAAACACATTTTCTATCGTCCCAGGACGATAGGCGCCGATTTAGTCGCGAGCCCTGCAATACTGTAAACATGTTGGGGTTTTAACCAAACACCAAAGCCACTGCCATGAATATTGATGTAAGTCTCCAACAGCGACCAAATGGCTGCATTTTGCGACCTTTTTTCTTGCCGGTGTGACTCAATTTAGTTAGAGGTCACACTGGTTCGGCCACACCACGTTGCCCAAATGATGAGAGCTGCCGGATTTCTGTTGCATATGAAAAACATCAAATGGCAACAAGCATCAAATGAAACTGAAAGCAAAATGAAACAGTGCTTCTCATTTGAAATGCGCAGCATTGACAGTTTATCAGCTCAGACCAATATTAGACAGCACAGGCAAACAGGTTTACTTATGGGCTGATCGCGAACACCTAACACCAGTACTACACAGTGCTGAAAAATCCAGTGAGAAACCATTGAATTCGCCATAGAGCACAAGCTTACCGCTTTTAATCAAGCTAAGGCAAGCAGAGAGTTTTGAACACTGGCTGGTTATGTATTTTCTCAAATATGTATTTTGGATCATTTTTAACCCAAAAAGAGCTACGGACGGCAGCTTTAATGAATAAGTTGTAGTAGGCTTTTCAGTCCACAAATCACCAACATTTGCCATAGATTTAAGGGGGGTTGACTGCGATTTCACTTTTTTCATTTTAAATAGTGTGTAATGTTGCTGTTGGTGCATGAACAGTATTTATCTCAAGTTGCAGCGCTGAAAGTTTAGTGTAAGCAGAGATCGTCTTTTAAAAATCAGAAAGTATAATTGCCTACAAAACGGACTCAATTTGGGACTACAGCTGGGTTATGGTACGTCACTAACCTACATATTTGCATCAACCCTCCCCTCAGAATATGCAGAAAACGGCATGCGAAATGCCCATATTTCTGAGGCACGTTGACTTGTCGAGTGTGTTGTTCACCCAGCTGTCAGGTCTTCTGTGTTCGGGCTTCCCATGGACGCTATTTTCCTCGACAATGGATACAATTTTTGTTTGATTATGTTCCTGAAAAGGACGATCGAAATCTAGCGAGTTTAACACTGGATTCAACAAGAAACTGTTACTAAAACATAAAGCAGTTCCGAACTTTAAAACCAGAGGCAGCAGTTGTTGGGCCACAACCTGTAAGTAGGCTAAGACTTCATCATTTTAAATGTATTTGCATGTATAATTCAAGACGTAGCCTTGTGCGTTTTATTTTTGTTCAAATGCCAATTTTTCTTTAGCCACTACTAGTTATGACTATGCTATTTTGTGTCTACGACAAACGCGTACAAACATTATGGACCTGAATTTTCTATAAGTACTAATGTTTTAAACGTATTTTTCATGTATATATGCTTTATGACCTTATTTTCGATTTCTGATCAAGAACGTAAACATGCCAACGCTGTTTGTGTTTAACATTAGTAGCCAGTCAGTTGCTATCGTTGCCAGTCAGATGCTATTGTGTAAAACAACGCGTATAAAGTTAAAAAATGTAGCAAATTATCATTCAGAAACGTTTAGTAAGAGTGTAGGCACCTGTAGGCACGGTACATCTCAGCTTTTTATCATATATTTTGCATTAAATCATAAAGAGAAAACTTTGATGAATTAAACACATTTCATAAGACTATTATTCTTTAAAAAAAATATTATTAATGATAAATTTAATGTTTATCTAATCCATAATCAATTATTAAATTTAATTGATTACAGGCATATTTTTGATTAATAAAATTTAAACAAATGGTTTAAATTTATAATATAGAAAATGTAAAAAATATACATATATTTTTATCAATTTAATAGTTATTTTAACTGATGATTATTAAATGATTGTTTAATACCATGTAACATGATATTTTCTGAGACCGTTATCATACCGTGAAAATCTAAATTTACCCATCTAAAATACCTACTTCAAAACTCTAAATATTATTCAATTCGAATATTATTTTTAATGCAATGACCAAAAATGTTTACAAAAATAAACAAACATGCAGTTACTGCAGTTTATTAAAGCAAAATAATAGTAATTTTATGATTAAATTACCTTTAGGATTAAAAATCCTCCCACCCCCCCAGCGCTACCAGATCAGGTACTAGTCCCACTATCTGTAGAATTTTAGTGGCACCGGTGCCACTGCTCTCAAATGTTAGTCTGGAGCCCTGCGTACACAAATAAATAAATATTGATACAGTGTTTAAGAATCAATATAGTAATCACCAAACATAATACGGTATTCCCTATTTTCACTTGTCATGTATCAACTTTTTTTTAACAGCCCTATGAAAAACTGTAGAATATCTTCCAAGAAGTGTTTGTTTCATTCCAAATGCTCAGAGGTAAGCCTACTACATGAAAGCAACTGTGATGCACAACATCAAAAAAGGATACAAAGACGGATCCTTAGGCTATTCTTAAATCCAGACACAACCTCTCCTTTAAAGTAATGGAAAATGCAAAGGTAAGTATATTATATTAGTTTTTGAACATGCGCCACATTCATAAGGCCTTCCAGTCTTTTGGAACTTACTCTAAAAGCTGAATGTATTTGGATAAATAAATCAAACTGCATTTAGATTGTCTTAATTTAAACGTTTTGTCTTCTCATATTCTAAGCTGACAGTGATTATGCAGTCCATCCATGCTGGTTAGCACTATCTACATTGACTAATGACCATGCCATGACAACAAATAAATAATGACAATACCTAAGCTACAATAACAGTATAATGGCGCTTTTCCACTGCATGGCACGGCTCAGTGCGGTTCGGCTCTCTTGCGTTTCCACTGCGTGGTATGACTCGGCTTGGCTTTTCAACTGCAGTTAGTGGTACCATTTAAAGCGAGTAAAATGTGCGTCGCAAACAACCGAGTGTGTGGTAACAGAGCAGTGAAGTCTGCTCTCTTCACCTGCACAAAACGCACCCTAAGACCAAAAAGCCTTGTTTTTCCTAGAAGGAAAATGATGGACACGATGTTCCTGACAGACTGGAATTCGTGCAACCAGCACAAACACAATAATTTACCATTATGGCTTCTCTAAAACTCGATCTAAAACTTTCTGTCTCTAACTACATCTACACCCAACAATGAGAAAGCTGACCACAAGCTCTTTTATTTGCCTAGGCCTACGTCATTTGACGGCGTTGCTAGCGGGAAAGGCGTATTTCAGAGCCTTGCACATTTTCACCAAAATCTCTACATCAAATGAGATTTCATTTGTAATTTCTACATACATGTTTTTAAAAGACCTCTGCAGACAATTTAAAGTATTAATTCAGAAATAAATTCAACCTGCATGTTGCTCTTTAACATCTGTAACCACGCACCTCCAACTGACAGTAGACAGGCTGCCTGTGTGCCAGGAGGTGTATTTTTGGTTGTGGCACTCATGGGTTATTGAGTTACACGCAGGTTACTATCATAACAGTTAAGGTTGAGGCAGTAAAAGCAAATACAAATAGTTTTAATTCCAATTAGTGTTACACCTACTTTTCTAGATCCAATCAGGTGCTAGTTGGAAAAAAATCCACGCCCACTATTTTGCCTCATTTAGTATTCCGTTTCTCTCGGAAAACATCGGAGAAAATGTGTCCGCAACTTCTGTTTCACAGGGACTTGAATGTCAAATGCTTTGGATTCTGTGATCACCAAGATTCATTTAGCAGTAAAACATGTCTAAATGTAGTCCTTGAGAATAAGTTAACCTTGAAAATACTTCATCTGCATTAAAAACTCTTCAGTTAGCTGTCTGAGGGTTAATGCGAAGCCCACATGCACAGAACCACCAGAATTAGCATTCCATCAAAGCTCTACAACTATAAAAAGTTTCACGTCATTTTAAGTCCAATCACGTATATGGCTGGAATTTTCTTCAGCTTCTTTGATCACTTTAAAGCAGTGACAATCCTTTCTTTCAGTGGCCCATCACTGAGTTTAGCTCTCAGCTCATTAATGAACATTAGTTTCCTGCAGGTCTGCTTCTCCTGAGGGCAGGGTCTGAGGGATCACTTGGACGGCTAGGCTTGAGTCTGTGGAAAGAGCATTGTTTTGAAGAGACCGGTTCCAAATTGTCATGGCTGAGTTGTGGCAGCTCGGTAATGAATCTTGCCTGGTGCTCAAAAGGAGTCAGAGCCAGTCATTAATTACAACCACATGAGCCAGTCCTACTACAGCTGCCACCGCAGTGCAAGCAAACAGAGCTTGTTCCGTAAGAGGTATCTTTCAGAACTCCCACCTTCACTGGAACAACATGGCAATACAGCTGCTGCTTCAGTAAACAAACTTATATGGCTATGATACAAACGAGGGATGGCTCGCTTACTCACATGAGAATGAGAGAGAGGCCAAGCTGGTTTGTAACTAGGGGTGGGGGAAAAAAATCGATTCTTCAGATGCATCGCGATGCGGACGTGGTATCAATTCTGAAATCGATTCACAAATGTCAAAAATCGATTTTCAAAAAAAAAGTATTATTTTATATATATTTATAATAACGTATCTGACGCAACGTGAAAGACGGAACTCTGAAGCGCAGAAGTGCAGTGGCCGAACCGTCTGTGGCATGCACATAACAGAGAGCGCAGACGCGATGACTGAGCGCCGAATCCAAAACACCCTCCTCTGTTGAAAGCTGACGTGTGGAGGGGTGTGCGATAGCACGATTTTTGATCATGGACGATTAAAATGTTTCCACTATCTGCTTTTGAAGAAATATCGTTAGTATCGATGTTACAGTGCATTCTATCAGTTCAGTTCTGGCGCATCTGTCTCAACTGTACAACGCGACGTAGCCTACACATCACACGTTAATGAATAGGTACGGGACACAGCAATTCACAAAAGTTCATTATTTGCATAAGCCATGCCGGTTAAACATTTAATTCACGTGCTGATGCGCTGTTCCCGACGCTCACACAGGCACTAGAAGCCTGTCAAACAGCGCCTGAACACTGGACTAAGTTATCTTTCGAGTCTTATGCTAATACTGTTAAACACATACAATGTTTACATAAACAGAACTGGCTATGTCTAAAGTGAAAGCAAACATTTGAGAGACAATCTGGTGTAATAATATGCGTCTATTAAACGCGTCGCTTGCTGGTCTAAAAGCGACAGGAGTATAGTACTGCCGCTCGTCCTTAAAGGGATAGTTCACAAAAAAAAATCTAACAAAAAATCTGTCATTATTTACTCTAATGTTGTTCCAAACCTGTATTCATTTCTTTCTTGTCCTGAACACAAAAGAAAGTTTTTTTTTTGTTTTGTTTTTTAATGTGGGTTACCAAACAGTTGCTGGTCCCCATCCTCAGGAGAGAGAGAGAGAGAGAAAAAACTATGGATAACAAGTATGCTGCTAGTTCAGGCACACATTTATTTTCCTGTTGGTTCTTTGCAATGTTAATCAAATATATTATTAATTCTTCATGGGTCATTACTTTTTACTTTTTAAAGCAAAGTATTTATAGTCACACACACACACACACACAAAAAGATTCAGATAATCGATTTAGCATCGAATCAGAAGCCCTCTGAATCGTAATCGAATCGAATCGTGAGGTGCCTGAGATTCCCACCCCTATTTGTAACAGTGCAATGTAGTTTAGACCTAAACGTGATCTTTTGTGAGAAGCCTAGCCTTTGTAGAGACAAGCTTAGCATTCTCTCTGATGAAAAGGTAAATCCATTAAAGACGCATAATAATCCTTGTTTGGTCTCATTCACTATATTGTATTATAGTATTTGGTATTTATACACAAAGGGCAACTCTCAAAAAATGTCTGAAAATCTCATAACACATGCACATTAATCTGTTCTTAACCTCTTTTAATCTTAAATTGTTATAAATCTTGAATACTTAGCAGATTATTACATGAAATCCGAATATTGTGCATATACTATTCTGTGTTATTGTTAAGACCCCACAAAAGGCACGGAAACATTCTTAAGTAACAAAGTTTTCGTGCCACTCTATTATAAGTGTTCTGAAGCCATTATGTGAAAAATAATCAATAGTTATTCAATTCAAGATCATGTAAACCTTTCCCTCTGCTGCAGCTGTCAGTCATTCTCTATTCAGCGTTCAAACAGCGCGTCACGTGTTGGTTCCAGTCAATGATGAAACTATCTTCAAGATGATTGAATGTTAATATTATTATACTTGATTTGTAGAAAAAGGTCTACGACTTTCGCATAAAGCAACTTTATCTTGCTGGACTTGATTGCTGTAATATAATCGTGTTACTTTCTACCGGTGTCGGACGCTGTCAGTTAGATCACAACACTAGAGTCAGAGCACTATAATAGTTCTTCATGCACACAGTCACTGAAATGTAAAACTGTTAAAAGAAAAGGCTCAATAAACTATTGCATACGATAGATACTGAACAATACACTGTCCATCAATATGTATTCCTTTGTGCTTTGAACTCCACATGGCTTCAAGCGCATCATTCTCCGCTCGGATGCGCATAATGCGCATTCTTGTTCTGTCCTATCTATCATATGTCGCTGCCTCGTTAAACAGCTGTGCTATTAGGGCTGCCACGATTAGTCGACATTGTCGACAACAAAAATTGTCGACAAATATCTTTGTTGTCGAGTAGTTGTTTGATCTCACGTGACCAAATGTAAGGGCGTGCAATATCGCGATTTGACCGCTATGGCGCTTTGGCGCTAGAGTGTAAATGCAGCCCTTTATAAATGCAAGTGCGGTAAAAAAGAAAACAGCGCGAATTATGGCGGAGTGCAAACGAATCCGAACTAGCAAGGTTTGGCAAAGTTTTACAAAACTTAAAACCAACAATGCCGTCATGTACAATACATGCAAGGCATAACTTGCTTTTCACGGGAGCACAACATGCATGTTGGAGCACTTAAAGAGGAAACATCCGGGCAAAAGAGGAGCCGGTGAGAATCGAGTGTTCTCCAGCTGGAGCTAACTAAACTAGTGGTAAATCTCTTTATTAGATCATGCAATACTACTAATAGTAATAATATCATCAATAATAATATAATTACAGTAATGTGATGATTTATTTTGCATAGAATAAAGCTTGATTGAGCTTAGGAGTCAGGGCTGTTTTTATTATTGTAACACTATTAGGTATTAGTCTTATTACTTGCCTGTATTTTGTTCCATAATCATGAAGACTTACAAAAGGAGATGTTAGGAATAATATCATGGCAGTTACTTTTTCTTTTTCATTCTGTAAATTAAAAGGTGAATGAGAACATCTCTGTCAGCTCAATTCTCATGTAAAAAAACTATTGTAATTTTATATCTTTAATGGTTTGCAGATTAATATTTTACCCTTTTTGTGTCCTGAAGTAATGACCCTTTTTCTCTTTCAGTTCTATGAAAAGCAGTGGGCTTATTAAACAATGCTTAGAGAGCATTTGTGTGTGATTTGAGTTAAACTTAAAGAGAATGACCTGTTTAGTTGGCTCTAAGTTCATTAAAACCACTATTTCAAAAGCTGAACTGATTTTCTTGCTAGTAAGAATATGTATAATTCAATGTTTTAACTAATTGAAAAAGCTAAATAATCATTCCAAACTTAATGAATAGCTGGCAAAATAATCGATGATTAGTCGATTAATCGTTCTAATAATTGTTAGATTCATCGATTATCAAAATAATCGTTGTTGCAGCCCTATGTGCTATACATTTAAAACATGTTGTCTCAATTTTATAGTAGCCTTGGCTATATCTAAAATAAATTATCTTTTTGATTTTTGTTATCTTGTTTTTTTCATTAAAGGGGGGGGATTGATTGCGATTTCACTTTTTCCATTTTAAATAGTGTGTAATGTTGCTGTTGGTGCATGAACAGTATCTGCAAAGTTGCAGCGCTGAAAGTTCAGTGTAAGCAGAGATATCGTCTTTTCAAAATCAGGAAGTATAATTGCCTACAGAAACGACTCGAATGGGACTACAGCTGGGTTTTAGACGTCACTAGCCTACACATTTGCATCAACCCCTCCCTCCGGAAAAATGCAAAAAAGGGCATGCGCATATTTCTGCGGTCTCATCAAGTGCGTTATGTTCATGCAGCTGTCAGGTCTTCTGTGTTCAAGCTTCCCACAGTCACAGACACTGTACTTCGTCAACAATGGATACAATTTATGTTTGATTATGTTCCTGAAAATGACAATCATAATTTAGCTCTCTGTGCTGTGACATATAAAACCCTGAAATATGCTTTGGGATGCATGAACAGTGTCAAGTACAGCATCATCTGTACCTCTGTTACTCTTATATGCAAACTGAAGTGAATCTAACCTAGAGGCGACAGTCAAAGTTAGATGATTAGCTAAAACTCGTTCCATAGTTTTACACAATATAGAAGTTATTGAAATGGGCCGGAAGTCATTTGGCATACTCGCCCTTGGCTTTTTTTGCCACAGGCCTAATTATTGAGTACTTCCATAATTGTGTCACTTTACCTGTGTCCAAAAGTAATTGGAACAACCTTGCAAAGACTCCTTTTAGTTCAGGAGAACAATCTTTAAGAAGGCATGCTTTAAACCATCTGGGCCAGTGGTCTTATTAGGCCATAATTTACAAAGGCTTGCCATGACATCGGCCTCAGTGATAACTGATGTTTCTGCAGGGAGATTATTACATCTCATCACATTCATTTAGAGTAACTAGGCTATGCCTTCATTCTTTCTCAGTTAAACTTGATCATTTGTTCAGAGGTTATGGTGCTAGTAAACAATAATAATATTATTAGACATTTTAATGTAATTTATGTAGTTTAATATAACTAGGGATGCACGATATATCGGCCACATTACCGGTATCTGGCTGATATATGATCATTTTTAATGCTTATCGATCATCGGCCCAAGCAAGAATATTTAGCCGATACTCTAAAAGCCGATAAATAGATGTATTATTTCCTTGAGCTGAGGCACTTTAGATGTGCACTGTTTCAACATGATGCTTTTAAATTGCTTGAAATACAATTGAAATCACTTTAAAAAAGGAAAACAGTTCTAGTCTGTCATATCGGCTACACAACATTAAAATAAGAACATCATAATTCTGTTTGTCTCTTGGCTTTTAATGAGGAAATTCAAAAATTGTCAAAAAATTTGGATTTAGATTTATCGGCCAAAATATCGATTATCGGCTTTCAAATACAGAGAATTATCTGGTTATCTGATATCGGCCAAAGTTGTCATATCGGTGCATCCCTAAATATAACGTTTATTGAACATAACCAATACAACACAAAACAATACACACAACCAGTACAAGGCAAACAGTCAAATATTGCACAGAAATATTGCACAGTAAGTACTGTATGATATTGCACACAATGAAAGAGAGTTAAGTGCAACAGAATGTCTCGAAATTTGAATAATAGTGTAACATATACTAGGTAGACAAACTGAGATTACAGAGGGCGTTGTTAACCTTGTATCAACATATAGAATTTTCTACTACTAAAAAAAATCATTATACATCCTGCCCAATGTCGGCCTACATATGTTTACATTGAAGGCTATGAATACAAATATAGAGAATTTAACAACGTAGGCAGACGTGCTCATAATATCAAACTACTGTGTATATCGATATAAACACAGTATCGCCTCGATCCTAAATTGTTTATTAAAAATATATCGATGTTATACAAAATCAATATACAGACCATCCCTACTACTTAGCATAAATGTACTTTCAGACAGCGCTTAGGTTAAATGCTTTGAGGCGAGAGTAAGCCGACACTTATTTAATGAGATCTCCTCATACCTCAATGAAGTCGGTGAATGTTTCATGTTCATTCTTGCTGTTTTTCTGGAGTGTCAGGAAGGATCTACCCCAAACAAACACACTGATTTAAATCAGCAACTTCTCACTCACCTCCCTTTCACGCTACCATGGAAACTATTGATAAAAGACTGGGCCAGGCCAAAAACCTCAACCTCTTGAGGTCTCTCCTAATATGGAATTGAATGAGAAAGTTTGCTGAAGACAAAGGCCAACATCTCCAAGAGATGTAACCTTTCTTTTTCGACAAGAGTAAAGCACTAATATTGATCTGATGAGTGCAGAACACTCCACAAGACAGTGGTTTACACTGCAAGGTCAGTTAGACGAAACCTGCTCTGGAAAAAAAAACTGCAAAAAGAACGAGTCAAATAGCCAAGAGTAGCTCAGAGAACGGTTCTCCAGAGGGTTGTATCATTTGAGCAAGCAGCTCAGATCTTTGATCCAAGACAGAAACTCACTTGGCCACTAGAATTGCACAAGAAATAGTAACAACATTGAGCTGCTAGCTAGATTTCTCAAGTTTCTTGTGGACTGGCTGAACATGTCAAAGTGATCAGAACCATAAAGTTCTGCTTTAGTAGCCCTTAGAATAAATAAATAAAACACAGAGAACAAACCATTTCTTTTAAATTTCACCTGTGGTGATAAGCAATCAATCACCAGCAACTATAGAGCGATCTCAAATCTTCCTTTCATAGCAAGATTGAGAAAAAGTTGTCTGCAATCAGCTAAAAAAGACGTTATTTAAAAAAAAAAAAAAAAAAACAGATTGAGCCAGATATCGTAGAAGAACGTACACACACTTGAATCAGCATATGACTATCTGGTTAAATTGTCTGACGTGTATGTTTAAAAACAATAATATCCACATGACATGCAGGCAAGCCATTTACGCTCGAGTGAGAAAAGGCGTACGCTGACAGACGTTTCAGAGACACAAACATTTCAGTGTTTCAAACTTGCAGAGGAGTCTCAATAGAAGCCTGGTTATCTCTGTTTATTTTTTCTGTTGATAATTAGAAAAACCGTGTACATTTAGCAATATAGCAGGTGGATTATGTATATGATATATATTACGATGTTAATATTGTCTTAGACTTACTTTAGATGGCAACTTCTTGATTCTGTAACCATATTACAGTATTTTTCACAAATAAAAGAGTTGTTTGAAAAAATATGAATAAAACGGAATTAAACACTGTAACCAACAGGCCAAGTAATCTGATAAGCACGGGGAATCTTTTTTTTTAAGACAAAAAAAAGACAAGCCAACACTAATTTTACATACAGCACAGTGGAAATTACATGAATGACATGTTCACACTTCAAAATTTGTAATAATGACTCAATTTTAATGCATTGTTAGACACAACTGTTAAACAGAGACCAAATGAAGACGGAAAATGGGAACGCTGTGTGCTCAGAGCCAGATTCTCAATGCAGTCAAAGTAAAAGTCTATAAAAGTAAATATCCCGTTTCCAACCCATCAGCCAAACAGAAAATCTTATCAGCAGCCAATGGCAACATATCGGTCAACTGCCATTCTTCTGGATGATTCATGCATGTATATTTATTGTAATTGCCAGAAACTTTTATTAAAGGAACTTGCATCATGCAAGATTTGAAACCATGACATGTTAGCACCATGCTATACTGTTTGAGCTACACAAAAGCTCGTTATTCTACAGATTGAAAAAAAAAAACAACCTTTCCTCATCTCTGAATCACCTTTTCTTTTGTAGCTGATGTGACCAAACACCCTTGACGTTTCAATTGCAAGTATCAGTGGCGTTTCAAGAATCAAACATGCAAACTAGAGCCAGACCGATATATCGGCAGGCCAATATTATCGGCCGATATTAGGCATTTTCTAAAATATCGTTATCGGCAGTTATAATGACCGATAAATGAATATTTCAAAAATAAAACAAAAACGGACGAAACACGCTTCAACCGTGTCATGAGTGTTGTCAGAAAAAGTGCAGGTAAAGAGATAAGCAAGCTGACATTGTAATTATAAGGTAGCTTATAACTATAAGGCAATGTAGGGACTAATTATTATTTTATTTATCAGAACTTTAATATATTTTGATGTTCCTCAGTTCTGTTGTGACAATAGAAAAAAAATCTTTTTAAAATGCATTATCATATTCTTTTAGTTAAAAATCATAAATAACTACAAATAACTAATGTTAGGGAAATCTGTTAATATTTTGTTGCGCCTTTCTGAAATAAAAATAATAATAATATCGGCCGGTATATCGGAATATCAGATTTTAAAACCAACAAATATTTGTATTGGATATCGGCCTTCAAAATCCTATATTGGTCTGGCTCTAATGCAAACAACCAATTTGCGTGATCCAGTCGAATTTCCAATGGATTAAAGACCACCAGTCCTGCACTTTTTCTTCAATAACAAGACATTATTTTACACTGAAATATGTAACATTACAGAAGACAAAGTGACTGCCATGCAAATACATTAATTGAATCAGTTATCTCAGCTAAAAGCTGTAAAAGACCTGCAACCATCTGTCTGTCACATCTATTTGAGGTGTTTCCACTTTTTACAGAGAAAAATGTTTCATAGGCAGCAAGTTTACATCGTAAATCAGAGTGGATGTGTTTCGTGACCTAAACATTCCATGTACTGCTATGTGCAAGGCCATCTACTGACACCCCAAAATAACTCAGACACAAGAGGGCTGATGCTGTCTGTTAGCAATGAAGAGCTGGATAGTTGAGATTTTTCATCCCTGTGTTGTTGGTTCTCAGAAGGAGAGAGTGAAAGCTTTCTCTCTTTACTATATCAGTGTGAGACTGGATGGACGGTGCAGTGATGTCACAGGGGAAGCCATAGAGTCTTACAAGGGAGACAAAAAAGTTGCAAACAAGGCTTTTTAATAAACATTTAGGCCTACCTCCCTCCAAAAAAATGCATCTTCTTTCAATGAGATTCTGAATATTTTGAGATGACAGTGTAGAGCCGTCAAATTAGTTTGAATCGCAAATATTTGTCAAATTAAAAGAAAAATAGGCAAGTTTTTGTTTGCCTATCCAGTTGAACCCACTAGATGTGGCACAGCTTAGGGCTATAGTCAACCAAAGAAATACTTAAGTCGACCAAAGTCTAGTCCTGCGCAACAATTAGTCGACAAAAAAAAACAAAAAAAAAACGGATGTTTTGATTGAACATTTTTTAAACAATTGTCATAGAGCATTTATAAAACAACAATGAAAAAACATCAAAAATAAATAAAACTATAATAATAATACATTAGATTTTTTTTAACTGCAAAAAGTGAGGAGCTCTGTCCTAGGTCTATGGTGACAGTCACAATCGCGTACCTGATCACACCACACGCTACAAAAAATATAACGGCTATCTGCCACATAATGCAAAATCTTAACAAAAGCTCTCGTTTATACAGGCTATATTCATCTTTATTTACAAAGCTATGGGTTAACTTTTGTCCAGCCGATCTAGGCGTTTAAAAAAGGGGGAAAAAGGCCTAAAAACAATCTGAAATAGGCTGTGTTGTAGGAAGGCTGCAAGGCATATAGGTTTATTTTCGTTTTGTTACATTATTTAGGCTATTTTCAAATGCGTAAAGTGTACAAATAAAAAAATGAAAACATTAAGAAATCACAATCATGATAAAGCCGTTAAAAGGGCTGCTCACGTCTTTTGCGCGCTCAAGTTCGATTTCAAATGTAGGCACGTGATGTGCGCGCTCATAATGGAGCAACGCGGTCGCTTACCTCCAGTCTTGTAGTCTTAGTATTAAAATGTAGCCAGAAAAAAGATTTAGATTTCGACTAAAGCCAAAACAAGTAGCGTTCTACCTAAATGAATACAGCAAAACTACCTATATCCCTAACTGAGTGCGAAGCAGCAACGCAGCCAGCCACAGGTGCGGTTCCCGAGTGTATTATGTGTGTGCGCTAAACTGTGGCGCAGTTACAAAAATAGCCTAAATTAAAGCATTTAAAGTTGGGGATAAAACATATGCTAATTATATTAATTATATAATAGAATACAGTAATAAATAACTGCTTATAAAGAAATAAATATCAAGGAGTAAATCAGTGAAAATGTATTTCTATTGGTAAAAAAGAAAAAGAAAAAAAAAAGACCAATAAGAATGTCAGTCGACCAAGACGGCATCGACCGATTAGTCGACTAAACGACTAAAGTTGACAGCCCTAGCACAGCTACATTGGTCATTCAAAACATTGCAGAAAGAGCGTTCTCCTGTAAACAGGGCATTAGATGGACATCTTTGACAGTTGCACTCGTGTCTAGCACAAAAGAGCAGCATCTTAAGAAAGCTGTGTAAGAAGAAAAACTCAATGTTTTTTACCCCATTCCACTGTTTTTTAAAACGCAAAAGTATACTTTGTGATCAGCGCTTCAGCTATAATACATAATACTGTTTTGTTATGAATTGTTTATGCAATTTACGAAATTATATTTGATTTATAAACATTATTACATGTTAATTCATTAAATTGAATAAACAATTTAATATGGTACATTAACATTTTGCCTCAGGAGACAAGCCAAAAGATTTTTCCCCTGAAATTATGCCTTTTAAATTCAAATATAATTAGATTATTAGCAATATTAAGTAAAAGATTCAAATTGAGTTGTTCTGCCATTTTAATCGCCCAATGACTTACATGAACATACATTCAGCTCATCTGTACTGATTTCATTTCATATACTGATCTCCACAACCACTTCGACAAACACTGAATACTTCTAAAATTTCATTATGGTCATAAGACCAATCATGTGAATTAAATTATATCTTTATGTAGCACATGACCGCCAAAAACAGAAAACAAAAAATAAAATAAACAGAGCAAATCATTGTAGCAACCACCATCAAAATGCAGCTTTCACCACAGTTCCCATTAGAAGCCATCTACCTTTATTCTATACTGAGTAACTTACAGATATGAGGGCAGATTGTGAACATACATAAGGATATCATTTCATCATTTGCAGCCTTTATGATTAATCAGAAATAAGATCTCCTTTCACATACATCAGACAGATTTGCACTGAAAGTCACAATACGTAAAGAATGACGTTATATCTAGTGATCGCTCTGAAGAAGAAAAAAAGGAGAGGGAAACAAGATTAGGATCTGTGAAAGGCATTACAGAACTTCAGAAAGCTCAGACTGAGATCGACAGGAAATGACAAGAGCATGACAGAGAAAGCAAACAAGAGGAAAGAAAGAAGTAGAATAAGAAAGAAAGTAATTATAACAAAGTAATAACCTAATATAGCCAATAACTTCCAATGCAAGGAAGTTGTCTCCAATTTTGCCATAACACAGCAAATTACGATTGTTTCTTAAAAAACAAGATGTATGCAGACTTACTGACGAAATGTGGCAGCAGCAGCGCAATAATTGATTCATATTGTATCCCAAAAAGGGAACAGATTCGGCAGGTACTATGCTATAGTCTATCAATATCTGGTTCAAGATAAAATATACGTTTTCAGAGATTACTTTGGGTACAATTTATATTGATTCTTGCTTCTCTTTTCCCAAATATTCATGAAAATTAACAAAAAATGTGATTATTGGCATGAGAATATTAAAATAATATTGATACAATTGGGATATCAATATAAAATATAGCAATACTTTTAAATAGTATTAATGTTACCACCCACCACTAATCAAAACTCCAGAAATCAGAGAGATTATTGCTTTTAAAACTGTTAAATATTCAATAACATTGTTGTGGAAGAAGTTTTTACATTAATTTCAGAAAAAAAGTAAATTAATTCACCTTTAAGGAGAAAACTTAAACCTACATTCATTCAAAGCACCAAAAATAAGGCATCCATAAACCACCACAACCATAAAGTTAAGTCAAGGATTCCTGTGAGTCATAGAACAGGATCTCTGAACCACATCAGTGGTAATCAGACTCCTGTGCAGAGCAGCGGACACCTGATTCTCTGAGGCACTGGCGGAGCAAAACTACAGACTGCTGATGTCCCTGTGATAAATGCATTCAGGGACTTCTACTCACAACCCCACTGCTTACAATGGCCCTCAGTCTACTTTAGTGCAGCAAGGTGGTTTTGATTCCAAGATGGGGAAGCACTCATTGTTAATCCACAACATAGAGAGCAAACATTACTTGATAAGACCTTCAGGTACGTTTAAGGATCCCAGAATGCACTCAGAAGTGACTCAGCAGCAAATGGGGCAAATTACATTATGAAAACTGCTTTTTGAAAGAGCTGCTCCGTTCCTACCTTTACAAAACAAAGGCGACATGTTGATGTTAATAATCTGGTATGAACAAAAAAAGAGCGTAAAGCCCACCATAAAGTTCCTCAATCATCTCTGACGAGACACAGAAATCCAGTGTGCCCAGAAAGAGGCACTCATAGCTAGGGCTGGGGCGGTATGGATTTTTTCTTACCGCGGTTGAAAAGCAAGAAATTCCCGCGGTATTGCGGTAAACCGCTAATACCCAACCCAAACCCCCCCCCGCCCCACACCCCCAGCCGTCGCCGCCGCAATCTATGACGCGTGCAAACAAGCGCACACACAAGAGATGAACTTAATAACGAACATGTTCGTTCGTTTATTATTTCACATTTGGAACATTTACACACAGAACACAGGAACATTTAGAACAAAAAATGGAGTGATGTCTAGGCTATGGTTTACATCCCAGCCTTTATATTTTTGGCTAGAAAAAACAGCATGTTCACTTTGTCGGGTTTGAGGGAGGCCCTGAAAGACGTAACGACGTTACCTGCTGCACTGAACACACGTTCTGAGGGAATGCTTGTAGCGCAAAAGGTCATATATTTTCGGGCAACTTTTGAAAGCAGAGGGAATCGGACATGATTGTCCCGCCACCAGAGGGTCTGCGTGGGAATCCAGGGCTTCCTCCTGCAAATACCTTCTGATCTCTGTTTCCACACGAATTCTCTTGGGGATCGGAGTAGATGTTTTTTTTCTTTTCTTTTCCCAAGTAAGTCCGCCAGATTCGGTTTTTTGGGAGGGTTGGGTGCACTTGCTCCCTCTACATCACCGTCATCACGCTGCTCTTCGGGCACATCAATCATCATCTCCTCCATAAGCTCATCCTTCACCTCGTCAGCAAAGTCAATATCCTTATAGGGTCGACAAACGCGGTCTTTGCCAATAGTTGAGTTGAGGGTGCACTGTATTTTCCATCAAAACGGCAGACATTTTTTCTTTGAGATTGCGCGTCAATTGGGTGTCCTCCTCAGCTGGGAGCAACAGATCCTCGGTGACTAGCTGCAGCACCGGTTTCAAAGAGGATGCAGTCACTAGGTCCGTGTACTACCGTGATTGTATATTACTTAAGCTATATAATAAATATTATTTATATTTTGTATATTTTATTACATAGCTATTAATATATTTTTATTAAAATCTTTTGTCTAAGTGGTTCAAGGCTATTTAACGAAGTCTACTATTAATTTAACATAGTGTTGCTGCTCACACTACAGATTGTATATTAGCTACTTAGGCTATAAAATATAAATATTATTAATATTTTATTACATAGCTATTTATATATTTATATTATTAATTCACATATCGCGTGTCCGCTTTTGTCTAAGTGGTTCAAGGCTATTTAACGAAGTCTAGCTATTTAATTTAACAAAGTTGCGCTGCTCACACTACAGATTGTATACTTAGGCTATAAAATAGCCAATAAATATTATTTATATTTTTTTAAATTTTATTACATAGCTATTTATATATTTATATTATTAATTCACATATCATGCTTTTGTCAAGGCTATTTAACGAAGTCTAGCTATTTAATTTAACAAAATGTTGCTGATCACACCACAGATTGTATTACTTAGGCTATATAATATAAATATTATTTATATTTTATTACATAGCTATTTATATATTTATTATTAGCCTATTAATTCACATATCTCCTTTCCGCTTTTGTCTTGTGGTTCAAGGCTATTTAACGAAGTCTATTTAATTTAACAAAGTGTTGCTGCTCACACTACAGATTGTTACTTAGGCTATATAATATAAATAAAATTTATATTTTTTATATTTTATAACAGAGCTATTTATATAGCCTATTTATATTAATTTATAGGCCTATCTCATGTCCGCTTTTGTCTTAGTGGTTCAAGGCTATTTAACGAAGTCTAGCTATTTAATTTAACATTAAATCGTGATTGTATATTACTTAGGCTATATAATATAAATATTCTTTATATATTTTTTATATTTTATTACAGATTATTTATATTATATATTTATATTAATTGACATCTTGTGTCCGCTTTTGTCTTAGTGGTTCAAGGCTTAAACAAAGTTTTTATTAAATCGCTGTTGAAAGAGAGTTAAAACTTACTAAGGAGTGCTGAGGCAGGTCCAGCTCAGTTTGTCCTTTTTGAAGCCGTTGTTTTTTTTTTTTGCCAGCTATGAGAGAAAGTGGTCACGTGCGTTCGACACAAACCCATGGCCCGGGCGGTGCGTTCTTTTTCTGCCTTCATGGAGTTGGTGACGGCTAAATGGAGGTTGTGACCGAAGCATGGTAGCCATCCCCATCCAAGTTTCTTCACCGCAGCCACAATGTTGGCTCCGTTATCACTCGTGACACAAGAAATCGCGTTAAATAAGCACGTGCAATTAAAAACTGAGGTAGGCTACTGCTTTGGGGCTATCGCATATGCGCCTGTATTTTAATGCTTTAGCAAAATAGAATTCAAATTATAGACTACAAGATATATTACACAGGTACTCTTGCATACAGGCCTAATAGTCAACACAAATGGAATGCTATGTGTCATGAAACATTTTTTTTTTTGCGGTGATGACGGTGACAAGCTTAGACCTGCGGTAGGGGTCACGTGACCGCGGTATTGCGGTAATGCGGTAACCGTCCCAGCCCTACTCATAGCCATGAGTTCTGTTTTCAAAGCCAGTCGTGACAAAAATATGCAGGTCAGCTTTTCAGAGGATAACAGAGGTATGTGACCAAAGGGGAACAATCATCTCTCAAACCTGTTCGTATTTCACAAAAGCCAAAATAAACCCACTCAGCAGCACCATCTCATTTGGATTCTTGATATAATTTCAGAGCAAACCCTTTCCTTTTTAATATTTTGATACATTTTAGTAAATATTACTACAATGTGTCTTTTTGTGTAATTTTCAAGTCTTCTTTAGTATTTAAATTAGGGCTGTCAAACAGTTAATCACGATTAATCGCATCCAAAATAAAAGTTTGTGTTTACATAATATGTGGGTGCACTGTGTATAATTATTTCGTGAGTATACATACATGCATGCATACATGCATACATACGTGTGTGTGTGTGTATATATATATATAATACACACACATACATGTATATTTAAGAAAACATATTATTTATATATAAAACATTTATATTTAATGTAAATTATATATAAATCTATATACAGTATAGACCATTTTGAAAGATGTAAACAACACTGGTCCAGAATAGGGCTGTCAACTTTAGTCGTTTAGTCGACTAATCAGGTCAAATGCCGTCTTGGTCGACTGAAATTCTTATTGGTCGACCAGTCGCATTTTTTTTTTTTTTGCCAATAGAAATACATTTTCAATGATTTACTCCCTGATATTTATTCCTTTATAAAGCAGTTATTTATTACTGTATTCTAAATATAATTAGCCTATGTTTTATCCCCAACTTTAAATGCTTTTAGGCTATTTCTTGTAACTGCGCCACAGTTTAGCGCACACACATAACACACTCGGGAACCGCACCTACTGGCTGCGCTGCTGCTCGCGCTCAGTAAGGGATGTACTGGTAGGTGGTTTTGCTGTATTCATTCAGTTCACGCTACTTTAGTCGACAGAATGTCCAAGAAATCTGAATCTTTTGTCTGGCTACATGTTTGTGGAGGTAGGCGACGGTGGCGACCGCGTTGCTCCATTATGAGCGCGCACATCGCGTGCCTATTTGAAATCAAACTTGAGCGCGCAAAAGACGTGAGCAGCTCTTTTAACGGCTTTATCATACTGACTCAATAGATTGTTTTCTTAATAGGTTTTTATCTGTACACTTGACTCATTTGAAAGTAGCCTAAATAATGTAACAAAACGAAATTAAACTTATATGCTATCTTACAACACAGCCTAGATTTCAGATAGTTTTTTAGGCTATTTTGTCTGTTGTTTTAAGACGCCTAACAGATCGGCTGGACAAAAGTTAACCCATAGCTTTGTAAGTAAAGAAGAATACAGCCTGTATAAACGAGAGCTTTTGTTAGGATTTTTCATTATGTGGCAGATAGCAGTTATATTATTTTGTAGCGTGTGGTGTGATCAGGTGCGCGATTGTGACCGTCAGTATAGACCAAGGACAGAGCTCCTCACTTGCAGTTAAACAAATCACTTAATTTTCAAAGAATTGTATTATTATTATAGTTTTATTTATTTTCGATGTTTTTTCGTTGTTGTTTTATAAATGCTCTATGACAATTGTTTAAAAAATGTTCAATCAAAACATCCGTTTTTTTTTTTTTTTTTTTAGTCGACTAATCGTCGTGCAGGACAAGACCTTGGTCGACTAAGGATTTCTTTGGTTGATTACAGCCCTAGTCCAGAAACACTTCCTGTTTCAGTTTGTAACTGTTTTCTTTATTTCACATGTAAAGACAACATCTTAAAGATGTTTGTTTAACTTTTTAATTCAGTTTTATATGTTCTGTTGGTTATATTTTAGCCCAGCTTTTATGTAGTGTTAAAAAACTGAAACAGGAAGTGCTTCTGGACCAGTCTTGTGAAATGGTATATATACATGCAAATATTTCCTAAATATATACAAACATGTGTGTGTATTTATATATATATATATATATATATATATATATATATATATATATATGTATACATATATATATATATATATGTGTGTGTGTGTGTGTAAACACAAACTTTTATTTTGGATGTGATTAATCACGATTAATCGTTTGACAGCCCTGAATTTAAATACTCTCAATTTACTATTTACATGCTGTCTATATGTGGCTTTCTGTGTGCGCAATGACGGCGAAAATGTTGGAGCATACGGCACTGGCAACAAGTTTACAAAAAGTGTCTGTTTTTATCCCTGTTACTTTTTGGGAAGTAAAAAGCACCTCTTCCGAAGCTACAACACACCAACATGTGAGAAACTGTGATGTCAGCAATAGACACTAACAGTTGATTTTACCGCTAATCTCACGTGAAATGCATAGCGTATCTATCAACAGGAACTCTTGTCTGTTTTACGCTCTATTGTAGATGCCTCACCAGATTTGAGATTAAACACGGTGTAAGTGCATGCCGAACTGGGGGTAGAAAACGATACGGTTCGATTTTTTTTACCGACAACTGTTAAACCCCCAATATGCATGTCTCAAAATTATATCCATTCTGCACTTTTAAGACATCAACATCAGCCATCAAAACACCCACAATCGTGGAGTGCTAAATGTAACCACCATAAGCCTGTCCTAAACATTTGGTTAAGCTACATTCTGCCTCATTTGAAACTACATAGCAACTTTCAAAGTTAAGCTTAATGCTATGGCTATTTTTTAATGCTATTTTAATCAAATTAAATGTTATAACATATAATTCCATCTGATAGAAATTGCTCTCGATTTGAGCTAAAATGGTAAGCCATAAAAACAAGTTCAAACAAGGCTGCACCAAAATGCCCTTGTCTGGACTTCCTCTTTCCAGCAGGAAATTGATGCTCTAGACCCCAACCTTTTCATTAACTCCACTGTGACACTAGTAATGATAATGACTGCAGTGCTTATAGGCCCTGTCACAAATACCCAGCAAATAACAACTACTAACCAATTCTCACTGCATTAATCCTAGTGGTGCTGAATACAATATCTGAATACAATCACAGCAGAAATGACATCACAAAGCCTTTTTTTTTCTACACAGAAAAGAAAAAAACATGAATTAAATTATTCAGATTACAAAACAGTTAGATTGACCCCTTAGCCTAGAAAGAGGCTTTGAATATTCTGCACAGATGTAACATTTAGATTTTAGGCAGAGCCATTAAAAGGTTAGTTCACCCAAAAATTGTCATTAATGACTCCCTCTCATGTCGTTCCAAGCCCGTAAGACCTCCGTTTATCTTCGGAACACAGTTTAAGATATTTTAGATTTAGTCTGAGAGCTTTCTGTCCCTCCATTGAAAATGTATGTCGGTATACTGTCCTTGTCCATAAAGGAAAGAAAGACATCATCAAAGTAGTCCATGTGACACCTGTGGGTTAGTTAGAATGTTTTGAAGCATCGAAAATACATTTTGGTCCAAAAATAACAAAAAGTAGGGCTGCACGATAGTTGGCATTGCGATATTTTATATTTCCGCGATATATATTGCGATATTAATAATAATTTCCCCAGATGATTTGAATAGCTCTGTTTGGAGAATGAATCATTGAACGACTGGGGTGGTTTTGTTATGGAGTATATCCGCATAGAAACTAATATTAATTAATTGAATGTTGTTTACTAATGTCAGTTAACAGGTTATGTTAACAGGATTCTGCACATTAGTGGTGGTTGAGGAGATTCCCTTCCCCCTATATAAAGCACTTTGAGTGCAGAGAAAAGCACTATATAAATGTAATGAATTATTATTATTATTCATTATTAATGTAGTTAACTAGACTTTAATAAATGGAACCTTATTGAAAATGTATGTCTCTTGAGTTCAGTGTTGAATAGATCAGTTGTTTTAACCATTCATTAAAGTGAATCGGTTCAAATGAGTCATTAGTTCGCGAATCGGACGTTTCATTAACGGACCACGCCATACCCGCTGTGTGATTATCCAGGCAGGTTAGGACATCGCACAAGATTTGTGTCAACACAGAAAACATTTCATCACTGGATCACATTTTTTTTATTGAAAGTGTGGTTTATGTAATGTCATCTGAAATGTGTGGAACAGCAACAACCAGTGGTAGTTCAGAAAAAAGGTCTTCCGACCTTTTACCGTCATGTATTCTCAAAGATTTTCAGTCAACTCAATTCATTGATATGCTCGAGCACAGGAGAGCAGAGAGTTTGAAGACGGTGAGTGCACGCGTGACCGGGACTTTCTCTCTCAGTTAAACGAGCGCAGAAGTCACTCATCGTCATCTACATCATTCACCGGTCAAGTTTGGCGGGACAAAAATGCGCTTTACTAAGGCTGACAGAAACAGAGCGCAAGTTCCAGTCTTCTTGCGCTTGATGTTTAAACTGACAGGACTTGCAAATTGATAAACTCTCACTATGATGGACGGTTAAACTTTGCATTTAATCCGCGAATCACAAGCGTTACACGCAGCCTACTGATCACGAATCATCGGATTAACGATCCCTAGTGACATCGCACATTCTTGCGGTGTGACTATCGTGGAATGCGGCACATCGCGATATCGATGTTAAAGTGATACATCGTGCAGCCCTAACAAAAAGCATTGTTATTACGAGCTTCGTTTACAGTCTAAGGGAGATGCACGCTGTAAACAATTCAATCTTCACAAACATGTCAAAGGATTCCAATATGGATGCACCAGATACGCGTCCAGTAGCGTCTTACATCATCAGCTTCACTCTGGACTCATGAGCGCGAAATTGACAACAGAACCAGAAGACAATACAATGCTGAATAAAGTTGTAGTTTTTGTTATTTTTGGACCAAAATGTATTTTTGATGCTTCAAAAAATTATAACTAACCCACTGGTGTCACATGGACTACTTTGATGATGTCTTTATTTCCTTTCTGGACAAGGACAGTATACCGTATACATTTTCAATGGAGGGACAGAAAACGAACAGGCTTGGAACAACAAGTAATTATCATTTTTGGGTCAACTAACACTTTAAATCAAACAAACACATGGCTAAACAACCATACAGTCCAATCACATCATTTCAGACACCTAGCCCCTGATTCATGTTTTCTATTAGGATTACAAATTAAGCATTCATAATTTCATTCAATATTTTTGACCAAAAATAACAGCAACAGCCCCAAATTGCATAGGCCTGCTCAGTTTTATTCCCCTAAAGTTTGAGCTTCATCTCCTCACTATTCATGCAACATGTGTCATAACAACCTGGTGTATCAAAACATGTGCTAACCTTTTTTATTTAAAGGTTCAATAAGCTATTATATTAAAATATGTTCTAACTATTGTTACATATGTCAGGGTTTACATGGTTAAAAATGCAAATGTTGAACTGACCTGCCCCAAATCCACTTCTATCTTTCTGTGCGACTTTTGTCACATAATTCTGACACACATCAGTGAGAATGAATGACTCAAATCCGCTCATACACCACTGCTCTGCATCTTGTGAATGGCGTGTGATGTAAACCTAACAAATCACCACATAATTAAGGCTCTAACAACAAAAGCATTGGAATACACTTGGAAAACGTTGATGACAAACCAATAACGTTGCGCCTTTCATACATGTAACCGTACAAAACTAACGTAACTTCCAAATGTGCATTTTGTAACATTTCTATGAAGATTTTAGCAATGTTCTTAAGCATTAACTGTCTACTCAGAGGTCGCTGCAGATAGTTTGGCCTATCGGAGCTAACATATGGAAGAGCTAACAGACTACAACAAAGTTTCAGTAGTTTATGAGCATGTTTGAAACGACTTGTGTGAACTTTTGGACACTAAACAGACACGAGTTTAAATAAGCTAGTTAGAAGAAAGTAAGTTTCTTTGACAGAGTGCCAAAAAGTTCTTGTACTAACCAACACTTTGGACAAAGCAGAAATAAAGTGGAGCAGACGGGAAAATAAAGTAACGTTAAAGTAATACACACCAGGAGTTTCTTGACCTCTTCCTCGCTCATGAAGACGTTTACATTCGGCCTATTGTTGTTGTTTATGCCCGGCGCATTGCTCGGGTTGGTGAGGCATCGGGCCCCTTCGAGGAGCAGGAGGAGAAGAAACCCCCCAGTCTCCACAGCACCGTATGCGGCCAACCCCGGGACACCGCCGACGCCGCGCCTCCACCGGAGCCCCGCGCTGGCAGAAACATCACAGCCCACCGTCGCGTCAAAAAGTCTCTGCGATCGAACTGAGCCACGGAACCTCATCCAAAACTTGAGGTACTTCTTCCCGAGGGCGACATACTACTAGGTTTGATGACGGCGCTCTCTGTCGACCCCTCTCTCTTCCCGTATTGTCCCCCTCACCCGCCGCTGATAGCCGTCCAGCTAACTTCTGTTAGCTCGCGCTCAATCTCAGTGAGCGCACGGGCGCGAGCGGGGCCAGTTGGACGGTGTTAAAGCGATGTCTTTCCTCTGGGAGAAAGTCCTGAACTTTTATTTATTAAAATCAAAATTTCCCCTACAAGCTACAAACACTTTCCCAACAAACAGTCATTAAAAGTGTCCTCCTCCAGCTCTGTCCTTTCATGGTCTTTTCCAACCGCAATCTCAGTTTTCATTGAAGAAAGCGGGGAGGAGGGGGTCATTTACAACTTGCGCGCGCACACAGGGACGTTTACGGGCGCGTTCCTGTGGTGGTGTGTGTTTAATGTAAGACAAACAGGTGACATTATGAATTGCCATTGGTAATGCCATTATGAGCCCAATTACTAAGCTAGTCCGTTGAACCTGTTTGAGCTCGAATTAATTTTTGTGGAAAATAAAAATTGAGTGAAACAACAATACAATAAAGTTCAGCTAAATGAAACACATTATTGTCCCTCCCTTCTATTACAAATAAAATGTAGCAGGCCTACACAGGTTTGACTCAGTAAACAAAATGTAAATAGTATATTAAGAAGGTAGGATACCAAAGGATAGTCTACTACATTTATTATTTAGAAAATCCTCGAAATATATATTCTTGAACAGAATACAGGCCTATCTGAAATTATTCATTATAGCCTATCAAGTATGACTTTTTAGGCTATATTTTCTGTCAATTAGGTTATATCACTAACAAGACACATCTTTGGTGGATGTGCATTTCAGTTTGTTTGCAAACAATTAAATCATCAATTTCATTATGCTTTATCCCATTTAAAATTGATACTTTTTATTCTATGTTTGTACACCTTGCCATGAGCTGGTCTCTGTTTTCTCTACCACATTTGCATACGTAGAACATAATATTTTGTAGCTATACTTTGTATATGTGTAAGTCTGTTTTATGTTTTTATGATTCTCTTTTAGTTGTTTTATTACCTTTTTATTTATGTGTTTTATATTGATATTGGGGGAAACTGTGCCAATTCATTTATTTTACATTGTGAACCTTATGCTTGTGAGAGCACTTTGAGTTGCATTTCATGTATGAAAAGTGGTATACAAATAAATGTTTATTATTATTATATAACATATTTGTTTATATATATTAAGTATATATGACGTATTGCGATTTGCACTTCTTGTTAGACGCTATATTTAAATTTCGTTGGGACTGTACTTTGCACAATAAAGTTTAATATGATCTAATCTAATGGCATAAATGCATTAACTGCAGCCCAAGCTGTGGTTTAAGTGCTTTCCTAAAAGGCACAATGAGGATAGAGCGGGTAATTTGTAAGCATCTTAATTCCTGTCACTACTTACTTGCTAGGGAGGCCTTGAAGTTTAGAGGGCATGATCCATAACCACTACATTTTTCACAAATCCAGACAAACAGTGTCAGGGAACTTTCCCTAATGAAAAAAAAAAAGATCCTAAGCTTTTTCTTCCCTTTTTAAAAAACAAAACATAAAATAGTGACATCTTGTGGTAATTCATAGTTTATCTAGCCTGGCTAAAACTCAAAATCTGTTGTCAGTCTGTGTCTGGATGCCCACAAATCAGTGAAAAACAATAAATATTTCTTTACATGTTTCATATCACTCCCTCCCACGTCCCACCACAAGAATTTGGAGAAAACGTTAAGTTTTAACATTTTATTATTAAAATATTCAACTACAAAAACAGACTATAAACACTATTTACATGGTAGTTAGCAGACTGTTTAGCTTTACACAAACAGAAACAATGGTGAGACAGTTTTTCCAGTATTTTGTGCAATCTTGCTGTAAGAGAGAACCAGGCTGAAGGTTGAATGAACATTCTGGTAGGTTTTGGAGATTGAACAGACAATAATTCATAAAAAAAAATACCCTGAGGGACTTGACGGCCACTACATGTCAATATCTAATTATATTTACATTTGAGGTATGCTAATTGATGCAGGTAACTCCTAAAGCATATGGTCGGAGGTCATCTATAGATCTGGAACTGTAAATGACCAAATGCGTCCACAGGACAATGTGACCAGTGATGCAAGAAAGGGTCAACAATGATGTTAATGCATCCTCATTTGAACTGAGACAGAGAGAAGCAATTACTCCCCAATGTTGTCATTGATTCATCCTCCTAAAACAGGAAAAACACATTCAGCATGTGACACACACATATACTGTATATATATTTGTCCATTTCTATCAGAGATTGAACATATACTCACCACTATTATTGTTGTTTTTTAGCTCTTCTGTCTAATGAGAGAGGGGAAAAAGTTCATTTTTTAATTTTTATCCGTAGCATTAAAACATAAATCTATCAGCTCCATGCCATGATTTTAATTGTATAATAAAACAATTTTCTTCCATATATTTGCATCTACAATGTTGTACGTACTTGGAGTTTTCTTAGGCAGCAAAGGCTCACAGATCTCTTTAAAACAAACATCCTGCTGAACTTTATATGTCCTTTTGTACCTGAGGGAGAAAAATAGATACTAGTGGATTAAGACTGGACCAAAACAGGACAACAAACATATCCTGACAGGAGTCACTTACAAATAATGGCAAACACCCTCCTCCCATACAGGTACACTCTTTGTTTCGGAGTAAAGGCGAGTACATGGGTGAGGCACACGCTGACAATCTGCACACAACAGGGCAGAGAAAGGAAATATAGTGAAGATCTTATTTCAATATTTCAGGCAAAGCTGCTAAATAATATTTTAGATTATGTTAAAGATTATATAGATTTTATTTTTGTCTGATTGATGATTTTTAATATTACTTTGGTGACTAGTTGGTGGGATCATAATAAATAAACAAACTAAAATAATACAATTAAAGGGTTAATAATAAAAAAAATACCCTCAAAAAGGAATAAACTCTCAGGGTTTGCATAAAACAGAAGTTGCATTCACCATTGTGAATGTGTATTTTGATTAAAGCTACAATACCTAAGATTGGCATGTCGCTAGAGGGCGCTACATTCAAAACAACAACAACGGCTTTGCTTGATGACGACGTGGAGGAAACGTGGAATGATGGGAACTGTTGTTTCAGACTTCCACCGTGGATAAATCAGGTCAGACGGAAATCGAAAATTAGTTGTCATGGATGAGGTAAAGTTCGATTTTTATAAATGTTGCGTTTAATGACATGCTTGTTTTTCATTAAACTGAAATAGCCGCAAGAAAAGTCAGGTTTAAAAGTAAATTAGTTATCACAGATGTTACTGTACGAGTCACTGGACGAAGCTATGGTGGAGAGGGTTTGAAGTCAAATCGTTGCTAATGGATCCTGACTTCGCCCTATGCTGCAATATGCATTTAGTTTTGCATTCATTTACAGAAATCAGCTGCTTGAATGACAATTACTGATGTTATTAGATTTTTCAGGTGATATTCTCAATTCTTTTAGTTAACGGATGCTCTGAGGTAAAGTTTTCAGACTGCAGACTCAGCAACGATTGTATTTAATTGTACAGTACAATCATAACATAGAACAGACATTATCTTCCTTTCATGTCATTAAACATAACAATATTGCTGGCCATATACTGATGAGAAAGTGCGCGTCCGGTGTGCGATACTGGACTTTGTCCGAGACGTGGTGCGGCTCTTCTCGTCCAGTGTGTGACCCCCTTTACAGCCAACAGTTCACATTCCGAGAATAATTGAAAAGAATAATTCTGCTCCATTCCATAACAAATGCACGAAACAAGCTGACGTTTGTTGCTCTGATCGACGCTAACGCACAACTACAACTTCCGCATTTGTCCAGGACTACACGTAGTACGAGCGGAAACTGAGGTAACGTGGATATGACGCGATCGACTGGCGACTCCCAGCTCACCCCTGCTCACACGCCCCGTTTCCTTAGTTAAAATCTCAATTTTCTCGCGATTTAAACATTGTTTGAAACATTTGGAATATTGTAAGTTATCATCTTAACTAAATATATAACACTGGCCTTGTGATTTTGAGATATTTTAATGCAAAAATCTTAGGTATTGCAGCTTTAAGTTTAGATTATTAGATAATAATTCATTTCCAATAAACACTGCAATATTCCATAAAAATAAGTGGGGGGAAATTTTATTTCATGGTGACTTTAATTGGGCATTTATTAGTGATTCGTCTGTGTGTGTTTGCATGCTTGTGAATGAACAGATGAGGTCATACTAACATAGCTCACACCGTCTGCCTTTGAAACCAGTGGCGCAGTTGCAGCTGAAGGACTCGTTGATCTGCGCACATGTTCCACCATTCAGGCAGGGCTGAGTTCTGCAGTCTTGAGATGACTCTACAAAAGAAGAAGAAGAAAAGTTTTTAGAAACACATGTACAGAATGCTTTGCTACATGAAAACTTTAAACACCGGTAAGCTTGCAGCTTTTTCATGTTTGGGTTTATTTAGCTGCTCTTTTAAATACACATAATCACATGCACATAAATATGCACATTTAAACAACCATAAGTCATTTTTTTTGGCCTTAAACCATAATAGATTGCTGACAGATGTGGTTGTTTATGGTGACGGTCATGCTGCAGATTGTTCAGAATACATGCAGTGGTATTTTGCCTCTTTCAGCTGCGACCAATTAGAGAGTTTGAATAGCACCAACTGTTAAAACACTCTCCTGTTTTAAGAACCAAGAACTCCCTGCCTAGAGTGAATCAACAAATTTCACTTGTCTAATAATAATCTTGAGAGCTTTATTGAAAGATTACCTACCAGATTTACTCTTTGGTGCTTCTTGAGGAATTTCCAGAGCTAGACTGATCTTATTGGTGGTTTCTTCCATCTTTTCTAATTTGATTGGAGCATCAGGCTCTGTTCAAGAAACAATGAGAAGAAGAAAATCAAGTTGAATAAAAGCGAGTTTAAAAAAAAACATATATAAAAGCAGCTCCATATTTTTATGTATTTGTAAGAGAAAATGTTAAGCCTGATATTGTAAAAACATGTTGTTGCTTTATTTATTTATTTATTTATTTAAAGAAATGGCCTTTATATTGTAGTACATTGGAGGCTACTAATATTACTTAAAATTGTATCTGGAAATAGTTAACATTTTGTAATGTTAACAGTGTATTTTTTCTAGTCTTTGATAAGAGTAGATAACTATAGATTACAAACATGATATTGAAATTCAAAAATATTTAAATTATTTGTATTCATAGTGCTTTCATAATTAATATGACTCCAAAACTTTTTTTACAAAATACATTGACTTGTGATCCCAAGCTAAATGCAACAATGGTCATGAGAACTCAGTAGAAAGAAAAAGTAAAAACACAAATTCATTTCTGAACGTAATGCAGCTAGTAATGAGTAATACACATATATAATATATATCATATATATATATATATATATATATATATATATATATATATATATATATATATATATATATATATATATATATATATATATATATATATATATATATATATATACATATATATATGAAAGTTAGATGCAAAAGCCTGTAAGTGCCATTTGAAATTTTTCATTTTTATCAAGCTTGTATATTGTATCAGCTTGTATACTTGTTCAGTAATTTCACTTAAATGGCAATGAAGATTACCTATTAATTGTCATTTAAGTGAAATTACTGAACTTAAATATACAAGCTCTGATAAAAGTGGTCATTTTAGAAGAAAATTTAAAATGGCATTTAGAGGCTTTTGCATCTGAACTCTTCATATATATATATATATATATATATATATATATATATATATATATATATATATATACAGTATATATACAGTATATATTATATATATACAGTATATATATATATATATATATATATATATATATATATATATATATATATATATATATATATATATATATATATATATTATATTTCATAAATCTATACACACAATTGTTTTTTATTTCTTACCATTAAAAAACTAATAAAAATAACAATATTTAATCTCAGGATTTCTATCATTATAAAGAAGAATGAAAGTAATAATGGAATGTAAAAAAGTAAAAGAAAAATTAGGTAATTGGGATAAAAGTGACTATGTTTATTAATATCTCAGTTAAATGTTAACTTCAACAACCTATAAAAACTTTTAGTAAAAACTGTAAGAATGAATGAGAATGTTTTCTCTTATTTCCTTGTTTGAACCTCTTGAATAAACATAAATGTATTCATTTAGCAATTTTGATCACACCGCATTTATGTACATTGAAATTATTCATTTGATACAATGCACTCATTGTGCATAAATGCTTTTATATTGTACTTATATTTTTAAAAGTACCTGCATGTAATAACAGCTAGTTACTTTTTGTAATTGCATCTATAATTACACTGTCGACTATTATCCTACACCTCAACCCATCCTTAAACCAACCCATACCAAACCTGTGCCTAACTTAACCCATATCATACCTCAATACCAGAAAAAGTGTTTTGCAATACAATATGAGCAAATTAAGTAAATTTTACTTTTTGTATGCAAGTAGTAGTTAAGGAATATTAAAGGGTTAGTTCCCCCAAAAATGAAAATATCATACATACTACTATCATAGTATGTATTTTTTCCTACTATGGTAGTCAATGGGGATTGAGATCTGTTTGATTAAAACATTCTTCCAAATATCTTCCTTTGTGTTCAGCAGAACAAATAAACACATAGAGGTTTGAAACAACATGAGGGTGAGTAAATACTGACAGAATTTTCATTTTTGGGTGAACTAACCCTTTAATATAAAGTGGGAACCAGATATATTTATAAAAAACTATTATAAACAACATAACTTAAAATTTAGTTAAAAAACACACTGCGTTACAACAAGTTAAACAATCTTATATGAAATAATTACTGACTTGTGCGATGTCGGATAGTTTTACGTGGAAGTTTGGTAAATTTAGCTGTAATTCTCCCTCTTCCATCAATAAGCTCTGTATATCTGAAAGAGAAAATAAAAACAGAAAACAAATTATTGTACGAATGGTTTAACAAAAGTGCATCCATTATTGCCGTGTTGCATCTGTAAAGCACTTTACCTTAGTGGTTCTTCAAGGAGTTCTGTTTGCTCATCTGTGCCTCCATCTTGAACTTGTGTCAAGGTCTGTCCCATCTGCTGGTCCTGTCCTCCCTGAGGTCTGTCCCCTCTGCTTTGGTCCTTTAGAATTGGTACTGGGCAATACAGGATACACAGACGGGTCACCATGATGACGACATTTTTACAATCTGCAGACAAGCAATATCGGCCACTCACGTGTGGTGAAGGCTATGTGTTGAGAGACACTCTGAATGTTGTCCTGGCCTGTTTTGCGTACAGCAGTAAGGGAAAGTCGGTAATGCTGGCCTGGAATGAGGTCTCGATATGGTGTACGTCCCAAACTTCCATCAGGTAGGTATCGGCTACGGGTGCTCAGGCCCTAGAGTAATATTTAATACAAAACCATCTGATAGACTCCGAGGATGATGGTCCCATGTGACCCGAGCAGAGGTAGTGGTGATATGTGAGAGTGTGAGATTCTGAGGTGGAAGCGGCCCTGATGGAGTGGACAGTATAATATGTTGTTATAACAGAGTTATAGAGGTTCATGTGTTTGTAAGTTAGGGGTAACACATTACAAATAACATGCATTGTGTCATAGGTGCTGATTTATGCTTCTGCCAATGGGTGCCCACCCTTCAGCCCTCCAATAGTATCAGCCCCATCAGCTAATTAATGGGGAATATCTCATGTTTCTCTGTGGATGCTCGAGCCCCCAAGCACCCATGGCATCTGCACCAACAGCATTACGTAATCAGATAACTTTTGTGATGTAACGAGTAAAGTAATACATTACTTTACAAATGTACATATTTATATTTGATTTACTTTTTAAAAAGTAATGCATGCTACTTTTGCAATAGGTGACTCTCAGCAGAATTTTTTTTTGTTATGCTGTTCTACGCTATCTCACGACCAATTTGTACGAATTCGACGAATTATTAAAAGTGTCTAATTCGTACTAATTCGTACGACCTCAGTCGTACGAATTCATACAATTTCTCTAAACCCACGTGATGGGTAGGTTTAGGGGCGTGGTAAGGGGTAGGTAATTCATACAAATTCATATGAATTGGCCAATTCGTAAAACATGCACGATTTTAGCAAAATTGTACTAATTCGTACGAGTTAGGTCATATGAATTGTTACGAATTAGCTACTTTATAACCATTCATCGAATTTGTACGATTTGGTCGTGAGATCGGGTTGTGCTGTTACATGATGAAAGCATTCACTTTGTTAAGCCTGTTAAACTGTCTAAATGTATTTTTATAAATTTTTATCATCTGTGGAAGTCGTATACCATAAAATGTGTGTTCAATCATTTCATCCAGTCAATGTGTTTGCATACCACTGCGCAGCCTGTCCATGCAGACATCATACGTTCACGTACACTGTTCAGACAGAGCAAGAATAGACCTTGTTCGGAGCAGTGCCATGACAGGTATGAAAGTGAGGCTGTGAGGGATAGACTTACCATGTTTCCAATGGCATCCGCTGTAAAAAGCTGAATAAAGCTTCCTAGATTACTTACAATTTTCCACAGCTTACATTGTTGGGAGTTTTTTGTCATCTGAAATTTCTTGGAAAAATATTTTCCCAGTGTTTCATAAGCAGAACAATCCGAAAACACATTAGTCCATTGAAGAGATGCATGTCTATCCCTCACAGCCTCGCTTTCATTCTCATTAAAAATCAAAGATGGCGCTGCCGTGAATAAGGCGTATGGCAGGCAAACAACCTAACTTTCCTTCTGAGACAACAATAAGTGGAGTTGGACTAACTACAGTTGTATAAACCACTGACTTTGCCCTGTGGAGATAATTCAGTGATCTGAAATGTCCTGAAATCGCATCATAAAGCTGAAATACAGTGCATACTTTCCTTTATGTCAACAGTCATTTCACAATCCCATGCTTATGCATGCAAGCAAACTTCTGTTTCTTCGCTCACTGTACAGTAAAGATGTCTCACAGGTGAATGACACATCATGCAATCCAATAACGTTGTCCCATGGTCATCTCTGTGCACGTTCATGTGTTTTGGAGGAGGCGTGTCTTTAGATGGCGATTTGCAGGGAGGGTGGGATCGTATGCTTTCAACGCTAGCAGGCTAAAGTTAGCATTTCTCAGATCACCTATTGCACCTTCAATTTGCTTTAACATTTTTTAAACTACTGAATTAAAATTATCCATAACATAGTAGACATGCGCACTCTTGCATATGCAGGAAAAGACAAATATAATAAAACACATTACGGTAACACTTTACAATACGGGTGCACTAATATGCATTAATTCATCCTTAACTAATGCACAGATAATCATGAGTAATATATAACTCATGAAGAACTAAACCATTAATTATTGATTACTGCATCAGCAACTAATAAAGAGTCTATCTGAATTAATAGATTAAGTAATACATGAATTGCTATTAATTCAATGTGTCATTGTGTATTAATTCCTTAACAACATATTTTATTAACTAATAGAGTAAATTGATGTGTTAATTGACACAATTAGTCAAAGCTATGCACTTCAACTTCCAGTTGTCTGCTTTAATTAATCATTAGCTAATGATTTGCAAAGGTATCATTATGTTATGACTTTACTTGTTGGGGCACATCATTATTAATTAGTCATTTAGTAATTGTAGTAATTTGCGCATTAATTTGCACTAACAATGAAGTAATTAATCATGTATTAATGCATATTAGTGTACCTGTCATATTATCTGGAAGTTGAAATACAATGCTCATTCTGGTAATTAACATCTTAATTAACACTATTAATAAAAAAAGAAAATATTTACATATTTAATTAATAACAATTCATTTATGAACTAATACATTAAACTTACAGACTCCTAATTAGTTTCTAATGTGGTAATCATTAATGAATATAATCATTAGTTACACATTAATTCAGTTTTATCTGTGCATTAGTTAAGCATGAATTAATGCTTATTAGTGCACCCGTATTGTAAAGTGTTACCCAAATTACTTTCAAAAGTTCAGTAAAAATATTTGTACAGTATAATTTAACCTCTAATTTGAAGAGATTGTTGGAATGGCATACATAGCTCAATGGACATATTCTAAGTGGTCATAATATAATTTTCTAAATGTTTTTTTTTTGTTTGTTTTTTTTTTAAGAAAAGGATGAACCGCAACACATTACTTTCCATTAAAAGTAACAGTATACATTGTAACGCATTACTTTTAACTTTTTTCCTGCACTGTTTGCAACACAGAGCTGGAAGATACTCACTGGTCCAGAAGTGAAGTGGTCCAGCAGATTTGCTGGTTGATGGCAGATCTTCAGGGCGTAAACCACTCTGTGTGACTACGTCTACTGTGTACATCTGACCTGGGAGCAATGTGCTGTGGGTTACACACAACTAATCAGTAAAATATGTGTTTTTCAATTTCACATTTTAAACATTTGTGATCTCAGAACATTAAATCAAATTTAGTGATGACAACCGGAAACATTTGGCCGAGACAGAAAAAAGAAAAAAGAAAACAGTTCAGTTTCGCAAAAAAATTGTTTAAGAGGGCCGAAATAGATAAATTTGACCAACGCAGTGATGATGAATTAGTCCAACTCTGACGACACATTTGAACTGTTTAAGTGTCCATTTTGTGCACACAACGTGAAGGGCTACAACAGATAAACAAGAGTAAACGCTTCACTATGATCAAAAAGTTGTAATAGGTACTCTAGAACAATAAGTGGCAGAAGAACTCTTAGTGTTAGTAAAATATATCACCTGAGAAAAAAACACCCTGAACAGCACAAAGTAAAAAAGAAAAAAAAATTAAACCTAAGAGAGGAATAGTGGCCATCTAGTGGCTCATATTTGTATTGCAGGCAAACGTTCTAACAGCTTGACAGAAGTTATTATTATTTTTTTAAGTTTCTTTTTTTATTATGTGTTGGTGAGTAGGCTATTGCTACTTTACACAATTAATCACGTGCTGCCTTTAAGAGAACCTAGGAAGCTCTTACTTCTAAGTCCAGAGATTTATTTTTACATTATGGGAGTAGGGTTAGGAAAAACAAAACAACAGTCATTCATGTGCTCAGAACTCACACATTTCTGACTGCACTTGAAGGCTGCAAAAGACTAGATGTTCAATTACAAGAACATTTTCCTCAAACTATGCAGACTATTCACAGACTTAAAACATGAGGCGACGAGCTTCAAGTCTTGAGAAGTAATTTGTGGCTACACCTGTGTTTTCTCTTTCTTTGTGTATGTGCTGCCCATGTTCTGTGTCATGACTGACCTGAAGGTGTACTCTGTGACGCTGCTATTGAGCACGGCTGTGTGAGGTCCACTACCATCTGCAGGCACCAGGGACACTCGAACCTGACTGATCGCAGCATGGCGGCTAACATGCACCAGCCACCGCAGCCATACCTGAGAAGACGACACATTCACTATCTCCAGCTGTTCCACCCTACGTGGCCCTGAGACAGAACAGGAGAGGAAGAGCCTGTGAGTGAATACTCTACTTGTATATGTTCAGTTTAGAACTATTAGTGTGTAAAAATGAATCACATTTAATAGTGCTTCACATATTTTTCTTGAGACACAAACATTACATTCATATTAATTTAAGGGCCATAACAAGCAAACACAGAGTCAGACTTTACTAGGTGTCTTTAACTACTATGTACATAAAAAATAACAAAATGTTTGGTACAATGTTCTTATTGTTTTCATGTTGTATATTGCACAGCACTTGTGCTTCTATTGGGGTGGGATAAGGGGTTTAGTGGTATGGTGAATTGTATCAAATGATTCACTTGTATGTTAGTACAAAGTAGTTTAAAGGAACTTAATATAAAGTCAGACCAAAACAGATATTGCATTCCTGCTGTCACATTGTGCTAAGAAAACAGGATGTAACATAATCACCATAAAGGTACAGAAGAAGAAAAGTGGGAGCTCTCACTCAGTGCGGATGAGAGGCGAAAGCTGGCTGGCTTATGTCATTGCTGTTGGTGTTGCGTTTGACAGAGAAGGTGGAGATGTTGTAAAGCTGTCCCGGGTTCAGACCCTGCAGCACATAGGTGGAATGCTGCTTCTCCAGGAAGTCTGTCTTCCTTGGTCCACGACCAATAGGAGCAAAGGCAACAGCAAAGCCGCTGATCAAATTCTGAGTGGCATCTGAATGATCCCAGCGCAACTCAACTTCATTTTCTTCTACCCGCAACACATGCAGGCCAGATGGAGGCAACAGGTCTGAGAACAGTGAAAGTATTTAAATTAACTCAAATACCCTCTAAGCCAGTGGTTCTTCACCACTAGAGGGCCTCAGCAAACTTCCAATGGGGCTTCAAGATGATAAAGGAAGGTAAAACAACAATCAAATCAAGTTGTTTCTTATTTTAATTCACCCTGTTGAAAACTACTTGGTTACTCACGTAACCTCAGTTCCCCGGAGTTCAGGGAACGTATTGCGTAGCTATATGCAGTGGGAAAACTCATTTTTCCTGATTTCCTGAAACCTTAATGTAAAACTCATTTGCAGCTGCACAGCTGAAGCAACTGCACATCCATTGGCGCGGCCGTGTGACCAAGGAGACGACTCTGTCATTACACATCAGAGCCCGTCAGGGGGCGTGGCCTCAGCCTATATTAGTCCCTGAATTCGCCATCTATGCAAAACGCCACACTGAATAACTGGTTGCTACTGCAACTTCAGAGCCCTAAGCAAAGAGAACAAGCCGTAATACTAATACGTATACATTGAACCAGACACCGTCAGGTCCGCATAATATACCTGAGTCGGTGACCACCACCATACCACACTAATAAACCCAGACTCCATCGGGGTAAATAGTACATGGCAACAGGGTTTAAATGTACATGAAAATATAACCAGCCAAAGTGGGTTTTATATATATATATATATATATATATATATATATATATGTAAATGTAATACCATACCAGACACCATCAGGCCCTAAGTCATACTGAAAGCACCTTCGCCTGTGAGAGAGGCACCTCCATGTTAAATCATTTCATAAATGTGTAGGGGGAGGACCAACCTGCCGCATCAAAAATGTCCTGAATGGGACAACCAAATAACCAGGCCCATGATGAGGCCATGCCTCTGGTTCGAATGGGCCCTGATACTTATAGGGAAAACATGACCCAGAGGTAAAAGCCATCCATTATCCACTTAGACAGTCTTTGTTTAGTGACTGGACCTTTGGATCGAACCACCAAAGCAAACAAAAAGCTGAACAGGGTGCTGTGGGAAGTTTTGCTGGTCTTTTCAGAGGTTGGTCTGGCAAGCGTGGAACTCAAGCCCTCTCTCTTCATACCACGTGCTAGGATGGCTTCGGAAGCACCGCATTGAACACGATGCTGGCGTGGGTCTTGGTGCTGGGGCATAGGGAAACGTTTCGCCACTCTTGTCTGGTGTTAGACATCAGTCGCAGGGCAGGGCTGAGAGGCCTGTTTCGCTGGCTTTGCTGACTGAGGCGTAGACAGGGTTGGCTTGCGTTTGCTCAAAGCAGAGCTAGAGCGCTTAGGCAGAAAGTGTCGCATGGCCTGGGACACTTTCTGTGCCTCTGTGTACCTCTCTGAAAACCCCTTAACCGCCGGGCCGAAGAGACCGAGTGCAGAAACCAGGGTGTTGAGGAACCTCATTCTTTCCACGTCTTTAATGTCAGGCCAGGTCCGTTGTACTGTTGAGGTCCCGGCCAGCCTCATCCCATGGACCGGAGGAGTTTGGCCTGATAAACCTGCAACACAGCCATCGTGTGCAGGGCTGATGAAGCCTGACGGAGGCGGAATACGTGCGTCCAGCGAGGGCTGATGTGTTACGGCACGAATTTGTTGGGGTGCACAGCTCTGGTTCGCCAGCTAGCAGCCGAGTTTGGGCTACAGATCAGCGGCCACAGCCTCTTCAGAGGGGCGGCAATGACTCATAGCCCTTCTCCGCAGCGCCATCCACCAAGGAGAGTGTTGCGGAAACCGTAGAACCCCGTGTAGAATGAGGGGTGCGCCAGGGCTTGGTTAGCTCCTTGTGCACCTCAGGAAAAAGCGGCTCTGGTTTGTGATTGGCAGAAACCAACCAGAAACTGCTCTCCTTCGAACAGGACCGGAGATGATCGAGACAGGAGAGAGTGACGCACACAGGGACTTGGCCCGCGTACGATCACACACATCCATGCTCTCAGGAAGCCGTTGGCTTCGGTGCTTCTTCTTTCTTGGCTGAAGTAGGTCTGAGAGAGGGGTGCAGGTGACGTTGCATCGCCGTCCCTGGAGAGAGCTAGCCGAGTCCGCAGCATGGAGATGCTTTTCACAGGCCTCACATCCACCGGCAGAGAGTGCATTCTCCACGTGATCGAGTCCCAGGCATAAGATGCAGCTCGCGTGTAGATTGGCCTCGTGCAGCTTGCCTCCTCACGTGGCACAGGTTTCTACACGAGGCATTTGCTTTGTAATTTTGTAAAAGGACACTAGGATATCGCCGGACAGCCCCAGGGGAGACGGCGTCACGAGACACACACAGTTGAAGCGTAGTCTACTGAACTTGAAGCTGCACAAGCTGAAAGGCTCGTTCGAACGGTGAAAGGGATCAGCAAATAGTCAGAGACAAGTAGTTTGTCGCTGAAGGAGTAAAATCTGATATAATGGCGAATTCAAGGACTAATATAGGCTAAGGCCACGCCCTGGGCTCTGACGTGTAATGAAGTAGAGTGGTCTCATTTGTCACACCCCATTGGGCTGGCTGTGCATCTGCAAATGCGTTTTACATATAGGTTTCAGTCAATCAGGAAATAGGTGTTTTCCCACTGCGTATAGCTAAGCAATACGAAGTGACAGTTAAAATTTTTTTCTTTCAGTTATGAGGTAGCAATAGTTTTAAAAGTGATTTTTAGTGATGGAAAAGTCATGTAAATTAAAGGTAAGGTAGGCAATTGCAGAGAGGCTAGCAATAGCAAGCTAGCTTTAAAAGCATGAGATCCCACCACCTCCCACGATCTCATATCTTAAATGCACATGACATTACAATAATAATGAACGTAAACAACTTACAGAGCTCTAGTTGTACCACCTCACTGCTGCAGATTTATTTCGGCGTTTATATTGTTGACATAGAAATGCATAAATCCGAGTGATCAGCTCAGGTAAAACGTCACCATTTGCCAAATCCCGTAATAATGTAATGACATGCTGTGAAAGCAGCATAAGCTTGTTGTTTTGGTTCAGGAGGAAGTGTAAAAAGCGACTGCTGTTTGTTTTGGCACTCAGTGGTTGTCTACAACTCTGTACAGCCTTACAGAACGAGCAGGGTGCGTGGAGGTATGGAAATAGGCAGCCCATTCTACATCCCAAGGCGTCATATACGACGGCTTTTACAAAGCGTATACATCCAAAGCACATGGCACCCTTTAGCGTCAATATTAAATGCGGATATATATGGGGCAGAAGGCGCCTCCTAGTGGTCTAACCCTAACCCTACCTCAGACCTAAACCTACTATAACCGAAGCGTGTTATATTGACGCTAAAGGGTGCCATGTGCGTTGGATGTCTACGCATTGGCAAAAGCGTTGTATATGATGCCTTGGGATGAGATAGCGTTGAAATAGCCCTACATATGTTGACAGGCAGAAAGGACATCGTAATGCATTTTTTTTTTTTAAATTTTGAAAATAAAAATAAAAATTGTTGATATTATTGATCCTATTATTTCTGTCCTTCTATTATCGATTGCTTTCAGGATGTTAAGAGAGTTTCAACCAGTATTACAAAAAGTGTTATTAAAACAAATTGCCTACCATACCTTTAATAATAAAATCTTAAAATGGCATGGTATTTTATAAAGAATGTACATTTTTGTAGCACTAAGGAGCTTTCAATTATGTTATCAAGTAGAAATTATGAATACAAATGACTTGCTTATCCAGTTAATCACAAAACGCTTTGATAAGTCATATAAATTCATTAGTTAATAAAGTGGGATCCTAGAGAACATCAGCCCATTCTCATTCCAAGGCGTCAGTTAAATGACGCCCTGAGGATATCGTCTAACCCTTACCCTACCCCAGACCTAAACCTACCCACATCATCTAACTGATGCTTTACCTTTAGCGTCAGTTAGATGATGCCCTGCAGGATTGCGCCATGTAACTGACGCTATGGGTGCCTAAAGCGTCAGATATTGAAGCATGGTCAAAATTGTCAGTTAGATGACGCCTTGGGAATGAGAATGCAATGAGAACATTCAGCTTTTGAAACTTTTGCAATTCTGAAACTTATTTAAAATTGAATTAGAATTATTATAGTTACTTATTTTAATCTATGGACACTCTTAGTTTCCTAAAATAAAAAAGGTTGAAAACCAAACATACAGCAGATAACGAATCACTTTAACAAATCACATTGCCAGCAAAAACACACAAACACTGAATTCCACTCTATCTTAAAATCTAGTTTCTTTCTAAACAGCGTCCACTTAAATAAAATGGATATGGTTTGATTTGAAATAATAGAAGATCAGGAGCTGACCTCTCTCACAGTCTCTCCCTGTGTGGCCCACCCTGCAGGCGCAGCTGTAGTTCCCCCTCCTATCACTCCAACAGACACCTCGGTTCCCACACGGCTGCAGTACACATGGGTTCTCCACTAGACGGCAACAGAGGATCAATAGAGACCTTACATTTAAAGCACCCGATCTGACAAAGGTACAGAACTAAGATAATGACCCATAGATTTCTGGGAAGTGGAAGGATACACAGATTTCACAAAGAGAATTCAGTTCTATTCAAATCAATAAAAGCAATCTTTTAGGTTTGTGGGGATTTTTGATGAATCAGTTTAAAATAGAAGACTTTTTTTGTTGCCAAAAGCAACTGAAAGTCAATTAAATTCTTAATAGTTCTCATTTTCTTAATTTTCAGTTTCAAATTTGTATTGTGCACTTTAGCAGGAGTAATATTTCATAAAAAGTTAACATACATGTCTGGCAGCGGTCTCCAACATAACCCTCTTTACACACACACAGGTGGTTCCTCCTGTAGCCTCGGCATACACCTCCATTCAAGCAGGGGTTTGGCTCACATCCATCCTGTTCTGCAAAACAAACACACATCTGTATCATAAGATGGGAAATCCTTCATTCTGAGAGGTGGGCTGTTTGTAGGAGATAAAGTAGGTGTGAAGTGTTTTGAGTCTCAAAACAGATTTACTGTAAGTCAGAATCAAGGGGAAAGCAAATTATGCAGAATGACAAAAACATCTGCAGATGCAAGCTGGAAAATAAGTTGGGAATCAAGGCTCAACAAAACAGGTCTCTTTTTTCTTTCTATAGCTACCATATTGTAGCTGAGTTTATAAGATAAAGGCTACAAGCATGATTTTGTTGTGTTCACAAAGGCCCTGTCTGCTTTCTTGTAGATGCTTCATAAATCCTTGTAAAACAAGTCTATAAAAAGTATTCACCCCCTTCGAAGGTTGGATGCTTTACAACTCACAGAGAATTTAAACAGGCTTTTTTTTGTGTCAACGTGTAAACAAATTTCTACAAATTGGTTATTACAGTTATTATATACAAAGTAATGTTTTGCATAAGTTGGAATTTAGCAGATGTAGCTTTGGCAGCAATTATAGTCTTGAGTCTGTGTAAATAAAATCAGATTTGCACATTTGGACACACTGTAGTTTTCCCCATTCAGGTTGTGTGGAGACTGACTGTACAGCCTTTTTCCAAGTCAACCTGGTTGATGTCACGTGGACTTTCCTTCTTAAATTTTCCCTATTTTTCTGCATTTATTTTATCTTCTACCCTCACAAATCATGCTGCAGAAAAGGATCTCCATACACTATGATAGAGGTGTAGCTATGGTCGGAGAAATGGGCTTGCCAAAAAGTGAATTGTTACAACATAAACTAACCTCTAACCCCACCCAGGGCAAGACTGGGACAAAAAATGGGCATTTTGACCCAGACTGGCCCACTACATATGATCATAAACACAAACGAACTTTTGCACGCCCTTAAATATATATACCAACCACTAATGCCATAATGCCGTAATAAGTGAATCAGGAGTGAGTAAGAGTTAAGATGAAATAACTACTAAAAAACTATACTCCACAATAATCTTAAAACAAGCTGCATTTGGATAGCAATATCGATTTTTCCCACAGGATTTTTTGGAAATGCAGGGACTTTGGGAAGTACACATCTGTCCCTCTAGGGGGTTCGGGGGTGTGCTCCCTGTAAGAAAATGTTGTGCTTTTTAATGTTAAATTCATCAATCTGGTGCACTTTGAGAGTTCAACATTAAGAGCTGCAAACCATATTTAGTGTGCAAACTTAAAGAAAAACTCAACTTTTTTAGTTGTGATATAGTGTCTGTCTACATTACACTACTACATACTGTAATACTAGTTATAATATTAATCCCATGGCAGTTATAGTTATATGTTGTAAAACAAATGCACTGAAAAATAAAAGCAACTTTCATAATTAGTTTCAAGCTAATTTCTATACTTGATCACATGATCTTTTATTTTGACGGAAATGGCATTGATCTTTTATTTTGGATAAAAACATGGTTTACAAACTCGTCTCATTACAATTCTAATAAAATGCGTAATTGTCAAATATGCAGATGTGGGAATTATGCATAACTGGGTGGGTTCCTAAAGTAGCCTAGATCTGCTCACCACAGTTCTCTGCACTCACTCTTTTCTCCCCTTATCCTCCTCACTATCCTCATCAGCCACTTGAATGGCCTCTGAAGTTTTTTTTTCTTTCACGCTATTTTTCTGCACATTCCTTGCGTTTCTTCTCCATCACTCTGACTATTTTGACATAAACACACTGCCACTGCTGTGAGTCAATCAATAAAATACGTTTAACATCTACATTACACTCAATGATTACACTACAAACCCCTTAGCTACACTACATATGGATTCCACTTAAGTGTAAAGCGCAACTTATGCGAGTAATGCGACGTGCTGCTGATATTTGCGCTACGCCATGCCACACTACGATACTTCTGACGTCGCAAGTTTCGTAAGTTGCGCATTAGGGGCAAGTAGACTGCATATGGCCATTTGGTCAGAAGCTAGAATTTTACTTTATATTATGTTAAATGAATATTTTTCTTACATAAACTTATCGCTTTGCGTCAGAACCCATGTGAAGTTTGTTTGCAATGGATGGATGCATGTTTTAAAATTCAGTCTGTCGTTGCAATCCACTGCCATTATAAAACTACGAAGAGCCAGGATATTTTTGGGTAACACTTTACAATACGGGTGCACTAATATGCATTATTTCATGCTTAACTAATGCGCAGATAATCATGAGTTAATGTATAACTCATGAAGAACTAAACCATTAATTATTGATTACTGCATCAGCAACTAATAAAGAGTCAATATGATTAATAGATTAAGTAAAACATGAATTGCTATTAATTCAATGTGTCATTGTGTATTAATTCCTTAATAACATATTTTATTAAGTAATAGTGTAAATTAATGTGTTAATTACCACAATTAGTCAAAGCTATGCACTTCAACTTCCAGTTGTCTGCTTTAATTAATCATTAGCTAATGATTTGCAAAGGTATCATTATGTTATGACTTTACTTGTTGAGACACATCATTATTAACTAGTCATTTAGTAATTGTAGTAATTTGCACAGGAACTTGCACTAACAATGAAGTAATTAATGATGTATTAATGCATATTAGTGTACCTGTCATATTATCTGGAAGTTGAAATACAAGGCTTTGGCTCATTCTGGTAATTAACATATTAATTAACACTATTAGTTAAAAAAATGAGTTATTATGGAATTAATCCCCAATTACATATTTAATTAATAACAATTCATGTATGAACTAATACATTAACCTTACAGACTCTTAATTAGTTCCTAATGTGGTAATCATTAATTAATAGCTTAGATAATCATTAGTTACACATTAATTCAGTATTATCTGTTCATTAGTTAAGCATGAATGAATGCTTATTAATGCACCCGTATTGTAAAGTGTCACCAAGTCATATAGACCTAAGATGGCGTGAGGGTGAGGCTAATTAAATAATGGGGTAATTTGCATTTTAAAGTGAACTAATCCTTTAATACATTCCAGATGACGTTACCTATCTCACAGTCCTGTCCAGCATAGCCCTGCTGGCAGTGGCAGAAGTAAGAGCCAGGCTGATCCTCACAAGTACCTCCGTGCTTACATGGCTCAGAAAGGCATTCATCAATATCTGTCAAAACATTCACAGATATCTAAACTCAAACCATGTTTTCACACAGAGATGTCAAAATCTGTAATATTACAACATTAGTATAAATAACAGCGGTGTGTTACCTGTTTGACAGCGCTGGCCAGTAAAACCATCTTCACATTCACACAGGTATGAGGTTACCCTATCGCGGCAAGTTCCCCCATTCATACATGGCTGAGACAAACACTCGTTTATTTCTAAAGAAAAAGAGATAGTGAGAGTCATACAAATCTCAGAAGAGATGGTGAGAGTCATACAAAAACGCATGCGCGAGAATTGCGATCTCCTTCAACTACTTCAGTTCAGTTCTCGCACATGCGTCATGGAAATCTCTTGAAGTCTTGTTTCAGGCCTACAAGGAAGAAAAGGAATAGTCGAATAAAGTCGTTTTTTTTTTTTTTGCACAAAAAGTATTCTCGTCGCTTGATAAACTTATAGTTGAGCCACTGTTGTCACATGGAATATTTAAACATTTTCTTCATTGACTTTCTGGGCTGTCAAGTATCATTCCCTTAGGCAGCCTATGTAGCAGTGATCCACCTCTCAAATTTAATCAAAAATATCTTCATTTGTGTTCCGAAGACGAACGAAGGTCTTACGGGGTTGGTACAGCAAGTAATGACTTAAGTAATGGGTGAGTAATTAATGACTTAATTTACATTTTTGGGTGAACTAAGTAACCTTTTAACTCTTTCAGCATTAAAACTTTTGGTAACACATGCATATTACTAGGATATTGGCTGTTTATTAGTACTTATAAAGCACTATTCTACATCCCTTAATTACTACCCAATACCTAAACTTACCAACTACTTTACTAGCTATTAATAAGCAGTAATTAGAAGTTTACTGAAGCAAAAGTCATAGTTAATAGTTCGTTAATAGAAAGAATTGGACCCTAATCTAAAGTGTGAACAAACCATTTTTTTGTGTGGCCCAGTTGGGTAAAATTCTGTTGTTCAGATTTGTTTATATCCTGGAAATATTTTCACTGATCTCACCACATAAAAAATCAACAACTATTTGCATCTTTTCTATTCAGACACACACTTTGTGTACAAGGCATACAACTACATGTTATTGATTAAGAAGGCTTATTGTAGAACCCTTGTATGAATCAGGGTGAAATCACACCGATATCATTGTAGAAACTTTGCATGAAAGCGCATTAAAGGGTTAGTTCACCCAAAAATGAAAATTAAGTCATTAATTACTCACCCCCATGCTGTACCAACCCCGTAAGACCTCTGCTCGTCTTCGGAACACAAATGAAGATATTTTTGATTAAATTTGAGAGCTGTATCACTACCACATAGGCTGCCTAAGGGAATGAAACTTGACAGCCCAGAAAGTCAATGAAGAAAATGTTTAAATATTCCATGTGACAACAGTGGCTCTACTATAAGTTTATCAAGTGACGAGAATACTTTTTGTGCGAAAAACAAACAAAAATAACGACTTTATTAGACTATTCCTTTTCTTCCTTTTAGGCCTGAACCGAGACTTTAAGAGATTTCCACGACACATGCGCAAGTTTTTTCATTTTTGGGTGAACTAACCCTTTAACACTCTTCAAGATGAAAAGAACCTGATATTTAAGAAATTCTTCCTGTAAATACAAATACTGTAATCAGGTGTTAGGTGACAAGCTCTTACCCCCTCAATGCAAGAAAGCCGAACAAGGCATTTGCATTTGGATTCCTGCTTGTCTCACTGTGTACATGGCCAATTTATTTGATATTATACAAATGATGTAGTAGCTCTTGTTGCCAAAGCAGCATCATGTTTTACACAGAAAAACCGCAGAGTTGTTTCATGTTTAAGGGCTCTGAACTGTAAAGCAAGGCCTGACTACATTCTACATTCTAGCACCCTAACATGCTAGACAAACTTTATGTTGGTTTCAAACTACAATTTATTTTAGAGTGTTTCTACTGTTTTGACATTTAGTAGGCTCATTAGCTCTTCTTCCCAGCATTCAGAACCGACCAGAATATTTTGGAATGTTGGTTTCAGGGTGGGAAGGACTTGGGTAAACTTTGAACAACAAGGGTTTTGAATAAACAGCAAGTCTCCACTAACCTTCACAGACTGGAGGCTGGCTCCAGGACCCCTGGCTGCTGCAGATGCTCTGGGTGGCCCTGGGAAGGGGAGTGTAGCCTGGGTGGCATGCATACAGGGCCATGGAGCCTGGGTAGTGGAGGAATACTGCACCTCTGCATGCTTGACTTTCACAGGAGGGCCACAGTCCAGACCTGCTGTGTGCACACAGTACACAAAGTGTACATGAAAGTGATTAATAGACTGTTTGCAATCAGTCAGGTTTGTTATAACATTTACAGTTATTATATTACAATTATTATAAAAGGATGACAAATAAGATCATTAGTCATTATTATATTTGTAAATGTTTCATTAATATTAGATACTAACATAAATTGATTTTACAACGTATAAGCTATTTGCTATTTAGGCTAATTAGAACACTTTTAGATACTCTAACTTTTGTAAAGCATCCTTGGGCTTTGGAAAGGTGTTATAAAAATAAAAAATTATTATTATTATAAAGCAAATGCACACGTCTTGATTTTGCCGTGTTTATAGTCCTTTATGATTGTTGCTTGTCGGGCTGTACAACAAACATCCTCGCTGTGAGCTGTGTCACTGTAAGATCTCAGTTGTCATTAATGTTAATCTGTGCGATATTCAAGACGCGTTAAAAATGGATCATTACACAGGAAAGCTTGTCCGGACTTTTATATCATCAATTAAGGACACGGTCGGTGGCAGTGATCTGCATTACACTCGGGATTGAAATGGTGGCAACAAATAAATCTCAAATGTTAATATTGGTAATGGTTTGTCTTGGAAAACGATTAAACGAAAATAATTTGTATAGAAGTCACACTGCAGAACTTTGAGTCAAATCTTCTGATACTACCAGAGTTTCGTATGAGGTCAAATTTGATCGCAACAGTCATTAACCGGCTGACGATGAGCATGTCAAACTAGCAATTTTAGCTTAGGATCAGAGGAATCTTTTAGGATTTGCAAAATTGTCCAACACGGACAAATCATGGCCAAAATTGTACAGTGTGAACCTATAGCTGTCACATTCCTGGCTCAATCCTGGAACAACATTTGTGTCCGAAAATTTAATCCTAACTAACTATATCCCTACCCAGTGTTGGGTAAGTTACTCTAAAAAAGTAATTAATTACTAGTTAATAATTACCTCTTCAACAGTGTAATTCGATTACTGTACTAATTACTCTCTATAAAAAGTATTTAATTACTTTTAATTACTAATTACTTTCAAAATCCCATATCAATCTCAACCAGCAGAATAACACAAGGATAGACATGAATCTGTTTTAATTCTTTCAAATAAATCCTATAAAATTGCATGAATTATCCTTAAACTGACGAGGGTGGAGAAGGTTACATTATAAAAAAAACATACTTTTTAACATCAGACAATACATTTTGATGTATAAACCCACTATGTCTGATCTCATGACATTTCACACTTTTTTCATACATATTTTACAATAATTCATACGAATTTGTACGAGTGCGGTCGTATGATGTAAACACCAGTATTTACCTCAATTATATCAGAAATAACTGTAATTAAATTACAGATAAATGAAGAGTAATCCCTTACTTGACATTTTTAAGGGAAAAGTAATTAAATAACAGTAACTAATTACTTAGTAATTAGTTACACCCAACACTGTCCCTACCCCTAAACCTAAGCATACCCCTTATTCCTTAAATCAGAGGAAAATGATAGGTGAATACAGTGTTGGGGAGTAGTTAACTACAAGTAGCGAAGCTACTAACTTAACTACATTTTTCAGTAGCTTGGCAGTAGCTCAGTTGCTTTTTGAACAGTGTAGCTTTTCCAGTAGCTAACTACTTTTTGCAGCAAGTAGCGGTGTAGCGCGAGCAAAAGCTACTGCTACATTGTCGAGCCTGCGCGAATCAGCGCGATGCAAGCATATTCTTCTTCTTGTTAGATTACAAACTTATTTTTTGCCATTACCGCCACCTGTTGTTTAATCACGCATCTTGCGGCTAACGGTTCACTGACGTACAGAAGTGGGTTGACGCACCCATATTATGATTATATAGCAAGATGTGACGGCAGATTTGGAGGATGGAGAAACAACTAACGTTAATTACCCATGGCCTCATTTGTCCAAGTTCAATCAGTATTTTTGAGAAAATGTTCTACTGTACATGCAATTTACGTTGGTTGTATATTTCGTTCTTGCAATGTTGTAGGCTATTTGTTGCACTTTTGACAAACAGTCTGAGATATTTGAGTGTGGTGTGTAATAAAACAATACTCTTTAAAATCGTAATTGCATTGCCTTGTTTTAAACACTAAATATTTTACTTAAAACATTCCTCAGACACTTATTCAGTTATTTATAATATACGTTGTTTAAAAAAGCAAAAGTAGATTCAATGTAGCTAGTTACTTTTTGATAGTAACTTGTAGTGTAGCTAACTACTTTTCTAAACCGGTAGCTTGACTGTAGTTAAACTACTTTAACTTACCAGGAGCTTGTAGTTTGTCAAACTACAGTTTCAGAGTAGCTTCCCCAACACTGGGTGAATACCACTCGTGCAGATGCACTAAACCCTGGGTATAAAACTTCACATAAACTGTAAACTTGTCCCTCAAATCTGATTGGTTGTTTGGAATGTTTATCCAGGATCAACAAAAATGTTGACCTAGAAATGTTGCACTAGGTGAAATCATGTTTTGCGACAAGACGTACATTGCAAAAAAATTGGACTGTTGGAAACACTATAAAACAAAACACTGTGAGCAGAGGCAGCAACCCATAGGCTATTTGTTTCTTTCTACAAAATAAATTATTGCTTTTCCCAAAAACATAAAGAACCAACCTGTCTCACTTCACCCAATAACACATGGCTACATTTACAGCCACGAGCAGATCCATAAATAGAGTGAAGCTGTAAAAACATCCTTTTTGTGAAATGTTTTAGGTGACAAGGGGATGGTATTTCATCCTATCATGGAACAGCAGGACACAAATTTAACTGCACTTTGTGAAAAACCCCATAGAATCAACAGTAACAGAGCAGAGTTATAACTTCTGTTCAGAGAGATATCAAATGCACTGAGTACTTTATCTAACTCCATCTCTAAGAGTCATCGTAACATTTACAATACGTGTGCACTAATATGCATTAATTCATGCTTAACTAATGCACAGATAATCATGAGTTAATGTATAACTAATGAAGAACTAAACCATTAATTAATGATTACTGCATCAGCAACTAATAAAGAGTCTATATGATTAATAGATTAAGTAATACATGAATTGCTATTAATTCACTGTGTCATTGTGTATTAATTCCTTAATAACATATTTTATTAACTAATAGTGTAAATTAATGTGTTAATTACCACAATTAGTCATAGCTATGCACTTCAACTTCCAGTTGTCTGCATTAATTAATCATTAGCTAATGATTTGCAAAGGTATCATTATGTTATGACTTTACTTGTTGAGGCACATCATTATTAACTAGTCGTTTAGTAATTGTAGTAATTTGCACATGAATTTGCATTAACAATTAATTAATTAATCATGTATTAATGCATATTAGTGTACCTGTCATATTATCTGGAAGTTGAAATACAAGGCTTTGGCTCATTCTGGTAATTAACATATTAATTAACACTATTAGTTAAAAAAATGAGTTATTATGGAATTAATCCACAATTACATATTTAATTAATAACAATTCATGTATGAACTAATACATTAACCTTACATACTCTTAATTAGTTCCTAATGTGGTAATCATTAATGAATAGCTTAGATAATCATAAGTAAAACATTAATTCAGTATTATCTGTGCATTAGTTAAGCATCAATTAATGCTTATTAGTGCACACGTATTGTAAAGTGTTACCAGAGTTGTTCACACAACCCAGCTTTACTGCAGGAACTGGCACCTGCTGCTAAGTCCTGGCATCATCTGAATGAAGATGGACTACTGCTGTTCTCCTTCTAACATGCATATCACTTACACCTAAATGAATGAATAGGGACTACCACAAAGAGCCGTGCGAGTTCCTGATTCCTGTTGTGTTGGCAAACAGTTCAGTGTACATCATAGGTAAAACAGAGTTTGATTACCCTCCAAAGCTGGATTGGACCCTTTGTTGATCTCGCAGTGTCTTCCTATGAAGGATGGGGAGCACTCACATTTGTATTTACCAATGTAGTGGAAACATGTCCCCCGTTCAGACAGGGACTGGAAGCACAAGGATCCGGCTTTCCTAAACACAAAGGTTTAAACCGTCATGGGCAGTTGGTGTACACGTGTGTGCATAAACTGGGCATTTGCAAAGTTTTATTATGAAAGAAAGCACTGCAACGTGTGTGCTCTGAAAGAGGCCAACATGTGTGAGAAATCATTGATCATTACAGTAGCACTGAGAAAGAGAAACAGCTTTTCATGCATGTGCCAGGGCAAGTTGTTTTTCCAACATGTGAGGAATCCAAGCGTTGAACAAACTCCAACAAATTGGATCATTACACAAGGCCAAACAGTTGCACAACTCTAATGTTGGACGAAGTTGGGATAATGAAAATCTAGAGATGAAAAGCATCTTGGCTTTGATGGGCTTTTATCTTTGTACAGTTTTATGGCACTCTGTGTGTGCGGAAATGCCATTTTCCAAACATGAAGAACAGCAGATTACACTATAATTTGATTTGACCAGAAAAGAGGAGAGGAAGGGTGAATGAGAACTGTAACATCCCATGGGTGCTCACTGCTGGCTGGTAATTTACAGTAACATATGCACACACTTAGGTCTTTTTAAGGCAAACAAAATGCAAAAGAATGGATCAGGCTGAAGGAAATGGAAATTCATGCCCCTACAATAGAGGGTGCAAAACGAATGTACATTTTACTATGAATGTTTCATTCATTTTGCAATTATTACCCAGCTTTAATTTTTTTTTAATCTATATGAGCTACTTAGGATCTGTATGTAGTGCCGTAAAAAACAAATCTATATATTTTTTTAATCTTTTGACAAATCTAGTTTTTAATGTTGTAAAAATGCATTTATGCAAAAGAATAAGATTTAAAGGGCACCTATTATGCCCCTTTTTACAAGATGTAATATTGGTCTCGGGTGTCCCCAGAATGTATTTGTGAAGTTTCAGCTCAAAATACCCCACAGTTAATTTATTATAACCTTTTGAAAATGTCATTTTGGGCCTGTTTAAAAATGACCTGTTTTGGTGTATACGACCTTAAATGCAAATGAGCTGCATATCCCCACCCTGCCTTTGGATGAGGGCGTAACTTGATACCTATGGCAGTTGGTCTGAGAAAGTGAGAGACCTGCTGTTTTGAATGTCATTCAGTCATACGTTTGAAATCGGAATATATAAATAGTCTCTGATCAGACCCAGATGACGAAGAACTCCGGCAGAATAAACACAAATGAGAATGGACCAGTATGTCTCGGTATGGTTATTTGATACATTTATGCACTTAAAGAGTTGTAATCGCGTCCCCTTTGAAATTATGGATGTGCAACACACACACACACAGACACACAAACACTAAAGTTGGCGCAATTTTTTGAATCTACATACACATACTATAATAAAGTTTGCTACGTGACAAGCGAAATTACAATTATGGGAGGGACCTGTTGCGCATTTGTTATTGAATTGGCTGACATCGACTGAAATGACTATTTGCTCGAAAATCATAAAATACACTTACTGGAGGTGACGGTGGATCGCAAACAGTAGACGACGATCCACACTTGAGGATTAACTTTTAAGCCACAACAACAGGATTAACCCACGGCAGAACAGTTATGTACCGGCTGTCGTTGAAACAATGGAGGATGGTGTACAGATGACCGAGGCGGGGCTCTATGCCACAACCACACTGTCAATTAAACCCCTTGCTCAATTCTACGTCACAAAGTGCTGAATCTTAGAACAGCTCGTTCTAAAACAGTGCATATGGTTTATTGAGATTGTAAAAAAAAACACTGGGTGGATTTTTATCATTCTAGGGTGGTTTTGCTCACAGACTGCCAACACATATTTATGTTCAAACACCATGTAAAATTGAATTTTTCATAATAGGTGCCCTTTAAATATAAACACTGTGGCAAAAAAAATGCAAGCCTCAGTAATTTCTCTAGCCATGTATGTAGTTCACAGGGTTGATAAAAATGCAAATGTTTTATGTATGTTCTAATATTCCTTGTTTCAGACGCTTGATCCAAATCTAAAATTGTATTTGCTGGAACATTTTATTGTTGGACGAAAAAAAAAATGCTATAAACTGCTCTGGTGGCAGGCAAATATTCATCTGGCATGAATAGCTTCATAGGAATCTATTATTCAGAATTTTTGTGTGAAACAAGTTTGGTGTGAAAGGGCTTTTATGCTTAGCAAACTAATAAGACTCTTTAAACAACATAAACAAAATGTCATTCACTGCTGTGAATGACATTTTGACTATGTTGTCTTAAAGCAGACTGCATTTACATCCACAGCAGAAAACCACTTATTGCATGAAAATTGTCTTGAACACTGTGCCCCAATTGTCTTGAACTAAACACTTACCCACTTCACAGTGTTTCCCTGTGAAACGGTAGGGACAGACACACCGGTAGCTGTCAGCTTCTTCCTTACAAGAGCCTCCATTACGAACAGGGACCAGAGGCACAGGTACTTAATCTGACTGAGGAAAAAAAGAGGAAATTAAATGCCTTATGTATCTGCAAGTAGGCAAAATGACTTCTGCTAAATGTGTTATAATATCATGCACAATGACCAAATTACTGAGAATGTGTACAAAATGTTAACAAGCATGGCAGATGTAACATACCTCTTTCACAATGTTGGCCTCTGTAGCCATGCTTGCACTCACAGATGTAGTCTCCATCTCTCTCATAGCAATACCCCCATTCTGACACGGTGAAGAATCGCAGGCCGATTCGGGGCTGTACTGAAAAACACACACATCGGCTTCACCACGTTCCCTCACAGCAGGTGATCGCTTTTACCATTCACTAGTAACTTTTATTTGTGTGTGTTGGAGCGATTTCATTTAAATGCACACCACAGTATAGATCCTCTGTGTGTTTTAATAGCCAAGTTGAAACTTTACCTTTGTCGTTATGTCAACATACAAATAAATCTTTCTTTTTCCATTTACTCAGACATAACGCCTTCATTGCTTTGGGGACCTTTGCCATCCTGACGACCTGGCACAGTTTTTGTTCATTTGTCATGGAGACCACGCTCAGCACATGGCTTCAAGGCTCTCCAGGTCTCTTACCATATGGGTAGAAGTCCTTGTGATCGAAGTCGACACCGGTTTGGCAGGTGCAGAGGTACGTGCCGCCATACTCCAAGCATGGGCCTCCATCCGGACATGGTCTGTTGTTACTACAGGGGGTTTGTGTTACCTCTAAGGAGTGACAAAAATCCACAGAAGTTAAATGGGTAACACTTTATTTGAAGGGGTGTGCATAAGACTGACATGACACTGCCATGAACATGTCATTAAGTGTCATTTGGTAAATGATGACACTTTTAATGCAAAGATGACATTGTTTAAAATGTCTTTGTTATGACAAAAAACGTCACTTAAATAAGACAAAAAATGTCTTTGTAATGACATATTGACATTAACAAAGACAAAAATGTCTTTGTTATGACAACTTGACATTAACCAAGAAATCATAACCATAATCAACCTGTCACAAATATATCATAACAGGTCTAATTATAAAACTTAAAGAAGTTATTTAGCTTTGTGTTAACATTACATTACCCTATCATATGTTGTGGTTGGTTTTAACTTTGGCCATCATGACATCATTATAACTGCGACATGAATACTTACCGTGTACTTACTTAGAAAGTGCTGGCTAATATAAGGTAAGTACATGGAACAGGGGTAGGTTCAGGGTTAGTACTAGTTATTACCCAGTAATTGTAGTTACTAAAATAAGTACATAGTATTTACATGGGTAACTGGACTGTAAAAGGAAGCGTTACCGAATATTTTACTTGTCCTCAAGTGAAGTGGAACACATTGTACTAGTTATAAAGATGTCACTAAGGGTTATTACACTGTCAAATGCTTTAACAACAGTGTCATTAATATTTCCCCTTTCCCCTGTCTTTGTTAATGTCAAGTTGTTATTGTCAAGCCATTTTTGTCTTGGTTAATGTCAAGTTGTCATAACAAAGACATTTTAAACAATGTCAACTTTGCATTAAAAGTGTCATAATTTACCGAATTACACTTAATGACAACAGTCATAAACATTTATAAAGACTCCTTCATGTCCATGACAGGTGTTATGTCATGTTTATGACAGTGTCTTATGCACACCGCTTCAAATAAAGTGTTACCGTTAATTGTTATATAAATATGTGTGCAGTGCAACCACTGATCAATAAAGCATGTTGCTTATGATTGACAGACTGTTTTCAGATTCTTATGATTCTAAGACTATCAGTGCCTTCCATCATCATAATCATGAAAGTTTGAGTCTATGAAAATCAGTTTCTGCATTTATTTGCAGTTAACATACCAAACTGACAGTAGAGTCCAGTGAAGCCTGTCGGACATTCACAGGTGCCATTCACATCAACACAAACTCCTCTCGTTCTGACAGGGACACTCCTCTGTAGGGATTTAAATGAGAAGCAGAGAGAAAGAGGCAGATAAAAAATACTTTTAGAAGGAGCTCAGCATAGTTTTCACTTTCTCTGGTTAAAGGAATAGTTCGGCCAAAAATGATATTTAACACATGCATTACTCACCCTCAAGCCGTTCGAGATGCATATGTCAATCTTGTTTTCAGACGAACACATTTTCAGTTATTTTAAAGAATATTTAGACCCTTCAGTGGATATAATGTGAAGAAATGGGGTCCAGCTCCTTCAAGTCCCAAAAATGTGCATAAATCCTTCACAAAAGTCATCCATCGGCTCCAGGGTTGATAAACGAAGGCCTTCTGAGGGTAATCCGTGCGGTATTGTCGTAAAAATATACATATTTAAAACTTTATAAATGAAAATATCTGACTTCCGTCAACGATCGACACACATTCAGCGGATGAAAATCAGGCGTATGTAGCGTAGGAACCGCCGTGAACGTTGCGGCGTTTACTGACTAGCTCGTGCCGTCCCTGGTCCCTGAATATGTATATTACCATTAAATATGCATATTTTTGGACTTTCGTAACGCACGCGTTACCCCTTCAGAAGGCCTTCAATTATCCGCACTGGAACCCGATGGATTACTTTCAGTGAAGGATGTATGCACATTTTTGGGACTTGACGGAGCTGGACCCCATTTCTTCACATTATATCCACTGAAGGGTCTAAGACATTTTCTAAAATAACTGAAAATGTGTTAGTCTGAAACAATATTGACATATGCATCTCTAATGGCTTGAGGGTGAGTAATGCATGAGTTAAATATTCATTTTTGGCCGAACTATCCCTTTAAGTAAACATTCTATTGCAAAAATATGTTGCTCTCTCTTTACATCAGTCAAACTGGCAAAGTGTATCTGAAAAGGGGATGTCGCATTGTCTGTGTGTGTAGGGATTTGCTGTACAGTTTTCAATGTAAACCCTTTCTTCGTGGTGCAGTTGCCACAACATTTCCTCACAGTTCATAGTGTGCTGAACGACTTCAAGTCAGTATCTCTGTTACAGATTTTCCATACTGGAAAACTTTTTATTTTCTTCTTCCCGCAGTAATTGCAGCAGTGGATCAAAGTTGCTGTATCACTGGTAAATTGCTTCCTTTTGAAGTCCAGGGAGCTTGCGTGAGGGTGTTATTTTTCTGATAATATGTAACATGGTTTTGATCAAAATGCATGACCCTTGGGGCAATTAATAGGTTTTTAATCACTGGAGCCATTTTCATTTGTTGTCTTTAAGGTCGGTGTCTTTGATCTCTGTGCCCCATTAGACACTCCTGTGTTCTCCCCGTGAGCTTCTGCCTTCTCTTCTCTGAGCGGACTGCACAACTTTTTCCACTACGCATTCCAAGTGAGCCGGGCAGGAAGGTATTCTGGAGATTTAGGAGAGTCTATACAAGCATCAATAGTTATTTCAGCTCCAAAGGGAAATAGGGTGAATTTGCTGCAGGTCACAAAGTGCTTTTAAATCTTACGCGAATGCTGACTGACAAGGTACAACTAAATGAGATAAAGCAGAAGATGAGGATGTTGTACCTCATGTCATCTTCATAACCCAAGTCTTTGAAATTTTGAGGTTGAGTGTCAGAGCGTCCAAACACATCTCACCTGCTTTGTTGCAAGGAAATTAATTCCAAACATTAGGACTGTCTCATAAAACAGAGGCCCTTTTAAGTCTAGACAGAGAGCCCTTCCTCTTGTTGGTAAAGTAGTAAAAAGTGCCATAAAGTAGTTATTTACAACATCAGAGCAACTTGCTGCAAGGTCTGAGCAGTAAACTGGGTGAGGCTGTGTAGGTTTGGATAATTATGCTCATCCATCAAGGCTGCATAGTCTTCCTCAGGGCAGTGCTTCAAATTCCTGTGGGATAGTGATGTCTGCCTTGTTCTTCCTCAGTGCCATATTCCTGCCCAATTGCTTGAGGAAAGTAGCTGTGCATTAAAGTCTGACAGTACTGTACCTTCACAATCGTCACCATAGTAACCGGGGATGCACGTGCAGTTGTAGTTTCCAGAGCCAATGTCCTCGCAGATTTGACGTTTTCACAACTCTCTCCATCACAGGGAACTGTTAGTGAAATATTACATATGTGTGATCTTTTAAAGAAAAGAGATTAAAGGCCCCATTCACACCAAGAACAATAAATATAATTATAACTATATTGGCGTCACACAAATGCACAATATCTTTCTGTTTATTCTAAGCATGCTGCAGTTTTGAGCTCTTTGAATCAGGATGGATTCTGATTGGCTCTCGAGATGTTTTTTTGCGCCATTCTTTTATATTTTGATTTTATTTTAGAACGATATCTTTTATGTTATCTTTATAGTAGGGCTGGGAATCGATAGTCATTAAAGGGGGGTTGATTGCGATTTCATTTTTTTTTAAATAGTGTGTAATGTTGCTGTTGGTGCATGAACAGTATCTGCAAAGTTGCAGCGCTGAATGTTCAATGTAAGCAGAGATATCGTCTTTTAAAAATCAGGAAGTTTAATGCCTACAAAAACGACTTGATTGGGACTACAGCTGGGTTTTAGACGTCACTAACCTACACATTTACATCAACCCCTACCTCAGAATATGCAGGGAAGGGCATGGCCATATTTCTGCGGCTTGTCGAGTGAGTTGTGTTCACCCAGCTGTCAGGTCTTCTGTGTTCGAGCTTCCCACAGTCACAGACACTGTACTTTGTCAACAATGGATACAATTTATGTTTGATTATGTTTCTGAAAATGACGATCGTAATTTATCTCTCTGTGCTGCGCATTTTAGGACAGCTTCCAGAATCTCCACGAATTCGATGCCGAATTGAACAAGAAACTGTTACTAAAACATGAAGCAGATTCAACTTTAAAACCAGAGGCAGCAGTTGTTGGGCCACAACCTGTAAGTAGGCTAAGACTTCATCATTTTAAATGTATTTGCATGTATAATTTCAGACGTAGCCTTTTTTTTAAACGCCAGCGCTGGCTTTATAGCCACTAGGCTGCTAGTTATGCTACTTTGTGTCTATGACAAACACGTACAAACAGTATGGACCTGAATTTTGTATAAGTACTAATGTTTTAACGTATTTTTCATGTATATATGCTTTAAGACGTTTTTCGATTTGATCAAGAACGTAAACTAATGCCAACGCTGTTTGTGTATAACATTAGTAGCCAGTCAGTTGCTATTGTTGCCAAGCTCAGATGCTATTGTGTTAAACAAACGTGTATAAAGTTAAAAAAATGTAGCAAATTATCATTCAGAAACGTTTAGTAAGAGCCGTGTGTGGTGAGGTTCTGCTTGACTCTCTTCATCGCGGCTTTCTCTGTCTGATTCTGCCTGAAACTGATACTGCAGTATCGACAACATTATTTACATGATTGGACTGAAGCGCAGTGTCGTTTTCGCCCGTAAAGGTAATGGGCATTAACCTTTCGGAACAACATGAGCGACAGTTTAGCCAATCACAACACACCGGCCCAAAGCTAACCAATCTGAGCCCACTGCCTGTTTCTGAGGGAGTGTTTTCATAGAATCAGGCAGTGAACCGCTCGTTCAGGAGGACAGAGGCAGAAGCGCGGCTGACAATAAAGGTGAAGTTTATGAAAAATAACACTTTTTTAAAAAGAAAAACCACGAATACATATATTGCACCCCATAAACACAATCATGCAAAGAAAAAAAAGCAGTAAACCCCTCCTTTAAAACGAGGTGCTGCGTCAATTGCATTTTTTTTATGTGTTAAACATCTCAAATTAATCCAGAGATTAAAACATTCATTCCCTCAGCCCTTCAAAGTTATCATTCTTGGTGTGAATGGGCCTTAAGAGATTAACCTTAGAAGGAACTTGAAGAACATTTACTTACCTGTCTGATTTGCAGCATCGATCGTAAGAGGAATTTTCCATGACAACTAACTCTGTTTTAAGGGAAAATAAATTTTCAGCCTGATATAGTACATGAACAATAAATTAGAAAAATGTTCAATTAGTCAGACATGTGGTCTGAAGCCATAGTTATTCTAGAGCATTCCCTTTTCTTTATTAATTTCTCTTTTTCAATTTCTTTGTGTCGATTCCAATTGGAAAATGTTACAGCAGGCCAAATATAAAGGGGGAGAGTAGGTGACTGGCTGTGTAAACATCTTCTGTGATTAAACATTTTTCCCATTGCAAAGGGAAACAAAAACAAAGACTGGATATTGTGTTGCGGTTGGCATTTATAAAGTAAGATGGTGGGTTGAACTCAAGAGAGTAAAAGCACACCTGTCTCACAGTGGCTTCCAGTGAAGTTTGCCGTACAGGTGCAGGTATAGTTATTCAGCAGGTCTTCACACGTGCCTCCATTTAAACATGGCATGGGTTCACATTCATTGATGTCTGGATTCAAAAACACAAGATTCATTTGTCAGTGCAGATACAGATACTGGAACAGCTTGGTTTGGACTGTCTCAATATCTTAAGATGTGAGGATGTATAAAAGTTCATGCAGGTATATGGTTTCATTGACCAGGTGTCTAGCATTAACAATAATCTGGTCTCATGTAGAAACAAGGGTTCAAGACATGCAAAGGTCAGCGGTTTAGTTTCCAAAGTACTTCCAAACTGGGCTTGACATCAATAACCTCCATTGTGAGAAGCCCAATTTGTTAAGCAGGGGGAATCATGTCAGTGCTTTTCCGAAAAAAGTCAGATCGAAGTTTGCTTAAGAACTTGAGATATTTGGAATATAAAACCTGACCCAATATGAAAACACAGGAAAAGAAATCAAAGTAACTGATAATATAATTCCATTTACTAGCTGCCCTTAAAAGTATTGGACTATAGCAGTCTTCGTGCAGGCAGATAAAACCATCTGTCAAATGAATAAGTGTGGGCCTAATGCGGAAAAAGGAAATGTTCCCTGGGGAAAGCTGTGGCCTTTCAGTGACACTCCCAAGATCTGTACTCACCTGACTCACATAGCAACCCAGCATAACCTGCTTGGCATACGCAGGTGAAGTTGCCGACACCATCTATGCACTGTGCTCCATTGAGGCATGGGGTCTCTTGGCACTCATCTAATGTCTGCAGGCAATACACACACACACACACACACACACACACACACACACACACACTGAATATTTATTCAGCTGATTAATATATCCTCCACACCGTTCCCCTCACTCTGAAAACTATGCACTTCTGGCTGTGAAAGGTATTAGAGGTTTGATACATCTCTGCAGGCTGGACTGTGGGAACGAGGAGGAGGTTCAGAGCCAGCAGAGTGCTAAGGGAGGAGGGAGGACAAAGTCAGTTAGGAGAAAGGCCACAGCACGGAAAGAAGAGCTTACTACGTTTAAAACTCGCATCCTTTTCACTCGCTATTTAAGACCTCATTGGACAACCTTTTGAGAAGAGCCTGCATTGGACATTGGAGAAATGCAAGTTTCTTGTTGATTATAGGAGCAATACCATGAAGTTTTTGTGTGATGAACGTCGATTAGCGTGCAATGCATAATTGAAGAACCAGGTATTTACCTACTCTCACATGTTGTCCCTGTGAATCCCAGTGGACACATGCAGATGAAGTGGTTGATTTTGTCTATACATGTGCCTCCATTCTGACAGGGGTATGAGGAGCACTCATCAACCTCTATCAAAACACAGAAAAAGAGACGACAAATATGACATGTGACTTTTATTAGACATGCACACAAGAATGAAAACATTAGGGAATCCTAAGTCCAAGAGGTTGAGGAAAGGGTAATGAATTGACCACAGCAAAACGTTGGACTGACTCTACTGTATGCATATTACATACAGATGTGACCAGGGGAAATTCTCTCCCTCAGGTTGTCCCCCTGGCTTGCAGGGTGGAATTCTGCTTTTACAAGTTGAGTTTCTCTTTCCTGGCAAGAACGAACAAATAGGATGAGTACGGGTTGTTAGAGATGGAAGGATTTCATCATTTGTTTACCTATCTGGCACGTGCGTTCCAGTGAAGCCAGCTAAACACGAGCAAGTGAAGGAGGGATTTCCTGTGATGCAGTCATCAATGCAACGGCCACCATTTTGACAGGGCCTTAAGTTCGCGCAGACCAAAGCTGAGGACAATAGAAAAGAGTCTGAGCAAACTTATATCTTCCTGTTTGTCCATAATGTTTTCTAATTTGCTGGATTTTTCCTTTTCTTCAGTTGGTGGTGTACCTGAGTAATCATGCAGCTACCCACTTGCACCTGGAGAAGTCATCAATCACGAAAACCCAGACGACCAGGATAGCCCACATTCGTGGTGGTTTCAACTTCAACAATGTCATCTGTCCGAGAGCCTGGGATGTTGAAATAGCGCCTCCATCGCCAGCATTAAAACCTGCCTAGGAAGAGAGTGGAAGAGTGGGAGAGTTCTCTCAGAGTGGATTCTTTCATAATTTAATTCACTACAGTGATTTCAGTCAAGATTTAAAATCCACGATGAGCTGAAAAGTAAAGGCAATGACCTTACCTGTGCAGCTATGCCCCCAAGCCTGCTAGGTCACCACCACTAGTAGCATGCATCCCTGTTGTCCAGGTAATATTGTGGTACTGGAAGATGGTGAAGGAGAGCTCACCATCTGTGATAAGAACTACTTGAAATGTATTGACCTTTAGAATAGAGCAGATGGCAAGTCAGTTGCCACAACCAGTATGTAATTGTTTTTTCATATATTTATTTATATTTAATGTTAGCTCAAGGTTTCTTAAAGGAGTAGTTCACTTTAAAAAAAAAAAATGCTGATAATTTACTCACCCCATGTCATCCAAAATGACCATGTCTTTCCTTCTTCAGTAGAAAAGAAATTAAGGTTTTTGATGAAAACATTCAGGATTTTTCTCCATATAATGCACTTACTGGGAACCAAACGGTTCAAGGTCCAAAAGACAGTTTCAGTGCAAACTGTTCAAAGAGCTTTGAACAACACAGACGATGAATAAGGGTCTTATCAAGCGAAATAATCGTTTATTAAAAAGAAAACAACAACAAAGTTTTAGTTTTATAAGCTCAAATGCTCGCCATGAATTGTTCTGTGATGCGCGTCGTGACTCTCCTGTTCGAGACTCATTCATTAAAATAACGAATCTTTTTCCGAGTCAATTCGTTCATTTTGTTCGTTGAATGAATTAAATGACATGAAAAAAAGATTCGTTCATTTTGATAAACGAGTTCGAACAGGAGAGTCACTAACGCACATCACAGAACAGAGCAAGGCGACCATTTGGCATTTACATTTAACTGACGCTTTTATCCGAAGCGACTTACAATTGCTATATATGTCAGAGGTCGCACTGCATCTGGAGCAACTAGGGGTTAAGTGTCTTGCTCAGGGACACATGGTGTCTCACAGTGGATTCGAACCCCGGGTCTCTCACACCAAAGGCATGTGTCTATCCACTGCTCCATCACCACCCCTAGACGCTTTTAGCTTATAAAACTTAAAGGTTTTTTTTGTTTAAATGAGCAGATCGTTTCGCTTGATAAGACCCTTATTCCCTGTCTGGAATCGTTTAAAGCCCTTTGAACAGTTTGCAGTTGCACATAAACTGTCTTTCGGACCTTGAACCATTTGGTTACCAGTAAAGTGCATTATATGGAGAAAAATCCTGGAATGTTTTCATCAAAAACCTAGTTTCTTTTCAACTGAAGAAAGGATGACATGGACATCTTGGATGACATGGGGGTAAAGAAATTATCAGCAAACGTTTTTTTTTTTTTTTTTTTTAAGTGAACTACTCCTTTAACTCTGGCATGAGTATTCCACTGTCCTGAAGAGTTCAATTTTGGCCGGGGTTCGGAGCTGAGACTACTGGACAGTGGACCTTGAGGGCAGTAGCGGTTCTAGGCACGGGCGCGAACCGGGCAGTCGCCCGCGGGCGGCATTTCTTCATGTCACATGGGGGGCGGCACAAGCAGTTAAACCTCTGTGCCGGGAAGTTTTTCTATTTTTTATCATTTCGATTCAATTATTGGCACTGGAGCCCTGCTTGCTGAGAAGTGCCGTGCCCAGAAGCGATGTCAAGGGATCTTCCTGAATTGTTCACGTCTCGCGTCTTTTGCGCGCTCGAACTCGATTCTTTCAAATCCTCCATGTTTCAAATAAGCGCACGGGAAAGCGCGCTCATTATGTGCTCACGGAAAGCGCGCTCATAAACTTTTCAGTATGGGAGTGCACATGCACCCAAACACTTGGGTGTTTTTTCTCTTTTCCGTAAGTAAATCTTTTAGCAGAACTACAGCAAGCGTTTTCTGTGGTGGAAATACATTAGCTACTAAAACGAGTGCATGGTTCTATAGCAACAGCCATGGGAAAATCGGTACGAATTTTACTATTAATAATAAAAAATAAGCTACTGTGCATTATAAATGTCAGGAATGTATCTTTATTGGGGGCGCTCGAAAGGGGGTCTTCGCCCTGGGTGTAATTCAAAGTAGAACCGCCACTGCTTGAGGGCCAGAGTTAAGAAACTCTGCTCAGATGATCTTCTAGAGAAAACAAAAGCTGTGTTGATATTGTTAGTTTAAAGAACATGAACTTGGTACCGGAGTAATTGAGTTGCCACCAAAAAACGTGACTTGATGCCAGGTAGCAATCAGAACCCATGTGGTGACGAACATAGGGAACTCAGGGAAGTAATGATTAGTGTCTGCAGTGGCTCTTCTCAGGATAGCAGGATCTTTGCTATCTCGATAAAAGACTTTTCCCTCCCCCTCCGGTTGTCTACATCTGCCCAGAACGGAGCCACCACCTGCGGTCTCCAGCAATAGGGAATGCCACAGGGGTGAAGGCATGAGGAACCTCCCTCAGGAATGACACCAGGCCATTGTTGTTGACCTGAGAAGACACAGGGAAAAAAAAGAACAAGTGCAAGCTCTGGGTTAACAGAGTCGGCACACAAAGCTTCCTTCAGCTCACCTTCCTGGGACTCATTCCCAGATTCCACTCCTGAAGCTTTACCACACCATGAGCTGCATGTTTTGGACATTTACATTCTGAGTTGCACAAATAACATACTTCATCTCAATTAAATTCTTTCCACACTCAAGTATTACCTGATGACAGAGGCTGGGTAAGTTCATTCAGGAGTACTGCAGAGTCAAGAAATCATAGACCAACAGAAATCAAATGATTTTACAAGGACTTTTTTCCAAGCCGGAGAACTTCAGAAACCATAAAAAACTCAGTTTCTTGTAGCGACTCTTGGCCTGGAACAGTCATCTGATGGCTATGATGTATGGAACATGCTGACTGGGGATAAGCGGAGACAAGCTGAGGTGTCCAGCAGTGTGTTGACACTCGAGAGTGAGCAGTAGCATTGCAGGATGAAAGAGTGAGGGAGGCTCCTGTGACAGATGTATCCTTTTCCCATCAGGGAACAGACAGCTGCCTTGTTCCACCAGACATCCACGTCTTGCAGCTGAGAAAACCCAAGTACTGTTCAGACACGTATACACACTCCGACACACCTGCCCTGGCTCATGTCTACTAGAAGTGGTTTTAGAGGGTGAGGCCCTAATAACTGCCTCTAAAGAAACCACAGAGCCCAACACTTGCTTAGCTGACCACTGGCTTTGCTCTGTTGACTGTGTCTACTCCTGTGATGAATGTCCTGCCAAGCTGACATAGAAGAAACCTTAAAGCATTCACAGGGCCACAGTGTTACTAAATCGATATGAATATCAAAGCAAATTCACTGAAACAGGCAAATTGCTGTGTGTGAAATTTTGCCTGCTTCACCATTGAAGTTTCCTCCAGTGGAAAGATTGGACATTTGAACTGTGACTCACCTCAACTGTTCTCTGATTTCTATTACAGAAATACTACCAGTCACCTCTCTGCGCCATATCATATTATCACAGCACAAGAGCTACAATGAGAAGTGTGTCTAACATATGCTAGTCAGTTTGCACCTGCTTAGACACACTCCTCTCCAGGTGTTCGCCCTCTAATGCCAACTATCCTGTCCCTTAATTTCCCTCATCTGCACCCAACTCTGGCAGCAGCAACAGCAACAAAGGCAATGTCAGACACATGGCCTTTTTTCTCCCCTCCCCATGCGTATGGAAACCATAATTCGGAGGCCTTTGCTGTAAAAACAGTAGAGGAAGTTTTGTTTGGCCTGACTCGGGTGCTTGGTTAATTGGCCGACCGCAGGTCTTCCCCTTTCTGCATCAGCGTGCTATGGCAAGAGTGTGGTTAACGTGGAGAAGCAGAGTGAAGCCTGTAGGGCCACAACTCTGGGGTCATTGAGAGGAGCCCTGTGAGAGAAGGAGAATGAAAGAAAAGACAAAGAGTGAGATGCAGGAGAGATGGAAAAGATGGAAGAATGGGAAGTGCAGGCACAGTTCACTGACAAATACAAACCCTTGACAGGAACCAAAGTGTGATTTAGTGTAAATGTTTCACAAATGACCAAAACACTTGAGAATGGGCTGCAGCACTAAACCATTGCATGCTAATGATATAAGCCAGCAAACTGGGAAAAGAGAGTTGTACAGCCAATAGGGACAGCAGTGTTTTGACCGGTGCAAGCATTGGAGAGGTAGCAACAGTGTATGTGGAGGTCATGAATGGAAATTGCTTACCTTGCTGCTAAATTAGCAGCGGAAATCTCACTAAGCACTACATTAGCGATTAATCTCTGGTGCTGTAATATGTGCTGGCTTTTGTTCTGATCTTTTTGTAGCATCTGGAAGAGGTTAAATTAGCTGCTTTTCCTCCATGTCCTGGTATCTTAATGAAAATACTGTAGGAGTAGGATGGAGTAGTTGGATCTAACCCCAGACTAAAGGTGAATAAAGGCAATTATATCTTGTGGGGATGTAAAATTAATTTACATCAAAATAATTTAAAGTAAATAAGCTGAATTTTTATTTTCTATGTATTTTTATGTCTACGTGGTGCAACCATGTTATTTATTTTTGTTATTCTTAACTGGATATACTGTATCAACTATTTTTATCGGCTGATTTTCATTTTAATACAAAAAATAAACAATCACTACCACATAGGCACCCTAAGGGATTGAAGCTTGATGGCCCAGAAAAGATGCGCAGAACTGAACTGAAATGTTGTAGAAGATCATCGTAGTTCTCGCGCATGCGTCATGGAAATCTCTTGAACTCTCGTCGCAGGCCTACAAGGAAGAAATGGAGTAGTCGAATAAAGTCGTTATTTTTGTTTGTTTGTTTTTCGCACAAAAAGTATTCTTGTCGCTTGATAAACTTATACTTGAGCCACTGTTGTCACATGGAATATTTAAACATTTTCTTCATTGTCTTTCTGGGCAGTGAAGTTTCGATCCCTTAGGCAGCCTATGTAGCAGTGATCCACCTCTCAAATTGAATCAAAAATATCTTCATTTGTGTTACGAAAGATAAACGAAGGTGCATGGGGGTGAGTAATTAATTACTTAATTTTCATTTTTGGGTGAACTAACCCTTTAACACGCACACTTTTACTTGCATTTTCTAGAAATTTGAGGAAAACCTGTAAGGGGCTATATTTTCGTATGATTGACCATGGCTCCTCTTTCTCCAGGTCCTTGTGTGGCTATCGTGGGTTTCTCTATCATGACTGTCAGTCCACAGAATGCCAAACCATGACCCTTTGTATGGCACTGCACTCATTCATATCTTATAATAATATACAAAGATATTCACTATTCTTGGAAAAATAACTGAATCTCAGTATAGAAAAAAAAAATAATTCAGTGGCTGCCCCAATTGAATTGAGTCCAAATATTAGCTCAAAGCTTATCATAACATATGACTTATCTTGACATAAAGCATTACACAGTAAGCTACCCAGTTCTTAACAGAATCACACATGACCTTGTATACTCACCTATTTGAGCTACTTAAGTGAAAAGGAGAGAGGAGCAAAAAACATAGAGAGAAAAATAGATAAAGAGAAAATCCCTAAAGGTTGAAGATTGCCTTTCTATAGTTGCGCAAACATGAAGTGTTATAGTGCTGAGGATGAGCTTTAGCAGATGTGCTCTCAGTGTGCCGATGAAACCTCAAATCTTTCTGTCCCCATCATTTTCCCTCTTCTGTTTTGACTCAACTGTTGTATGAACAATTCTATGCCTAATACAATTATAAACATCCATTTTATAGCTTCCCATCCAAACAACTTGTTGGGAGGTATATGGGTTTCTTAACTTGAGATCCCCAAAAATCCACCATGGTGTTCTGTTCACCATCAAAACTTACACCAGTTTCACTCACAAATTATTTTAAGTTTTCTGTTTTCTACATTTGTTGTGGAAGTCCATGTCATGGACTTCCATGTTTCCTCTCTAGCCTTGGATCTCATCCTTTCTGCTCTTCATCCCAGTTAAGTTAATTGAGAGCCTGCGTTGTTTGGCATCCCTGAGACACTTTACAGATGCATCTGGGTTCTGTTAAAGGGATCTCTCCTTTCTTCACTAGAGCAGCTGGACAGGTCCAGTGGGAAGACCCCTGAACTTGTTATCTGAGGCTGAAGAAGAGTAGGAGTGAGAAGAAGAGTGAGGGTAAATGAGGGGAGAGAGGAGAGGTCACAGCTACATGTGAAATCTCTTAGACCCAAACTACTGGACAGCATTGTGGAACAAGAAAAATGACATTTTGGACAATTCTCAGTTGATTAAGGATCATGCAGAGATGTTGACCAGGCACTTGGAGGCACTGGATGGCAAAGAACTTGCTGTCATAATTCTAGCGATGAGGCTTGAATGTAGATGACTGAGTAGTTTATATTTATGTTATGTAATATATGGCAGAACAGTCTACTGTGAAAAAGCTGTCCACGTGGATTGAATTAGTCCAGCAATTTTAATGAATTTCCTTGGCCCTACAAAAGAGTTAAAGCTACACTGTGTGATTTTTACCCCCATCTAGCAGTGAAAATGTATATGACCATCCAGTGAATATTAGTTTCTGTTCCGCTCAATTTTGATTTCGTTTTAAAGGTACCATCTGGAACTAAAAATCAAAACATATTCCATTTTCCATAACAGATGGGGGCAGTATACCTCCAGAAAGTGAGTTGTGCCGCGGCCGCGCGCACTCTCACGTCTTCAAACAACACAAGCGAGCGCTGTTTTGCTCTTTTTCTCACGCATATTATTCAAATCATTTGACACGATAGTAAAAGGTTGGAAAACCGCAGTTTCACGTGGAGCATTTGGAGATTTTTAGAGATCAGAGACTCAATGAACAACATCTCAACACTAAATGATGAAGACCGTCTCATAGACGCCTGTCTCAAAAACAAGCTGGTGCATTTCCACGATATGGGAAAATAAAAGCCTGGGCTATTATTTTAAGTTTACGGTATTCGTTTTGTTCATATTACACTTTTATTGTTAGTTTGAATTAATTTGACAGAGAGCATTCACTGATGTTGATCAAGCTAGCGCCATTCAGAGCTGCCAACTCACACGAATTCACCGTGAGACACACGCAAATGACACTTAGCAAGCAGGTTAGTTAAGCTCTCAGATTCTGTCAATTTTATTACGCAATTCAAACAATAAATACCGTTTTGGCGCTTGTACATGTTACACCACAGATCCCTAGCGCACGTGAACCGATCATCTCTACTAGCTAATGGAAAAAGAACATGAACACTGTTGAAAGATACAGTATGCTACAACTTACCAAAATGTATTCCTCATGCATAATGTCGACCAATCATATTTTGAACTCTTCCCTGACTGTAGTAGTGGGTCCTGTACTTTCCACACGACTGACATCAGGTTGAAGTACACACAAGCCGCGCGAGTTACTCGTCTATTGCAGTTTGGCTGGTGTTTATGTTGCCCGCCCGCATACCGCCTCCCATGGCCGAAACTGGTATTACGACACCTGACGGGCCGGGGCTAGTAATTTAGCATGCTAATTTAGGTTTATATCTCGGCAGCAATATAACTTGTCAGTTTTTTAATGACATCATTGCACTTATTTCTTCTCATTCTTTTGATGCGTGTAGCTCATTTTCGGTATATTTTGACCTCAATTATTACATAAGCCACCTTTAACTCCTACGGTGGACAATGTAAGTCCAAGATTAACATGGCTTCCAGTTCGACCTCGTCCATAGAGTGTTAACTCGAACGTAGAACGTGAAAGGCGAAGCTTGAATTAAGTGGGTATGTCCCTCTTTGGCTAAGGTACTCTCAAGATGGAGGGGCAACATGGCACCGACATTAGAAGTGCCCTTACCCCGGATGTATTTTCAATGGCATATTATACACTCAGGAGAATACTTTATTACTTGAACGAAGTAAATATACATTAATGAGCACATTTATTTTTGAAAGAACTAAGTGTTTTTAGCTAAGAATAAACTAAAAGAGTTACACAGTGTAGCTTTAAGAATTAGTTGTGTGAATAAAGCTTAGTTTCAAAGACTAGAACAAAGTTTGTTCATTCATTAATTCATTTGTTCTGTTTCATTCATTCATTCATTCATTCATAAACAGCTCTGCAAACTTATTGCCATGCCTAATAGAGTTGAACTGGACACAGGAATATAATTGTCAAGAAATGGACAAATCCCTGTTATCCCTGTCAGTAGAAAATATACTAAATACACTGCCTTTGAAGCTGAGATCAATATTTTTGAGTCACAGATATAGGATTACAAATAATATTAAAATTATCAGTGAAGGGGGGAGTGAATGAGAAAATGTGAGAAAGATGACTGGGGGTCGATAGAGAGTAGGTCCAGAGGTGAAACATGCAATAGCAGGCAGTTCTGATCCTTCTTTTTGCTTTAGGAAAGCTCCTAGTACCCTGAGACAACTCTCTAGAACCACCTCAAATTGTTTGGTTCAAGAGCTTTTCTGTTATTCCAAGCCCAGAAGGCTTGGAATGCCCTTCCGGAAGAAATTATCCATGAGGATCTGCCCTCTGAAATCTCACCTGTTCAAATGCAGCTCTCTTTTGGAAGAGATCAACATGTGGCTATGGCATGCAATAAAGCTGAAGTGTAATTGATTCTGTTCAAGCAGCTCGAGTGCATTACAGAAATCTTGACCGCAATTTTAATGCTGTCGCATGCCTCAATGCACCGGTGACTTGCAAAATCTTTTTCAGATCGACCTGGAGTTACCTCCCAGTTTGTACTCGGTGCACCCTTTCTGTAGTTACCACCCATTAATGTAGCTTCAGTCCTTTTCTGATCAAATTGAACTAATCTAATTTTTTGATCTTCACTGCTATCCGCAGCAGGTCTTATCTTGTCTCCAATTTACATTAATATTTACATTGCGCTCTGAGATATGAGATACTTCTCAGGGTAGCTATGTAAACAACCCTGCACTATTTCAGCAAGCTGCATTTGCCAGAACACCAAAATCTTAAAATAGGAAACACAATATTACCCTTCAAAGTTGTGAGGGCACTTGTTTGAATGGCATGTAGTGGCTGGGTGGGAGAACGGTTCTCTGGCATGTCTGCTGTGTCAGTTGTCCGCTGCATTGGGATTGTGATCTCATTCACATTCTCATTCTCATTCCTGGTTCGAGGTACCACAGCAACAGAGGCTACGTTTCCAGACTGGAAACGTAGCCCTCTGTTGCTGTGGTTCCTGGAGCCACTGGGCAGGGTGTTGGAGATGGAAATATGGTAGTCAGAGATGGGTGCTCACATATTTTGGGAGGCAGAACGACTGGGATGCTGCATCAAAACAGATGGTTTTGATTTACGAGGATGGAGCTTCCCCTGCGGAGGCTGAGAGGCTTACATGACACAGATCAAAGTCCATCTCGCACAACCAAAAGCAGACGCAACTATGATCAGAAGCACCGAGATCTGTCAGAGCACTCGCCACACTCGTTTTCTCTCGCTGGTCTCTCCCTCACTCTCTCAAACCACAGTTTATGCAGATGTGTTGCAGCCGCACTATAGACTGTCATCTTTTTACTAAAAACCATCCAGTAGCTCAGTCACTGTGTAGGACCAAATGTAACGCAAAAACTTTGTGGTCCAAAGGCTCATAATCCAATCTCAGGCTACAAGACCGGGCTATGTTTCCAAAGACACATACACAAACCAATTAAGCTACTGAATGAAATACCTAGTTCCCCTGCACAACACTAACACACATACAAATAGGAATCTGTACTCACATAGAGTCGCCGATGTGCCGTCTCTCCGAAGAAAGGGAAAGCCACGGATATTGCTATCAGTCCTGATCCCCCATCATCTTGCTCGATGGTCTGGGAGTCACCTTCATCCAGCCCAAAAGGGTAGAATTTCTCCAGAGGTACAGCAGCCTCCATCCCATGAAGCAAAATAAAGAAGCAAACACATGGAGAGCACTGGTCTCCTCAGCCACCCGCATGACCTTGTCTGCGCAGGGATGGAGAGAGAGGACTACAGGATCCTGGACACTCAGGAGAGGGCAACAGGACAGACTCTAATCACCAATGCCAATGATACTCTCCTTGTCTTTCTTCTGCCTGTTTCTGTAAATGTTCCTCTTTTTGGTTTCTAATTCCACTCTTTGTTTCCTCTCAGATCTGCTCTGAGCCCTGGTACTTGGACTGTTGGTCTAAGACAAGGGGGTAGATTCCTTGCATTCTGTGTGCTGCTGGGTGCTCAAGAGCTGCCGTGCTCCGTGCCGCTCACTGAAATGAACAGAGTGAGAGAGAGAGAGAAAGAAGGAGGAGGAGAGCTAGAGTGATTCGGCTCTATTTTTTTTTTTTTTTTACAATCCAGTGACTTGGTCCCTGATGGTTAGTTTAGAAATATCCTCAATAAAACCTCTACTCTGCCTGCCAAAGGAGTTCTTTCAGACCCAGCCCCACCCCAGGGATTCACTACCTTGCATGATTAAGAACTCTCATCCAATAGCTGAGGAGAGACCGGTAACTGGATAAGCACTGGGTGGAGCTATGGTAATCAAAGGGCTGCTTTAAAGAGACTCTGACAGGCCACTCTCCTCTACTCTTAACCTTTGCTGAAAAATACCCTTACTCACAAGCATGTGTCTTGTGGGGTACAAACTGCCACAGGGAGTGTAAGAGTTCCAGGATGGCATGTGATAGGATGCATATATAGTGCATTCCTTGCATAATGGTGCTCAAGAAGCCTGTTCAAGAGGAGGAAAATATACAAAAACCTTTTGGTTTAAACTAGAGATGTATTGAGGGCTTGCTTAGTCCCTGAATATCAATTTTCCTCCAAATTAATAATGCAGAGAACAATAGATTTAAATATGCCTGAAACAACTCCCCTAAAAATAAGGGGTCTTTGGTTAATTTTTACACAGGGGGTCATTAGTGGTACTGTAGGAATCAAATCACGGAGCATTTGTGTGTACACATCATATACCACAGAATTATCCAAAATATGCCAAAACCTACTGACATCAAATTATTCAGATCACAAAAATAAATCTGGGTGTTATTTTTTGTTTGTTTGTACGTTTTATTGACAAAAATTACTTTGTGATTAAACAAAACAGTTTTAATAAGGAACACCGTATAATTCATGATTAAGAATCGCTTTAGCACCCAATAGAGGAACACCATATGGAAACAAATTATTATGAAATCAACATTCTACATTTTCTATATATCCTAAATAGAATATAGTACATTATTAGGTAACTATGTGATTTGTACATGTACATTTCTGAAATACATAATTTGGATGCCAGTCACCTCTAATAAAAGATCACTCTATCTACATTTTCTGTAAAGCTGCTTTGAAACAATATGTATTGTGAAAGCGCTATAAAAATAAATGTGAATTGAAATTGTAGGTAAGATATGATTCGTTCTCTGTCCTGATTCAGCTGTAATTTGGCTCAAGACAAGATGATCTTATTCTCTAAATGGTTGTGTAATTAAATAATGATCACAGTAATTATTTAGGTTACAGAGTAGCAAGTTATAAAGAAAGTAAAGAGGAAAAACTATGTGCTTTAATACACAGTTTTGGGAACCTGGGGTGTGATGAATAAGGTAGGTACAGTGGTTTCAAAACGTGTGTGTGTCCTGGTGAAACCAACATTATGGGGACAAAACGTTCCCACAAAGTTTGGCAATATACGAAATCCTTGTGGGGGACATTTTTTGGATCCCATGAGGAAAACAGCTTATAAACCATACTAAGTGATGTTTCTTTGAAAATCTAAAAATGCAAGTGTGTGAGTGAGTGAGTGTGTGTGTGTGTGGTGTTGAATTGAGACTGCTTAATGCTCTAAGATGAACAGGGATCTGTTTTTAACAGTTTGCTGAACAAATCCTTAAAACAATTTGGCAATTGAGAAAGAATTTAGCAAAACAGTGATCTCTTTGTTTGTTGTTACTGGGTTCTTATGGTGTGGATCAGGATTACTTAAAGTATTTGTGCAAATTAAGTCCAACAATTCTCCCTGAGACCAGTGATTTTGTGTGTTTTTAAAACCAAAGATGTGTGAATTGGTGCAATGTGTTAAGATTTCATTATGCATAACTCCATGTATGTAAGCACTGGCCTTGTTTCATTGGCCTTTGAGTGCTGTCAGTTGGTCACCGTGGCCTGAATTCCCAAGCCATTTCATGTTTTGTTAGAGCCCCAGTCTATGCATTTGCTTCATATATGCTTGCCTCCTCTTCATCTCTTGCTCCAACTGTTCTTTCAGTGTGCATACCTGAGAAACACACAACAGTTATTGCAAAGCAGTCATGTATTCATCAGAGGCTTCTTGCAATCGAATGTGATGTAAATGTACACTCTTATAATGCATGTGGTCACATCTTTATAGATTTGTCAAACCTGTTCCTCTAAACAGTGGACCCTCTGGCGGTGAGCTTTCTCCCGTGCCTCCAGTGCTCTCTCTACCTGCTGCTGGGAGTTCCTCATCCGCTCTGACTCCAGGTCCAGCTCTTGCCTGAGGTGAGCCGATCACTTCCATGAGCCTCTGGGAGTGAGTCTGCTCCAATATAGAGATCTGGGACTGCAGAGACAACACATTATATTCCGTCACAGGCAAATCCAATACACAAAAAGAGCTGGAAAAAGAAATATGAAACATTTTTGTATTATTAGCAGTGCTTTGCAAGATACTATAACTATTGCTCACTTGGAAAAACCCATAACCACTAAACCATTAAACCATAAACCTAAACCACTAAAACATAACACTTTTATTTCACACAGTTTTTCAGGCTACAGGAATGAATAACACCGTGCGGTAAAAGGTGTGGTTACTTCAGAAGAAATGTAGGTAACGCTTCCTTTTACAGAACAGTACTTACAGTGTACTTACAGTGTACTTACCTAGATAGTACTGGCTAATATAAGGTAAGTACATGGAACAGAAGTAGGTTTAGGGGTAGGTTCAGGGGTTAGTACTAGTTATTACCCAGTAATTGTAGTTACTAAAATAAGAACATAGTATTTACATGGGTAACTGGACTGTAAAAGGAAGCGTTACCGAAATGTACTGTTTTTTTTGTTGTTTTTTTGAAGCAATCAGATTTTTTTACCAAGTACCAATCAAAAGTTTAGTGGACTCAGATTCTGATGCATGCATTAAAAATATCATAATCTCGTAAATATCTATATCACCTGTAGTGTGTGAATTTCAGCCTGTGTCTCGCTTAACTCTAGCTCTAGATTTTGTATTTTTTGTTCTTGCTGTTCTCTCACGCTCAGCATGCAGTACCTCGGCCTCCTTCCTTTGGCGACTTCTGTTCCACCTGCACACAACACACACATGCAAACACTAAATGTATCAAGGATAGAAATCTGGTGTGAGATACTGTCATATGCTTTACATTCATGTATAGAATTTGCAGCTTAGGCTAAACCCATCAGGATGATTAAATGTTTTCAGCTCATAAGCCCGGAACACACCAAGCTGACGGTCGAGCCTTCTGGCAGATTTTGTGCTTCGGCCAACTAAGTTTCTTCGATGTGATGCGCACGGGTTCCGTGCCGTTGGCTGAAGATAGTCCTTGTCGCCTTTGTTTCGCCCGAATTCGACATGCTGGAATCGACGTCGGGCCGTTGGGGAAAGAGAGAACTCTGATTGGCTGTTCAGCTTGTGAAAGAGTCAGTGCACGAGAATAAAAGCAAAACAGCAAGCAAAGAAGTAAAAACGGTAAAGATAGAAGGCTGTTCTTATGTTACGTCTTCTTACCTGAGTGTTCCTTGGCGAATATTTCAATATTAAAGGAGAACTCCGCAAACAATAAACCTTTGGTCTAATAAAACATTGGTACCTAGTCAATCGTTCTCTGAGATTTGTTTTCATGATAATCGAACGTAAAGTGTTTTATCTCTAAAAACTGTTTAGCGTATAATGCTAGCACTGGGGGCATTGACTAAGTAAAGAGAAATCGCTAGTTTATACCACTAACAAGGCTCAAAATAGCCCCACACTGACACAGTGACATAATGAGGGTCCATACATGCAAAACGAAGCATTAGAACTTTGTAAGTGTACAGACCGTTGAATAAGAAAGATGCGTTATAAAGACAGTTCACTTCATGTATACAGACAGGAGCCATCTAGAACTGTACAGTAGTCTGATAAGTCGAAACACGAACGTCGTGCTATAGTGATCATCTGAACTGTATGAAGTTCAGCGGACTCCTGAACTGTATGAATGGCGTTCGGGGATGGAACTTATCGAGACTATATTCTAAGATGGCTACTGTATGTATACATGAAGTGAACTGTGCTTGATAACGTATCTTCTTATTAACGGTCTGTACTCTTTACAAAGTTCTCAATGCTTCATTTTGCATGTATAGACAATCGTTATGTTACTGTGTTAGTGTGGGGCTATTTTGAGACTTGTAGTGGTATAAACTTACGATTTCTTTTTACTGTGTGGATGCCCAGGTACAAGCATTATACGCTGAAACAGTTTTTATAGATAAAACTCTTTTTACATTCAATTATCACGTAAAACAAAACTCAGAGAACTATTGAGACTAGGTACCAATGTTTTGTTAGACCAAAGGTTCTATTGTCGCGCCAGAGTTCTCCTTTAAGCATGAGTGGAGTGAAATAAAGAAAGTGTTTAGCAGGATTGATAATTCAAAACTGTAAGCAACCGCTGCTTTGTTTACCAGTTCTGTGTATCCAGCCGGCAGCGCCGGCTTTCCTTTGAATGACAAATACAGACTAATATATCTGCAGAAATAGACTGTTGGCTCATTACACGCAGGAGCAGAACGCACATTCTAGCTGACAGTCACCTGTAGTTCTCTTGGTGTGTTCAAGTGCAGCTTTTTACCTGGACTGAGGCGAAAACACAGTCGGCTTTCATCAGTGCTAGTTCGTTAGCGTCGGCTTGGTGTGTTCTGGGCTATACAGACACAAAATCTGCAAACAAGCTCTCATGCAAACTTACCTCAACCAATAATACTTACGGTAGTTTAAGGTACAGACAAGACACTCTGATTGGTTTGCAGAGAGTAAACATCACAGATGACATACACAACAAACTGTATTTGAAAGTCATTGAGAGTCATAATGTGTTTATAATAGCATGACATGCACCTTCTCCAGGGTCCGTTTTAGAGAGGACCTGTCTTTGCCCAGACGCAGCAGTGTCCTCTCCAGCTCAGCTTTTTCTACCTGCAGACGATCTGCAGTGGTTTGCAGGATAGCCACCTGCTCTTGAAGCTGATCCTTTTCTCCCTTAGGAGTGCACACCTCTCTTGCGCCTCCTGCTCAGCCTGTTGCCTCTGTCTCACAGCCTAGACAATCAGAAAAGATGTAGAATAGACACCATCTATTTGGCTGTCACCAGAACTGGTTGAAGATCAACATAGATTCCGGGACTAGGAAGTTTCACATACTGGGCAAAAACTCAGTTAACATGGAAGAGATAACAGAGTGTGTTGGTGTATGGGTAAGATACAGTGTTATAGAGTTAAAGGGTTAGTTCACCCAAAAATGAAAATTCTGTCAGTAATTACTCACCCTCATTTTGTTCCAACCCTGTAAGGCCTTCGTTCATCTTCGAACACAAATTAAGATATATTTGATGAAATCTGAGAGCTGGATCACTCCTCCATACTAGTTCATGGGCTTCTTGAGGAATTGAAACTTGCTGGCCTCGAAAAGTTATTCAAGACATCGTTAAAATAGTCCAAGTGACTACAGTGGCTCAATCTTAAGTTTATCAAATGACGAGAACACTTTTTGTGCGCAAAAAACAACAAAAATAACAACTTTATTTAAATTATTCATTTACTTCTCTCTGCCTCGAGTCAGGTTACTAGTTTGATAACGAAAGCTTCTGTATGTACGTCACACGCATCACACACATGACCAGCTTCGGCCAATAGTGAGCCTACGTGTGACGTAGCTCTACGCTATCACACTACATTAACTGACTAGAGGCCCATAGAGAAGGAAGTGAATAGTTGAAATACAGTCGTTATTATTGTTTGTTTTTGCACACAAAAAGTGTTCTCGTCGCTTGATAAACTTAAGATTGAGCCACTGTAGTCACTTGGACTATTAACGATGTATTTAATAACTTTTCAGAGGCCGACAAGTTTCATTCCCTCAAGAAGCCTATGGACTAGTGTGCAGGAGTGATCCAGCTCTCAGATTTCATCAAAAATATCTTAATTTGTGTTCCGAAGATGAACAAAGGTCTTACGAGGTTGGAACAACATGAGGGTGAGTAATTACTGACAGAATTTTCATTTTGGGTGTACTAACCCTTTAACCGTTAAATTTCATTTTAAGTTGAACTCTTTTAATAAAAATCTGTTTGTCAGTATATCACGGTTATGATAGTGTACTTGTTTTTTTTATTTAGTGTAGATAGTGTAAAGTTTTTTTGTTATTTTTTTATTTTGTGTTTTTACTGAAACAGAACAACAAAACAAAAAAACACTGCTACCTATTGTGAAAATGGTAGCTTTTCTAGTATTTGTTTGATACATGTACCTGCAAGGACCAAATTATATTAAAGGGATAGTACACCCAAAAAATGGAAATTCTATCAATTACTCACCTTCATGTCATTCCAAACCCTCAAGAGATTGATTAATCTTCAAAACACAAATGAAGATATTTCTAATGAAACCTCAAATATGGTAAGCTCAATCATATTGTCTTGATGATTGATGGTACAAACCTCATTGGTTCTGCGCGGATCACAAAGCACGTCCAGTTGGACTTATTTGTATTTGCATTGATCAACATTTACATTATGGATAAAAGACTTGGTCTTAACCCTCTCGATATGGATTTCTTTTCAATCTCTTTATGAAGTTTTTAAAAGTTAAAGTTTTGGTGTAATGGATTATTGATGAGAGGAGCAAAAATCTCTCAGGTTTCATTGAAAATGACTTAATTTGTGTAGATGAATGAAAGTCTTGGAAAAGAAATAAGGGTGAGTAAATGATCACAGAATTTCCATTGTTGGGTGAACTAACCATTTAGAACAGTGTGTAAACTGTAAGAGTATATGTGTGTGTGTGTGTGTGTGTGTGCACAACCTCCTGCAGGCCACGTGTCTGTTTGTCGAGTTCGGAGACCCTGAGCTCAGACTCTTCCTGGCTTCTCTGCAGGCTCTGTCAGTCTCTCACTCAAGCCATGATTTTGCTTCCTACCGTTTGTCAGAGCCTCCCGTGTCTTATCCAACCTCTCCTGCACACACATATACACACAGACAAGTATGAACGGGCATCAATCCACACACGCATAATCACACACCCACATACAGTTTTAATGAGGAAGCTGTACTTTTCCTCACTACTACCAATTGCCTGTCTTTTTATCCTTTCCCCCACTCTCTCTTTCTCCTCTGGACCTCTTTTTATTGGCAAGAAGTGGCAGGTCTCAAGCAAACTGAAAAAGATTTACACTGAGGGCGCAGTGTTTTTGTTTGTACAGCATCTTTAAAACACAGACTCATACTAAGCCTTAAAAGCTCTCCAGAAGAGCCAGAGAAAATTAATGAGTTCAGTCCAGATTTTTATTGCACCGTCATCCAGCACCTTCAGGGAACAGACAGGAGCAAAGGTAAATACTTCAAAAAAAGAGTAAAATCTGGAAAAAGTTATGGAAACCACAGCATAAATCACTACATATTGTGGCTATGGTAGTAAGATGATCTGTGGTGTTTCAATTAAAGCTGTACGTGAACTGAGTCAAAATGGGAGCGGTCCTGGTTGTGCATGTGGCTGAACCACAACAAACTTAATAAGGTTGTTTGTGAGTTCATGATGAAGGAAAATGATTGACAGTGTTTTTAATAAAGCCATGATAGAGATTTGCTTTAACTTGTTTTTGTCCAAGTTCCATCAAGTTGAGATGTTTGAGCTTGTCTTCTGTCTTGCAGTTGTATGATTTTTGCTGCTAGTTTGGCCAGTTGAATGATTTATTTGTTCATATAATTATTTATTTCTTTTTTGATTCATGTGCCCTTGTAACCTTCAATCTAAGCAACTTCCCCTCCCTCTTGCAATGACATCTCGTTTCTTCTCTGATGACGCGTGTACTGGTGCAAGGGCAGGACAGCTTGTGACTCACATGAAATAGCAGCAATAGCAATGATCCAACTGTCCGAAAATTTCGATGGACAAAAATCAAGTCCCTCCCTAAATTTGTTTTCTTTTTCAATTACGTCGTTCACAATAGAGAATAAAAGACTGTCACAACTTCCATTTCATCCCCAACTTTAATTTCAGACTTTATGGCAGTTATCAAATTGTGCAAGCTATAAAAGCCACACTAGCCATGTTTCCATCGACACGTTTTTATCCGAATTAAGTGATATCGAATGAAAAATGCCTTATGGAAACAGTAAAATTCGATGAAATTTCATGAAAATCGACTCAAATGAAATACGTTCGGTCTCATCGGATTTTCTCTTGATCGATATACGGCTAATGCGATAAAAGCTGATGGAAACGTTATTTGCCGAATAAATAATGAATTGCGATTAAGTTTTAGGCTCTTTTATGGTTGCAACACGCCAGAAGATCGAGTTCATTTCGGCCAGTCTGTTTGCGCACACATGGCGGATGTCAACAAAGACAGATGTAAGTGGACAAAGCAAAAGATGCTTCAACCAAAAGGGTTTCCGTAACGCCGCCTTCACACTGGCAGTTGAAATCAGCTCCGTAATACGCAATACGTTCCCAACGGACGTCGTACTACACAGTGAAAAGCGTCGGACGCGGGTAGAACAAAAGAGAGAAAGGTTGATTCTGTCAGTTCTGTATGATCTCTCTGATGAGGGTTATATTAGACATATTAATAGGAAGGCTGCTGACATGTCAGGTCGACTAAAAACTGTGATATGGTGATCAATAGTTTAATGTCTGCCTACAATTTAATTGTATTAACTGCCCCCCTAATAATGTTAGAAAGTCATGAAAATAAAAAATGACATGACAACTTCATCGTTATAAAATCATTATTTATTTTATTAAACGTTAATAATTCAGGTTTGTTTATCAGTACCATAGCAACGCTCAACTTCCGCTGGAATTTTCGGATAGGAACCGTCCGTAGCTTTCGCAAGAGTTCAAATTTTTGAACGCATCCGGATGACCAACGGACACGATTTTCTTCGCACCGCACTCGGTCGGACCCGTTTCGGACCCATTCGCATGCGGTCTGCGAATCTCCATAGGAAATGAATGACTTCCGGTCATTTCGTAGCCGCATCGGAGCTGATTTCAACTGCCAGTGTGAAGGCAGCGTAAACCACGATCTCCCAGAACTGATGGAACGTTGTCGTTCCCACACCACAGTCACCTCTGCTGTTCCGTCGGGCATACAGTGCATCAGCATCATCATAGCAATGTTTATCAGCGTCGTTTTCTTAGGTTAGTTTTGCTTTGTTTTTACGTGGCTTGGTTGAATTCTAATATATAATGTGGTCTGTTATTTATTCCTTGTTAACAGACTGCGGCGCTGCTAGTATACACCGTGCCATGGACGCAGTTCAGAGACGGAACAGACTATTTTCTTTAGCAGAAGCAGCAATACTCATTTCTAAATCAATAAATTTGTTTTTAAGTCAATATTTTGTGTCAATTTATTTATTTATTTATTTATTTGGTTGATTTATATGTAATAAGCAGGATAATATATAGCGAAGCGGTTGTTATAACGAATACAACCGCCTCTAGCATACATTATCCCATTCATATGTCGCTATCAGCTGGCACATAAAGCATTATTAGGCTTCAATTTGTGAAATACTTGATCATTTGTTGGTAGATGGCGTGAATCCGTTTTGTCTAACAAAACTTTGTTCGCAAAAGTTTGCTTGGAATGTTGTTTCGATTCAGTGCGAAAATGAATGGAAACACCTTAAAATGTCTCAATCAATTCGATATACCAATTTGATCGCAAAACAGCATGTGACGTCATTACGTACAGTTTTTTATTCGCTCTTAAAGCCGTTGGATGGAAACACACTTTTACCAGCTTTATCGCAGCATGGGTTTTTTAACCGTAACTTCAGATAATTTGATTGACAAGTGGATGGAAACATGGCTACTGACCTGCAGCATATTCCGATCATGTTCGCTGGCTGTGAGAGCTCGCTGCAGTTGGGCGGCTTGATCTCGGGCTGATCCTGCAGCAGTGTTGCTGTCGGTCAAGGATGCAGCCATGGCCTGCAGTTGCTCCCTCAACTGGCTCTCCTGAAGTTCTGCATGTGCCAAGGCAGTTGCCAGCCTTTCACCTTCAACCTACATTGGGACAACAGTGCTCTATTATATTGCTCAAACATGAAACGTCCTTATAGACACAGCGTAAACCTACACACACCTTCAGGAGAGCAGGCACGCTCTTCGCTGTCTCCCAGCTCTCTGCGGAGGTTGTTGAGGCCTTCCTGCAGTGAGCTGACCTCCGCCTCTGTCTCTGAGGCTCGGAGCTGGGCACGCTGCAGCTCTCCCTCCAACCCCCGTCGCTTGAGCTCCAGCCTGGCAGCTCGCGCTTCCGTGGCTTCAGCAGATCTGCTTCATACGACGCCTGCTCGGCCTCCAGACTTTCCCCAGAGGCCTGGGAGCGCTCCAGCTTCTCCTGAATACAGTGTATTTATAGCGATAATATGACTTCCTGAAGTGCACCTCATCAGAGATCTTTATTGTTAAAGGGATAGTTCACTTTGAAATTATTTTTTTATATGTTTTAGCTTACCTCAAGGGCATCCAAGATGTAGGTGTCTTTGTTTCCACAGTATTTTCAGTTTTGACATTTTTCTGGTCAAACCGTTGTTGTCTATCAGTCATACACTGGAGGTTAAGGGGGTCCATCCTTGGTTCACCTCAAGGAGCATGCACGGAGAAGTCCAAACTAAACATGATTGAATGACTCGTAAATTTAAGTACACATTGATGGCCTAAGACAAGGAACGAGCGGTTTGTGTGGGAAAACGGACAGTATTTATATAGTTTTTACCTCGTGTAATCCAGAGATGTCAAATCTGCGGCCGAAGTGATCGCTTGCGCGCCTACGATCACTCTTTGTTTATGCAAAGACTTCAGGTTTTACCTTTCACTAAACATATTTAGATATACGGGAAATCACAATGGAAGACGATTTCGGTATATCTGAAATATGTTTAGTAAAAGGTAAAATTTCTGAAATCTCAGTGTAAATATTGAGTGACGTATACACGAAAGCGATCACTTTCGGCGGAACATTGAGCGTGATTCAGTTCGGTTCAGTTGGACAACTGATTCAGATCACTTGGACGTGACTGTGAATACAAGAGGTAAACACAATCTAAATACTGTTCGTTTTCTCACACAAACCGCTCGTTTCATGTCTTAGGCCATCAATGTGTACTTACATTTACGAGTCATTAAATCATGTTTAATTTTGACTTCTCTGTGCATGCTCTATGAGTTGGACCCCCTATACCTGCATTATATGACTGGCAGACAACAACAGTTTGACTGAAAAATGTCAAAATTGAAAATACTGTGGAAACAAAGACACCTACATCTTGGATGCCCTTGAGGTAAGCTGAAACATATCAAACATTAATTTCAAAGTGAACTATCCCTTTTTTTGATGATAACAAGTGCATCTTGCAAAATAGACCTACAGTACAATGATTTTGTTTTATTGTGTTCAATTGAGACCCTCAGTTCTGTGAAGCCTTGAGACTGAAAAGTAGGATGTCACCGTTGCACTCAATTTTTTTCTAAACATTTGTGTTACTGTAGACTGTTTTAACCTGCAGTGCTTTGGCCTCTGCCTCAGTTATCTGTTGGCTGATGTTCATTTTGTCCAACTCTTCACTCAGCTTCCTATTCTGTATTTCTCCACGCTGAACTGCCTCATCCTGTAAGGCGAGTGATGCTTGCATCCCCTCTAAATGCTTGGCCAGCTCACGCTTTCCTGGCAAACACACACCCACACATACACATCCATGTTAATCAAAAACAGAGTAACAAACTGTTCATCACTGAGCAGTACTCAAGTGTTGGGAATAGAGTTCCTTCTTACCCTCTTCAAGCTCTCTGATAGATTGTTTCAGCATTTGTATACGTGTGTTGCTTCTCTCCTGGCTGGCCTGCAAATTTTCTACCTGCTTGCTGAGACTATGCACCTGTGCCTGGGACTCATCCTACAATCACACAATCGGGAGAGAGTGAGTGTTTTATTCATATGTTCATTGTTCTTGTTACACGTGTTGTTTGTGATCCTTCATGTGTGTGTGCCTATACAGTATAGACTATAGTTTTGTCCATTAAGATAATGGTCCTTTTCAAAACGAAAAACGTTTGTATGTTTATATCCTACAAATCTTGGGAGAAAAGGGAAGGGTAACACTTTACAATACTGGTGCACTAATATGCATTAATTCATACTTAACTAATGCACAGCTAATCAGGAGTTATAACTCATGAAGAACTAAACCATTAATTAATGATTACTGCATCAGAAACTATATTTTATTAACTAATAGTGTAAATTAATGTGTTAATTACCCCAATTAGTCAAAGCTATGCACTTCAACTTCCAGTTGTCTGCTTTAATTAATCATTTAGCTAATGATTTGCAAAGGTATAATTATGTTATGACTTTACTTGTTGGGGCACATCATTATTAACTAGTCATTTAGTAATTGTAGTAATTTGTACATAAATTTGCACTAACAATGAAGTAATTAATCATGTATTAATGCATATTGTGTACCTGTCATATTATCTGGAAGTTGAAATACAAGGCGTTGGCTCATTCTGGTAATTAACATATTAATTAACACTATTAGTTAAAAAATAGTTATTATGGAATTAATCCACACATTACATATTTAATTAATAACAATTCATGTATGAACTAATACATTAACCTTACAGACTTCTTAATTAGTTCCTAATGTGGTAATCATTAATAAAAAGCTTAAAAAATAATCATTAGTTACACATTCATTCAGTATTATCTGTGCATTAGCTAAGCATGGATTAATGGTTATTAGTGCACCCGCATTGTAAAGTGTTACCAAGGGAAGTGTATACCATAGATCCAAATTGAGCAAAAAATGCCAAACAAGCTATGTAAGTTAGTTGATACAGTCAGACTTTTTTTTCTCAGTTCTTATTTTATGAATTCAGTAGACTAGCAGAGTTAAACTATATAGTATTTATGCTGACTTCTTTTTATGATGCCTTTGTGGTGATGTAGTGGTGTCAGGTACCCGCTCTCTCTGTGTGTCCCTGAGCTCTTGCTGGAAGCTACGCAGCAACATCTGAAGTGAGTCCAGATCCAACTCTCTGTCCTCTCCGTGGGAGGGGGAACAGAGAACACACAGCGACCCACCCACCCCAGGCTGTTCTGACATGATTTCACCTGAGGGCATATGCACAAATTACCATTTAATTCTTTTGACTTGTTATTTAGAACACCAAGTATGTTAGAGCAGACCATTGTTTAATAACCTTCAGCTTTGAAGAAAAGAATCCTTTCTAATACAGTATAAGAGCGGTGATCTTCTTCTCTGACCCTAAACTGACCGTTGCTAAAAAGATGTCCAGATTTATTATTTAAAGGGGGGGGGGGGGTGACTGTCGATTTCACTTTTTTTCATTTTAAATAGTGTGTAATGTTGCTGTTGGTGCATGAACAGTATCTGCAAAGTTGCAGCGCTGAAAGTTCAGTGTAAGCAGAGATATCGTCTTTTAAAAATCAGGAAGTAAAATTGCCTACAAAAACAACTCGATTGGGACTACAGCTGGGTTATGGTACGTCACTAACCTACACATTTGCATCAACCCCTCCCTCAGAATATGCAGAAAATTTCTGAGGCACGTTGACTCGTCGAGTGTGTTACTAACGCAGCTGTCAGGTCTTCTGTGTTCGGGCTTCCCACGGACGTTATTCTTCCTCAACAATGGATACAATTTATGTTTGATTATGTTCCTGAAAATGACGATCGTAATCTAGCGAGTTCAACACCGGATTCAACAAGAAACTGTTACTAAAACATGAAGCAGATCCGACTTTAAAACAAGAGGCAGCAGTTGTTGGGCCACAATCTGTAAGTAGGCTAAGACTTCATCATTTTAAATGTATTTGCGTGTATAATTCAAGACGTAGCCTTGTGTTTTATTTTTTTCAATTGCCAGCGCTGGCTTTAGCCACTACTAGTTAGACTATGCTATTTTGTGTCTACGACAAACGCGTACAAACATTATGGACCTGAATTTTCTATAAGTACTAATGTTTTAAACATATTTTTCATGTATATATGCTTTATGACGTTATTTTCGATTTGATCAAGAACGTAAACCTGCCAACGCTGTTTGAGTATAACATTAGTAGCCAGTCAGTTGCTATTGTTGCCAGTCAGATGCTATTGTGTAAAACAAACGTGTATATGGTTAAAAAATGTAGCAAATTATCATTCAGAAATGTTTAGTAAGAGCCGTGTGTGGTGAGGTTCTGCTTGACTCTCTTCATCGCGGCTTTCTCGGTCTGATTCTGCCTGAAACTGATACTGCAGTTCGACACGTATTTACATCTGGACCGGAGCTCATGACATGCCCGGTAAAGGTAATGGGCGTTAATCTTCGGACAACGTGAGCGACAGTTTAGCCAATCACAACACACCGGGCCAAACTAACCAATCTGAGCTCACGACGTATTTCTGAGGGAGTGTTTTCATAGAATCAGGAAGTGAACCGCTCGTTCAGGGGACAGAGGAGAGCGCGGCTGACAATAAAGGTGAAGTTTATGAAAAATAAGACTTTTAAAAAAACAAAAACCACGAATGCATGTTATATTGCACCCCATAAATACAATCATGCAAAGAAAAAAAGCAGTGAACCCCCCCTTTAACTGAGAACATATTACCTTTCACAGGTGAGCGAGTTCTCCATGGTGAGGGGCTCCGTCCACGTTCCCCAGGTGTGGGTGAACGTCTTTCACGCCCACTTCCAAGTGTACGTTTCAGCGCAGAACTGAGAACATTCAACCTGTGCTCGAGATCTCTCCTTATGGCATCATTCTGTCCCAGCTGCTCTTCCAGCTTCTGGGCCCGGGACTCTGCTAGACTGACCTTCAGCCCAAGCTCTCTGAGCTGGGCCTGGGCTTCCTGCAGTGCTCCCTCCAAGAGACGGCACTCCTCACGCTGCTTCAGTTGGATCTCCTGAAGGTTGGAATCCCGTTGTTGTTGCATCTCTCTCTCCTGGCGATGCGCTTCTTCCAGTTCTGCTACATGCCGCTGCAAGCCTGCAGTCTTTTCACACACACAGACCAGTTCTAACAATTTAAGCATGTTACTGTATGTGTGTGTGGATGCTGTAATTGACCTATGGCTAAGCTACGCCCTCAAAAGCGATGAGCCAATCACAGTGCGCAGCTAACCCAATAAACTCAGACATTCTCTGCTTCCATGTCTATTGAAATGAATTGCAGAAGTGACAATAGGTTCCAGAGAGGCTGGGCGATAGTGTGTATTTTTTTACTCTTTCCCAAGCCACATCTCAACCGAGATAACTGTCTGCTCTGGATAAAGTTATGCGATTAAGTTATGCAGAAGACCACAACACCAACTTAACGTGGATAAATCAAACAAGGATGTCTATATCTGTTTCTGTCAACAACGTATTTGAACGTTATCTTAACATAAGTACACATAAGTAGGGGAGAGCGGGGCACAACCTAACGCATTTTGGTTTTGGCTCAATTAATTAAAAAATAATTAGGTTAGATTAATACTTTTTTTACACAAGCAACATACACATCTCTGCTACAAATTACCACTTAAAGTTTTTTTTCTAGGACCTACCATTTTCGTACAGTTGCACTGAAAGTGACAGAAGTGCAAATGTTACAACTTACCCCATATGCGGGGTTAATTGTAATAGACAGAGGGGTTAGTTGCAACATTGCATTAATTCAGTGCTATTTTATTTGTATAGTTTGATATTGTTTGTGCATCTGTATAGACAGATATCCATACATCCATCCCTCATCCAATCATCCTTCTATTGTGGATAAATATCATGGATAGAGACATAGAAAAGGGCTGCATAGTTTTGCAATAAATAATAATAAATACAATTATAAATATTGTAAGTGCAATTAAATTAGATTTGTGTGTGGCAGCTGCATGTACAATTATTATTATTAACAATAATAACAGTAATAATAATACAAATGAGCTTAAAATAAAAATTTAAAGGGTTTATTGCATTAATAACAGGCCATATTTTTAATAAATAAACAAGTTATCATTCATAGTACACTAAATTTTAAACATTTTAAATTCCAACACTGTTTGTGAAAGTCTAACAAAGTTAAATGTATACTCAAACCTGAAAAGTTGTGTGGCTCTGTTTTCATTTGATTATCATTGTACACTTGGTGGCTTAGTTGTAACACTGTGTTAGAACTAACCCCGCTGTGTATTACATATTTTTAAGCCTAGCTAACAGTCGCTAGGAATTGCTGACATGTTTCAAAACAGTGCTATGTTTGAGCCAACAAGACAGTGATTAAGGCAATATAAAGTTAGATTTGGAAACGTATACACCCAACTCAGAAACCGAAAAAAAAACCTATGATGAAAAAAAATTACTTTCATTGTGTCAAAACACTCTTTGTCCAGTATCTTCACGAAATATAATTAAAACTTTCTGCAAATTCGCGGGAGACCGTCTTCTGGCAGCAAGAGAAAAATAGCGGAAAAACAACCTGCTTGATCCTGACGAACTATGTAAATGGTCCGTGTTACATTTAACCCCGCGTTAGGTTGTGCCCCGCGCTCCCCTACATTAGTAACGTAACGTTAGGCTAGCGCTAGACTAACATTAGAAAACGTTAACGCTAGCTTCTAGCTGCATTGTAGCTAAGTGTACATCATGTCACTTAGCTTCATTAACGTATACTTTAAATAACCGAGATAACAAATTTTAACAATGTTGTGCTGAATTGATTCATATAAATACTGTAGCACCAAAAGGTGATGGCAACGATATGCGGTTTATCACGTTTACACTGTGACCTGTACATTTTTGCCTGGAGCTGAAACTTTTCATCGACCTTCTCAACAATAAAATTATTAATATAACCCTCCAATGCATAGTTAAGGCCCTTTAGGTGACTTTGAGATGTTTCTGTCTCAAAAAATCACCAATTGTCTCCTGTGAAATGTCTCCTACTGTGACAGCTGCCATAGCGCCTGTCCCCGAATGTTGACTGTTTGTCCGAGTAAGTGGAGGGGGCATGGCTTAGCCATAGGTCAATTATGCCATATGCCAATTATGCACATGTTGTACCTCCTTCAGGGCTGCCTCCCTGCCAGCGTCACTCTCCAGTACTCTTTGTCTAAGAGTGAAGGTCTCCTTTCTCATCTCCTCCTCTCTCTGCTCATCCTGAGACAGTCTGGACTGCATGTCACTCAACTCTTGCCCTTGTCGAGTGCATTGACCCTCCAATGTCTTCACCTGCTCACACATGCTTTGTGTTGTTATTTTACAAAAATGGTTGCAGTGTATACAGAACTCAGACAGCTGAATTTTATATTGAAGACGATTCCACTGCAGACCTGTAAAACCACCTTTTGTCCCACTGTATATGGGTGATTCTTCAACTATGGTCCTCTTTGAGCTAGACAGTTTCAGAAATAAAAACATTTCTACAAACAGTTTTTTAGTATTAGTTGGTTTCTCAATCTGTCTAAAAACCTTCCCTTAGTTGGGTGCGATGATTTGTATTGAATAATATATATATTGGCATTTTCATCTGACAGCCCAAGAAAACGCCCAAGTTCTCTTATTTACCAACAATATTGTAACAATAATAAATAATAAAATATTTCTTACTACCTTAACTTAATTAATTGTATGTTTTTTTGTTTTTACATTAACGTTTTAGTATTATAGCCCAAAATAATTTGCTGTTTAGCACAAACAATGTCATTTCCACCACAACCTGTCTTTACCACCACAATGAACACCGTGGTGGAAATGACTGTGGCGGAAATGACATTTCCCCCCTTTTCCTCTAAAATATCATGCTATGTTAGCCTGTTAATATTAGTTTTACAGTTAGCATTTAATATACACAAATTACACATTATTAAATTAATTTTATCCAGTTATTTTTACATCCATGTGAAATATGAGCCGTTTGGAAATGACGGCCAATAAACATATTCTCAGTTTAGTCATATTTACCTTGATTTTTCTTCTTTTCATTACCCCTAAAGAGGTCACCCTTTTACCCAGCCATGAGTTCACTTTGGAGTTTCTATTGCTATGGTTACTAAGTATTCAAACCTAAAACAATGATCCTAGGATTCTATTTTGTACAGTGTGCCGGAAATGACAGTGAACCCAAGGGACAAGGGTTCTACTTATGAAAAATATAAGAAAATGTGAATAAATATTGCAATATATAATATGTAAAATTGAAATAGACATTATTTTATAATTTGTACTTAAAATCTACATTATTTAAATATTTAATTTAGAATTAAGCCAGGTTGAAGCTACAAAGTCTGGCTTAGGGACAGGGGCAAACCAGTAAAAATCATGCATAAAAGGCCTCATATTATATAATAAAAAGAATGCTTGAACCATGATACATTTTTTATAAGTTCCCCTTAGGGTGAAGTAAGTCTGACAAAAACAAAAAAAGAAGAAATGTTTTTTTAGATTTGATTATTTCATCCAGGGACAAGAAAAGTACCATAGTTAAAGAATCACCCGTATGCGTATATGGCTAGACTAACAATAAATGTTGTATAGATGTTTAGGATAATGTAAAGTACACGAACTACAAAAGAAAACCATTTGATTTCTATAGTCCTGACCTGTCTGCGCAGTTCCTGCAGTTCTCTGCGCGCCTGCAAGCGTGATTTCTCAAGCTCACGCATGTTGGTTCTCAGCTTCAGTGCCTCCTGCTGGAGGGAGGATTTACACTCCTCTAAAACTGTCAGCCTCTGTTCCTTCTCCTCTCCCACTCGCTTTAAACTGATAAAAAAGAAGAGAAAACAAGGAAGATTAATACATTTGTAATGTGAGAAATAAAGACATTTTCCATTTCTTTAGGCTGTGTGTTCACCAAAGCGTTTTTCCACGCGCCTGGCATACGCTTTCAATTGTTATCAATGGGAGTGCCGCGTTTTTAAACGCCATGAGCGTAACGAGGCGCTGAGCATTTTTTCACGCTGAAGCGTCGAGCGCCCAGCATTTTTTCTGGTCGCTGAGAGTTGAAAAGTGTTCAACTTTGGATGAAACAGCGCTCATCACTGTCACTTTTACCCAGCCATCCAATCACAGTTGGGGAGTAGCGGGACTAATACACAACGACATCAACCAGCAGAGCAAACCGAACATAATGGATGAAAAATAAATTTTTAGTATGAAACAAATTATCTGCGAAATCAGTTACAAGTAAACTGTGCTGCGGATATTCTGTATCATAGCAACGAAACGTCTCAACGGAAAAAACGCTGTGCTTCCAGAACGCTCTCAAGCGCCAAAGAACGTGTTTCAGCAGAGCATCTGGCGTTTTCAGCTGGCTAAAAACGCTTTGGTGGACACACAGCCTTATTGAACAAACTTAAGACTTGTCTGCTAAACCTGTTGTTTTCAAACTCGGCTCTCTTCACAGCTGTACGGAGCTCGTGATTGGAAGTCTGGATGGCCTCTTTCTCTCTCACAGCATCCCCTAAAGCTCTCTTCAGGTCCAAGCCCTCATGCCGCAGAGCATCCCTGTCCTGCAAACACTCCCTTAGCTCTCCGATGGGCCTCAATCAACTCCTTACGGCCATAGTCCCTGCTCTCTTCCACCTCCCTCAGTTCCCTCCTCAAACGCTCCACCTGAAAGGGACCGAGATTAGACAGACAGATTAAATGATTCCAAATGGTTCTGTTAATACAAAGAGTGGTTGGTACTGGTTTGAGCATAATGGTGTAACTTTATCAATCTAATCAATCTACGCAAGTATGCTGAAAGACTTTTAGCAGTCATACTCCTTACGTGGCACTGTTTTGCTGAGGACAATTCAACTTCATTTTCCATGAGATGAATGAAATGGAAACACAGCCTATTAGTAAAATTCCACTGCCTTGTTCCATTCAGCTTCTCAAAGCATGTGAGCATCAGACTCATCCAAAGAGTTCTTACCTCCTTTCAACGCCGAATTTTCAGGGCACATTCGCATTTGCATTTAAAAATGTTTTCTAAGTGCATGTGAAATGGTTTAAATTTTCGAACACTTTCATCAGATATGCTCAGGGTGAAACTCCTCGCCCATGTAAACACACAGGAATATGACCCACATTCTGGTAATTGCTTGGCTACAGCTAATCATTTTACGGTGCATTTTTTCCCTAAAATGTAGCCAGAATGACAAGAGAAAGAGGGAGAAGAAAAACAGAGAAAGACAGGACAGGCTCCAAAGACTGCCACACACAGCAGCAATGATGAGAAACATCAGCAGTGTGTACAAGCATGTGTATATGCTGGTGTGTTGAAGAGAAATGTGTGTGTGTGTTTATGTGTGCATGTAAGTTCACTGGGCCACACAAGATGTTTCTTCTCATAAATCTTAATGTAAAAGAAATAAGCCTGGGGCAAAACCACATTGGTTTAATTCATTGATAGGGAGTTGGTTTAATAGGACAGTGAAAGACAGTTGGGTTAGCGATGACCCCTGTTGAAGAATTGGGGGCGATGTTTCCATGGAGAATATCATTAAAGTACAAGAACAAATAAACTCCTGAACACCTGCTTATTTGTGACTCCAACTTGTCCTTTTCATATCATAGAGAGATTCTTGTGTTTCACTCCCTTGCTAGGTTTTATCCTTCCCTCTTGCCACTGATGGTTTGTCATTGTCTGACCAGGGCAGGCTGGAGGAGGATTAGTGAAAATAATCAAACAGGAATGGAGAATCCATCTTGGTGAGTAGAAGGCCTCACCCAGAGATGAATTTCTCACCACATCACATTAGGTGCCTAAATGTGTGGCCTGAGGTTTGTGCAGAAGTCCATTCTCAAGGTTGACCTTGAGCCTTTATGTTAGAAGTGTACAAACACATGGATACAAGCACAAACATGTGTGCCTACCAACCAAACTGGTGGCACCAGGAACAAGCTCAACACACATTAACTAATGCCAAGTTCAACAAGAGTGTGTGCTAAATGGCTCTCCCCAAGACTGCCACTGGTAGGTACGAGTTGGACTCCAACAGACCTTATGTTTCCTCACGGCCCAACATAAACTAACTCGCCTCCTAACTCACATGACGTTGGTTACTTGGCACTGGCACAAACAGAATTTTACTGCTCTCCTGGGCTATAGCTTTCTTGTGTTCTAGATGATAAATGTGATTCTGTAACTGAACAACTGGAATGTGAATGTAAAGTCTCAGGGTGTGTGACCTCTTGCTGAGTCTCCTGCCTCTGCATAGACAGCTCTCTGATCTGGTCATTTAAGCTGCGCTCCGAAACTTCACGGGAACTCAGAGACTCCTCGAAACGAGACCGCAGGTCCTGAAGCTCTGCCTGCAACCCTAAAACTGTGTCCTACAGAGAGGAGGAGAGAAAAATTAATATATAATGTGATAAATCTAGATTAAGGCTGTCAGTGGATCAAAGTAATTACTCTGTGTAATTTTTCAAGGTAACTTTCAAATTTCTCAAATTTCAAGGTTAATTCAATTCTCTCTTAAAGGGGGGGTTGACTGCGATTTCACTTTTTTCATTTTAAATAGTGTGTAATGTTGCTGTTGGTGCATGAACAGTATCTGCAAAGTTGCAGCGCTGAAAGTTCAGTGTAAGCAAAGATATCGTCTTTTAAAAATCAGGAAGTATAATTGCCTACAAAAACGACTCGATTGGGACTACAGCTGGGTTATGGTACGTCACTAACCCACACATTTGCATCAACCCCTCCCTCAGAATATGCAGAAAATGGCATGCGCATATTTCTGAGGCACGTCGACTCGTCGAGTGTGTTGTTCACGCAGCTGTCAGGTCTTCTGTGTTCGGGCTTCCCATAGACGCTATTCTTCCTCAACAATGGATACAATTTATGTTTGATTATGTTCCTGAAAATGACGATCGTAATCTCAGCGAGTTAAACACTGGATTTAACAAGAAACTGTTACTAAAACATGAAGCAGTTCCGACTTTAAAACCAGAGGCAGCAGTTGTTGGGCCACAATCTGTAAGTAGGCTAAGACTTCATCATTTTAAATGTATTTGCATGTATAATTCAAGACGTAGCCTTGTGTTTTATTTTTTTCAAATGCCAGCGCTGGCTTTAGCCACTACTAGTTAGACTATGCTATTTTGTGTCTACGACAAACCCGTACAAACATTATGGACCTGAATTTTCTATAAGTACTAATGTTTTAAACATATTTTTCATGTATATATGTTTTATGACCTTATTTTCGATTTGATCAAGAACGTAAACATGCCAACGCTGTTTGAGTATCACATTAGTAGCCAGTCTATTGCCATGCTATTGTGTAAAACAAATTATCATTCAGAAATGTTTCAGTAAGAGCCGTGTGTGGTGAGGTTCTGTTTGACTCTCTTCATCGCGGCTTTCTCGGTTCTGATTCTGCCTGAAACTGATACTGCAGTTCGACACATATTTACATCTGAACCAGAGCTACATGACATTGCTCGTTTCGCCTGTAAAGGTAATGGGCGTTAATCTTCCAGACAACGTGAGCGACAGTTTAGCCAATCACAACACACCGGGCCAAACTAACCAATCTGAGCTCACAACGTATTTCTGAGGGAGTGTTTTCATAGAATCAGGAAGTGAACCGCTCGTTCAGGGGACAGAGGAGAGCGCGGCTGACAATAAAGGTGAAGTTTATGAAAAATAAGACTTTTAAAAAAAGAAAAACCACAAATACATGTTATATTGCACCCCATAAATACAATCATGCAAAGAAAAAAGCAGTCAACCCCCCCTTTAAAGCAAATACAAATTTGTAAACTTCACTCCACTGGCCTCAAGAGGTGCACAAGCTTGCTTCTGTTACACCCACCCCCTAAACCTTACTCCCATCCGGGTCATGGTGCATCGGCCTGAGCTGCTGCCGTATGTTTCTTTGCAATTAATTGTGAAAATATTTCTACAACAAAACATTTTTCAGTGAAGTGTGTGAAACACTTCCACTGAGGGTTTTTTGGGTTCTTTTTAAATGTAAACAGATGCAGAATAAAACAAATAACGCTATTAAACATTTAATCTTATTCATTGATGTGTTAACTTTACAGCACTAATCTAATAAGGACTAAACATGATCCACAGACATATTTGGATTTATTATACCTTGTCCTGCTCCTGTTTGCTCAGGAAGTCTCTACGCATACGGTCCTTTTCAAGGGCAGCTGTCTCTATGTTGCGCTCGAGGATGATTATGCGCTCAGTAAGAGTAGCCTTCTCTGCCTCCTTCTCAGACAGAACCTACCAATCAAGCACAGTCAACAAAATGACAGTGATGCCATCTACCCCATGTTCTGGCTTTAAGGCTATTTGGGGCTACAGACACGCCTTTTGATCAGATTGAAAGGAAGTTGAGAAAAAGTTTTGAATCAGATAGACACACACCTGCTGTTTATGGCTCTCGGCCTGCAGCAGGGACTCTGTACAGTGTTGCTGCAGTTTGGCCAGTTCTTCCTGCAGCTGTTGCAGCACTCCACGACTCTGCATGCGCAGCTCCTCGCACTTACCCCGCAGCTGCGACTCTGCCTGCTCCCTCTGTGCACACAAGTCCGCACGCATGCGCTCCTGAGATACACAAGAGCAGGTGCATGTGTTACAAGCATCCAAATACTCTCTTGATCCACAGGAGAATTTTACAGTTTAGGGTTATTGCATTTCAATCCTTCCTCTTGCCAGAATTTCTCGAATTGACGGACACACTTTCTCAGTATTTTTGTAGTGTTTTCTATTACAAATATCTAAACATTCTTAAATGTAGATACATTTACTTGAGATGCAAAATGAATTAAATTTATGAATTAATCACAATACAGTGAGTTCAGTGTGGTTAGAGAAATCTACTTAATTTAAAGGGAAAACTTGTTTTAGGATTAAGTCATTTTACTTCTGAAGGAAATGTCGCTTGATTTAAAGGGGCCATGAACTGGCTTTTTAATTTTTTTTATATTGTTGTCTGAGGTCAACTTATGACGTTCGCTTGGTTCGCATCAAAATGAATAAGTAATAGCCTATTTTCTACCCTAGTTTTGAGCCTAGCTCAAAAATGCTCGGTTTTTATGGGCATCTCGCACTAAAGACTTGGAGGTAAACGCCCACTGCTTTGAGTGGATAACAGTTTTGCATATTATAATGAGTTTCAACTCACTCGTCAGTGCACATGGGGGAAATTGTTTTGAAAACTTCCAATGTTGTAAAATGGCAACCGGAATGATTCGCCCATACATGTTTGACCCAGAGTCCGTGTGTTGCACCATTCCTGTCAGATCCAATATGAGACTGCACAGCACTGTTCTTTACTCTTAATCGGTCTGCAAATCCAGTCTCGACCTGTGTCTTCGTGTTTACAAAACAATCCTCAGTGAAATGAAGTGAGCAAACGGACAATGTTTTACCCACATCAGCTGAAACGTCATTAAAAATAAAGGTTAACCATGCATTCCTATTGGAATCCAGAGGAAGCTTATGCAGCGACTGTCTTCTTCCACAACCAGGCACTGCACAATATTTTGTATTGCTCGCTCGTTAGCTCGATCCGGTTTGTCATCATGAGGTAGGACTATGTTATCTAGCTATGCGTGTAATCTGTAATGCGCGAATCGGTGGGCGGTAGGCTAAACCGGCCGTGTTGAAGTAGGCGTTGATCTTCTTCTGCGGGGGTGGTGTTTTATCCTCTTTTGTCGTCATAGTTTCCCACTTTTAAAAACGAGTCGTTTGCTGAGGCTGGTGTCAATAAAAGCTTTTTCAGTTCTGAAACTTACAGGATATTCTTATAATATGATGACCTCCTAGACGTCAAAAGCTCATGGAAATTTTTTTCTCAGTTCATCACCCCTTTAAGAATTTTTTATATTTGCAATGGAAAAAAGACTAAACTAAATCATTTTTATATCGTCGTCCTATATTACACAGCAGTTGTCACTTTACATGTCTAAAATAAACACCCTATAAATACTGAGGTGTATTGCTTGCTGGATACAGAAGTTCACTTCATAAGCCTGTCCCAAATGCCATCCTAAGCCCTTACGGTCCTACTCTGAGTCCTTACTTTTTAACATAAGTGTGGGTGCAGCCAATTTTTAACTTGAATGTGCGAGGCTTCCGGTGACAGCTGCTTCCAGTTATTTTAGCTTTACAAAACAGTCCTTTAAGCTGCTTGATGTTACAAACTGCTATTTGTTATCATGTTAAAAATGTTCAATAAGGTCCTATTAGTTAACATTAGTAAGTGCATTTACTAACATTAAAAATGAGCAATATATTTGTTACAGTATTTTGAACTCTTTGTTAATATTAGTTCATGGGTCCATTTAATAATGTTAACTTTTGATTTTAAATAATTATTAGTAATAGATTCATTGTTAGTTCATATTAATTGATGTAGATTTTTAATGTCAACAAACCAAGAACAAATGTTAACGTTAACATATTAACTGATTATTGTAAAACACACTGTTTTAAGCGCAAATTGTTTTACCATGCTACAATACTTTACTATTTGTTTAGGTATTAAATATACAGCATAGTGGCTAATGAATTGGAAGTCCCAAACATTCACAGATTCACAATAGCTCACTTATGCATTGAAAAAGATAATGCCACATAGACTGTAGGGTAATATTCGCTGTGACAGTTGCATAGATAGTTGTTTTTGTTTTTGCTTAATGTATAGAAACTCATGCATCAATCTACAAATATGACTTTAAGGATGAATCATTTGTACGAAAAAACTGAGCTAATTCAACTAAATATAAATAGAACTGATATAATGTCAAACCAAAGATTCACACCCCTCACAAATCAATTGTGCCATTTGTGACGGTACCTAAATGTAAAAAATTCAGCGATACCTTGCGGTTTCGCTCAATATTCAGTTGTTCCTGATGGCTTTGCTGTGTTGTTATGAGGGTTTGTTGTGCGTTTCTTTCGGCCACAGCGAGCTTTAACTCTAAAGCCTGTTTTTCCTGCAAAGCCCGGGACATTTGCTGCTCTAGTTCACCGTGAATACTTAGACAGCTCACCTGTGCAAAGAGACAAACAAGTATACTCAGAGGAGAAACATGCGTTGTAATGAAAATATACATTAGGGACACACTGAGTTCACATGCTGGATACATGAAATTATAATGCTCTTTGGAATCATCATCACACAATATATGGTGACAGCACCAACACATAAATAGTACAGTGCGGATGCTATCTGTGAGGGGACTTTTGTTAAGCCCTAAGAGAACCTCGCCTGACCCCTTCAGCTGTTCTCCAGTTCTGGGCTAAATATATGGGCCCCTTGTGGACTATAGCTGGGGCCCAATGGCCAGTAGGCTCAGCCAAGTCAATGAGAGGGGATAGAGGCTCCCTGGAGAGACACTCACGCGTCAAAGTCTCGTTAGCCTGCTGTAGACTAGCGTTCTCTTCCTCTAGCCTAGTCCGGTCGGCCTCTCAGCGATGAGACCAGTTCCTGCCTGTCCAACAGGCCTGACTCTAGAGAACTCTCTGTCAACCCTTCGTAATGGAAAAAGCAAAAGAGATGGTGAAAAAATACCAAATATTAATAATGAGTTGTGTTTATTGTAGTTAATGAGCATCCTTAAAAGGTTTTTTCTTTAGCTAACATCCTTCAAGTCAGATGAGATGTTCTGCAGATGATTTACACAGAAACACATAGGCCTCACGGTGATACTCTCACAGAAGAAACTTAGTGAAACTAGGTAGAGCTACATGATTGAAAAGGCCCAATTGATAATTACTTAAAAAAAAGAAAAACTAGCTGAAAACACAGGTGTTTTACTTTCCCTGCCAACCTCCAACATAAATACAAACACTTAGCCCATATAAACACATTAATACACCAAATCCTACTTGCACTAAAACACTAACACACATTGACTCACCGCAGAGCGGCCAGTTCTTGGGCCAGGGCCTTGGATTTACGTTGCTCTGAGGTGAGTTGCACTGTGAGATTGCCTTTGTCTCTTGCCAGTTCATCTCTCTCTTTGCAAGTCTTCTGCAGCGAGGCAGCGCTCAGCTCCATTTCTCTACGACATGCACTTAATTGTTCCTGCATGGCTTGCTTCTGCTTACTGACCTACACAAAACACACATGTACATGGAAGCATTAATATATGAATGTTCACATATACGTGACATCATGTTTGTGACAAGAAAGAACATTTCCATTTAGAAGAAACGGACTGTTTCTTCCACTGTTGGCTGATAGTAGCCTAAATCAACGTCATGATTGTGAAACTCTGACAATAACTAATAATTCGGTGGATTGTCAATCACGTGGCAGATCCTACATTATGCCAGTAAATGACCACTTAGGAACAGCGTGCTGTCCAAATATTTTCCTGATATGTTAAAACTTTCCCCACTGAGCCTGCACTAAACCATTTTGCTAGCAAACCAAAGGAAATTTTAGTTCAATGCACTGCCAAGCAGGTCAACTGAAAAAGCAGCAAGTAGAACAGGGACATGTTGCAAATAATGTACTGTACTTAATAACTTACAATATATCTTCAAGACTGTGTAAAAATGGAGATGACATTAAGATCCAGTGATTTATAACAACTTAAAAACACTAGTTTTAACCCCGTATACACAGGCAACCTAAATTTACTTCACTATATTACTATTAAATCCTAATCTAGTCATGCCAAACTATATATTGTTGGAAAGGTCTAAGACTCCTAAATAGATATTTTAGCGCTGTTTTTTTCTTACAAATTAGGAATGAACAGTAACAGGGCTCGACATTAAGGCTTGTCCGCTTGGACAAGTGGATTTTTTGTAGGACAAGTAGAAGAGAAAATTAGTTAAATTTCAAAACAAAATAAAATGTCATGTTACTTCACGTTATGTGCCACTCGTTATGTCTATTTAACAGATTTAATTTTACCGATTTGAAACGAACACATTTCTCGCGCTGACTGTGAATGCCCTGAATGTGACTCACAGAAACACGCGCGCCAGTTAATGCGCATGCACAGACCACGCGACAGAAGTTCTCTTTCGCGCTTGAACGAACATCAACACACACAAATTAAGCCAAAATTTCATTTGTCGAGTATCTTCATAACATAAGAGCAGTCTTATGATGGACATAAAGAGTTGTGACTCGTAAGAGAATAGAGGCGCGTGTGAGATCCGTGTCTCTGTCCACACTGCTGCTGCTCTTAAAGGGCCAGCTACCAATAAAGCGTTCTGTCAGTAAAGTTAATGAAAGAACAAAGGGAACAAAGAAAATTACTCACAGCTCTTGACTAAAGAACTTGTGAAGCTTTAATAAGGAGTAGTCTATATTTAATTTATAATTTATGCAGCGCAGGCTGTTTGATAACTTTATTCAATTTCTGTAAATGCCCTACCTGTTGGACAGTTAATCTTTATCCAGACATCAATGGCTTATTGATCATTATAGGTGTTATCAATCATTTAGTTGTTATTGCTAATTTCAGAATTATCACTAATCTGTGTGTGCATTTGGTTTAGAACCAAACAAGTTGACTCTAGAAACCATCTGTTTATTATATCGCAATCGCATATCACAACCGGCAATATTGACCTAATTAATCACAATATGACATTTTCCCCAAATCGTGCAGCCCTAGATAAAATTATAAATCTTTACCCGGACAAGTGACTTTTGTGCATGGACAAGTGAAACATAAATTCACTTATCCGATGGACAAGTGCCTCAAAAAGTTAATGTCAAGCCCTGTAATATATGTAATATATATATAATATATATATATATATATATATATATATATATATATATATATATATATATATATATATATATATATATATATATATATATATAATGATCATATATATATATGACAAGAGTGCACCTCAAAAAAAATCTACATCATTACAGTTTTTGACCTTTGTCACAAAAAGTCCACGCACACACTTTTAATAATTGAAACTTTGGTTTTTAGTGCTAAAAGTTCATAATAAACCATAATCTAATATTTGTCAATAAAAAAAGATAAAATTATATATTTTTAAAAAAGTAATGTTAAGAAGTCCTCTAAAAAGTATAATACTGTATATTATACATGTAAAAATCATTTTTTATTATTATTATATCACATATTATAGTAGTTATCATAAATTAGGTATCATTTGAAAGCTTACGAACTCAGAATTCATCCTGTGAAAACCGTTTTGAAATTAGACATTGCATTACGATAGAAACAGCATTTTTTATTAGGCCCCTTCCCTTTTGGGCATCATCTTTCATAATTTATTATTAAAACCTTTTCTAATCTTGACAAAACACATATTGTCAGAAAGGTCTGAGTCTCAAGGTTCCATATTTAGTGACAGAAGTGATATTTGAATAGAAATGTATTAATTTGTTATGGCAGAACGCATACAGTTAAATTCAATGGAATTCAATGGCACCCGGTGGCTATTTTGGGTATAACACCTAAACAAAATCTCATGGGAACTTCAAAATTTGTGATATCAACTTTAAATTTGGAACACAACTTGGCTAGATATATAGCTTTCATTTTATAGTAATTTTATAGTACAAATATTTCGTAAAATATTTATTTTATATAAAAAATATATTAATAAATTATATTTGATTTACTGTAAATTTTAACTTCCATAACTTTTTCATACTTGAATTTTTTGAAGTGCTTTCACTTTCAGTGATAATCTGCTTATTATTTTCTTTAAAACAAGACCAAACCTGTGTATATATTCCAAAGCATTCTTGAATTACAACCATTTTAAGTTTGTATAGTGTATTTTAATGTAAATTATCAAAAAGGGGGGTGACAGGTAAAGGGTTAACATAGTGACACCTCTGTAAAACATTACTGTAGAGAATTACACACTGTCTGTTGCAAAGCTGCTAGCAGACCGATCAAGATTATGATTTACGGCCTTTCTCACTTATTCTCTCCTCGCTGTGATGTTGCCTGTCTGTAATATCTATCTCTCTAGGCTTCCTGTTCTTCATTTGTACTCAAGATCCCCTTCGCCTTCCCCATTCAATTCCTTTGCCACTCATAAAACACACACTTGGGCCAAGATTCATATTTGGAACTCTTAGAGGAAGGTGATGAGTACCATGGCAGATGGGTCCAATATCTTCCCTTGGCTTTTTAATGTGACAACAAGACCCATTAGAGCACAGCTGAGAGCTGTGAATCATGCTGGGTAATGGGGCACACACCCACTCATTTTGCAAGGATGAGAGCAGCTGACCTGGGCTTGTTGTTCGAGGGCTGAGTTTTTCTCCCTCTGCAGGATGTTGTACTCCGCATCTAGGGTCACTCGGGCCTCTTGGAGGTGAATGTTTGAGGCCTCCAGACCACGCTTCTCTGCTGTCAGGTCTAATAGCTCCTGCTGAAGTCGAGCGAGCTCCTCTCTGACTGCCGCTCGGTCTTGCTCTGCCTCTCGCCTGCGTTCGCCAAGCTCTGACTTTTCGGTCTCGACCTGGAAGCAGATAGATCAAAAACAATATCTTTATGATAAATATGATGATAAATATGAAAAGACCTGCTGGTCGCCATCATATGTTGTGATGTGGATTCTTTCTGTTATGTTGGTGTCCATACCAGGCTCTTCCTTTTCAACCAGATTCACAGGAAAAGTTATTTCAAAATGTCACGACATAAACAAATTAAGCTTTCAATGTAAAATATAAATTGCAAAAAAATTTTGAGGGCTATCAAAATAAACAAAATAACTGATACAGTTAATGGAATATATTTAAAGGAGTGGTTCACTTTTAAAAAAACTTTTGCTGATAATTTACTCACCCCGTCATCCAAGATGTCCATGTCTTTCTTTCTTCAGTCGAAAAGAAATTAAGGTTTTTGATGAAAACATTCCAGGATTTTCTCCATATAATGGACTTCATTGGGAACCAAATGGTTCAAGGTCCAAATGAGAGTTTCAGTGCAGCTTCAAAGGGCTTTAAACGACACCAGACGATGAATAATTGTCTTATCTAGGACCTTCCGAGTCATGACTCGAAAAAAGATTTGTTAAAGGACAACTCCGGCACAAAATGAACCTTTGGTCTAATTACATTTGTTACCTAGTCAACCGTTCTCTGAGATTTGTTTTCATGATTGCCGAATGTAAATAGTCTTATCTCTAAAAACAGTTTAGCCTATAATGCTAGTATAATGCTAGTATATACAGGGCATAGAGTAATGACAAATAAAAATCGCTTGTTATTACCACTAACAAGGCTCAAAATAGCCCCACAATAACACGGTAGCATAATAAGGGTCCCTACATTCAAACCGAAGCATTGAGAACTTTGTCAGTGTCCATACAGTTTAATAAGAAGATATTTTATACATACAGTCAACTTTGTGAAAACAGGAAGAAGCCATCTTTGAAAAATAGTCTCTACCAGTCGATCTACGAACGCCAAGTGCGCTGAACTGTGCAGAATCTCATATGGTCCGTTGTTTCCGGAAGAAACACAAACACGAACCATTTTCTTCTCTTCAATATGTACACGTAGCCTACTGTTCCTGCTCACCTTATCACCTTATTCACATCTCACCAGCGCACTTGGATCGGCGTTCGTAGATCGACTGGTAGAGACCATTTTTCAAAGATGGCTTCTTCCTGTATTCGCGAAGTTGACTGTATGTATAAAATATCTTCTTATTTAAACTGTATGGACACTGACAAAGTTCTCAATGCTTCGGTTTAAATGTAGGGACCCTTATTATGCTACCGTGTTACTGTGGGGCTATTTTGAGCCTTGTTGGTGGTAATAATAAGCGATTTTTATTTGTCATTACTCTATGCCCTGTATATACTAGCGTTATACTATCATTATAGGCTAACCTGTTTTTAGAGATAAAACTATTTACAATCGGCAATCATGAAAACAAATCTCAGAGAACGGTTGACTAGGTAATAATGTGTAATTAGACCAAAGGTTCATTTTGCGCCAGAGTTCTCCTTTAATTTTGATGAACGAGTTTGAACAGGAGAGTGACGAACGCTCATCACAGAACAGAGCAAGGCGAGCATTTGTGCTTATAAAACTTAAACTTTTTTATTTATTTTTTAAATGACCGATTGATAAGGTCGTTTGATAAGACCCTTATTCATCCTCTGGTGTTGTTTAAAGCCCTCTGAAGCTACACTGAAACTCTCATTTGGTTCCCATTAAAGTATATTATATGGAGAAAATCCTGGAATGTTTTCATCAAAAACCTTAATTTCTTTTCAACTGAAGAGAAAGACATGGACATCTTGGATGACATGGGGTGAGTAAATTATCAGCAAAAGTTTTTTCAAAAGTGAACTACTCCTTTAAGGCTATTCATTTGTTATTACTTTGAATACACTTTTTATTATAGCATATAACATTCAACCATACAAATATCTCAACAAAAAAAGCTTTGTTGAAAAAAAAAACAGTGCCTCAATCTTTCCAAAAGTGGTGGGTACAAAATGACTTATGAAGAAATCTGAATGACTGAAGATGCGTCCTCACCGTCCCCACTCGAAATCGAGTGTGCATGTGAGACCGATGTTGTGCTCGAAACTGCGCGCACGCACGCACGGCGAGCGAGAGACCTTGCGTGTGCAGACAGCACCCCCACCCCACCATCACCCATCTTATTTTCTTTCCTTGAAATGAAACTGACCAATGAGTTCAATATATATACTGTATATATATATATATATATATATATATATATATATATATATATATATATATATATATATATATATGTATATATATATACGTATATATGCATATAAAATGTATTTAAGATAAAATACTAATCTATAGTTGGCTGTAAAAAAACACACAAACATAGTGAGTAACACTATACACACTATACAGTTCCATGACACTGACCTGTAGGAGAAGACGGTTCAGTTCGACTTTATCTTTAGCCAATCCCTCACTCAGTGCTCCCATCTTGGCCAGGGAGTCCTGTAGCGCTGCATCTTCACTTCGTAGTTTAGTGAGCGCCAGTTCCTGCTCAGAATTCTGGGCCTCGGCCTATAGGGAGGCAGTACAAACATCAGTGGGAAGTTTGGCTACATACAATCATTAGCTACCAAGTTCACGTAACCGGCATTTATTTTGTAATCAGCGGTCAGGGTAAAATATGTTTTCAGAGCTGTTTAATAGTACTGGAGTTCAACCATTACATTTTGTCCCCAGAATGACCTGTGGTAAAACTGAGGAAGTGTGGAAAAACTGTAAGCTAGACAGAGCAAGTGATGAAAAATCTTACAAAGGCAGTTTTACATGGTAAATATAAACCACTACAAATAAGCAGAGCTACATTACTCACCCAAGGTCAAAGTAAACTGAGTTTCCAGTAATTCAACAACTGAGTTGGACATTTGACAGGGACAAAAATTCTGTGTTTACTTAATGGATAAATAATGCAAAACTGGGTAAACAGTTTTATGACTGGATGTAATTCACTGTAGGAACATGGAGGTGAGAACAGTTTTATACAGACTTAGATCAGGTGTTGTTAAGATGAATGAATGAGTACATATGTGAATGAAAGAATTAATTATGTAAGTATGTGAATAAATAAGTTGACTGAGTGAGAGTAGTTGAAGATAGTCAGTGGTGGAATGTAACGAAGTACAAATACTTTGTTATTTTACTTAAGTACATTTTTCACGTATCTTTACTTTACTTAAGTAGAATAAATAGTGCATACTTTTTACTTTTACTTCGTTACATTTTGCAGCAATTATTATACTTTCTACTCCACTACATTTCTACAACTTCTGTTACATTTTTGTTACATTTTCTGACCAGTTTTTCCCCTGCCAAAATGTAATCTGACCATCCGTTCGTTGCACGTTTGTCTCACCAGTGACGTTTGGTTGCCATAGATATATCAACTCGGTTACACTAAATGCGCCTCGCACGCAGTGCATTTATCGTGCAATTTATACACGAAAATTTGTATTTACGTGCATAGGAAACGCACCGTGTGTAATATACGGTTGGTTAGGATTATGGCAAGCCAAGAGGTTCAGAATTACACCATAAATTAATCATGTTTAACTGCCAAACATAGTTATTAACATATAGTAAGGATAAGCATGGTGTGTATATTGCCTAATTAATTGCAAGCTTGTTTCAGAAATGGTGACAACTAATTTTTTCCATCATTATATGAGTATTAGGTTGAATGAGTTAGAATGAATGTTTTATGTTTTTACATTAAGAGAATAAATTGTAATGCAAGTACTTTTACTTTTAATAATTAAAGTACATTTAAAATCAGGTACTTTTTACTTTTTACTTAAGTATGGTTGTCATTGTGTTACTTCGACTTTTACTAAAGTAAATATTTATCTGGTTATTTGTACTTTTACTTAAGTACTGAAATTCAGTACTTTCTCCACCACTGAAGATAGTATGTTATTATGGAGTGACAATGAAAAAAATGGAGTGAATGAGCATTTTGAGAGAATATGTTAGTGAGTGACTAACATGAAAAATGAAAATGTGTGAGAGTATGAAAAAGTGATGGAGTGAGTGAATTAGTAAGTGAGCAGGTGAGTGGGTGTGATGGAATGAATGAGTGGGAGTAAATGGATGAGTTAAGAAGTGGGCAGGTTAGTGAATGTGTATTTTGTGTGAATGTGTAGAGCAGTACCCTAGAGAGAGCCTGTGCGAGACTGCTCTTTTCGTCCTCTAGAACCTCTTTCTGTAAAGTCAGCTGACTCAGAGCTTCCTTTAGTGTGACCAGCTCTTTACGCACATCTGAGTGTCTCAACTCCAACTGCTCTAAAGTGTGTCGTCTGTACAAAACAATGCACACAAATTGTCAATACACACTGTAAATACACACTTTTCGATCTGTATGCAGGCAAGGCAGCACAAAAACAAATGGAAACCTAAGCACACTATTGCAGAACAACCAAATCAGCACACAAACAAAACATAATAATGTAAACACATAGGTACATGCACATATTCGTGTACACAAACATATCCATCAGATATCCTTCTATAAATACACTCGTCAAAGACATTTCCTCATCTGAGCAGTAAAAAAAAATGAAGACGAGGTTAAAAACCACATCCAAAACCATTCGCATCCATATACAGTACATAATAACAAGTTGTTACCTTTGGCCTAGCCAGTAAAATAAATGCATTATGCATCTTTATGTTTAATTTGAAAAATAAAAAAATACTATTCTGTCTTGATTCAAGGCTCCTTTAAGGACAACATGTGCTAGTGATACTGACTGTAAACAATAGGACAGGGAAATAAACAAGGGCCAAGAAGGAAGTCAAGGGGTTTAAGGTTTCGCAATGCCATACCCCCTCTCAGATTCAGAGCGTTCTCGAGCCAGCTGCCTCTCCAGGTCCTCCCTCTGCTGCCTCAGGAGGTCTCTCTGCCTCTGAACATCCAGAGAGGAGCTTCGCAAACCTTCCTGTTCTGATTGTGCACATTCCAGCTGCTGCTTCAGGGCTAAGAACTGCCTCTCAAACTCGCCCTTTTCACTAGGAAGGGAGAAAGAAAGGGACAGTTGTGATGGGGTATGTTGCTGTTCAGGGATGTATGTTTAATTTTGACATTGGAGGGGACATAAAAGCAGTTTTCAGCAACTGAAAAAATCTGAAATTTATTCAGATTTTTAATCTACATTGACTTAACCGTCATAATGACGCTGTATATCACATCCATGTTGTTAATTGTTTAGATATTTCAGCAAACAGTTTTCTTTATACAGTATATTCAGTTTAACAGACGGTAAACTTTAGAATTCAACTGAACTGCAAGTGCATTTTAAATACTTAAAGGGGTCATGAACTGGCTTTTTAAATGTTTTTGTTTTGTTGTCTGAGGTAACTTATGACGTTCGCTTGGTTTTTACATTCAAAAACATAAAAATGAATAAGTTATGGGCTATTTTCTTCCCTAGTTTTCAGCCTACTTGAAAAATGCTCGGATTTTATGGGCGTATCGCATTGAAGACTAGGAAGTAAACGCCCACTGCTGTGAGTGGATAACAGTTTTGCATATTATAATGAGCTTCAACTCTGTCGTTGGTTTCGGTACGTGCACGTGGGGGAATTTGTCTTGAAAACCACTGTTTTCGTGTTCGATACATGTTCGACCCAGAGTCCGTATGTTGCACAATTCCTGTCAGATCCAATATAGACGGCACATCACCGTTCTTTTCTCTTAATCGGTCTGCAAATCCAGCCTCTGAATTGTGTCTTGTTCACAAAACAATCCTTGATGAAATGAAGCAAACATACGGATAATGTTTTACACTCATCAGCTGGAACGTCATGAAAAACAAATTTTAACCAGGCATTCCTAATATTGGAATCCAGAGGAAGCTTATGCAGCGACTGTCTTCTTCCACAGCCAGGCACGGCACAACATTTTGTCAACGGAATGTTTATTGCTGGTAGCTCGCTCCGGTTTGTCATCACGAGGTATGCTTTTGTTTACCTATGCGTGAATGCGCGAATCGGTGGGCGGGGCTAAACCGGCCGTGTTGAAGTAGGCATTGATGAGCGGGTGGGGTTTTAGCGTCATTGACGTCATACTTCCACACTTTCAAAAACGAGACGTTTGTTGAGGCTGGTGTCAATAAAAGCTTTTATTGGACTAACAAGTTCGTTTTCAGTTCTGAAACTTACAGGATATTCTTATAATATGATGACCTCTTAGATGTCAAAAGCTCAAGGAAAATTTGATTTCTCAGTTCATCACCCCCAACTCTCAGTTATGTTCTTGCTCCATCCATGCAATAAATACATGTCATTTAATGACTGGGGGTTTCTAATATATTACTTTAGCTTCTCAGGTAATATCAAAGGTATGACCCATTTAAGGTGTAGCTAAGCCTATTATCCTTATATACTCAAGACTTGTTTAGGAGAGTTGAGAGCAGAGAACTAAATTTAAGCCAGGGCATTCAAGGGATTTCAAGGGAAAAATATATGTATATCTCAATGAGACTTTTCTTGGTTTAAAGTTAAATAAAACAATCAAACCCATGAGACACTGATGGACACCCGTGGCTATATATGAATATATTGTAATTGTTTGTTTAATGAAAATGATTGTTAGGGAAAAAAGCAGTAGTTTACCAAATTTAAAGCCTTATACGCATTAAGTTTGAGCCTCTAAATTTGGACTAAATTTGGGTTCCACTAAATTTGTACTACAACTACTAAAAAGATGTGAGTTTGAATGCTTGATAAATGAGAATCATAAATCATGAACCTCTGTTGCAGAGGCGTTTCATCTGAGGAGGCAAGGGAGGCAGTGCCTTCTTAAAAAATTGGATGAGAAAATAATCCATTATAAAAATAAAACAACGCAAATATTATAAAATGTGACATTAAAATTTTTATAAGAACACTCGTTTTTCCAAAAGAACACTGTCCAATAGCAACACCAGCAGGTAAAGTTACAACGGGAGTCCACTTGCCTCCCCTGAGCCCATTGAGTTTTAACAGACCTTAAAGTGTGTGGTGGGCTTGATGGGAGGTAAATAAGAATGAATGGGGGAGAGTCACTTTAGAGGAGACAATGCCTCCATCAAGCTATGACTGGACTCGATTGGATATGATTGGTATGCGTGCTAAATCCCGCCTCTTGTTTTCGTGCGCATTCGCAAATCGGTCTGAATGAACAAAATGATGGCGTTAACAGGAAGACTAATTTAAAAGTAAACTCCTCAGCTACTTAGATATCACTCATTTATGTCGCATCAAAAACAGACTTGAAATTGCCAAAAACACATGACATGACTTGACACATGACTGTGTTGTTGTTTTTTAGGTAGTGATCAGCTTGGTGAACTTAAAGGCATATCTTTGTGTCTGTGACCAGAGTTTACAGAGCTTGATGACTAATGAGAATAAGTTGACTATTAAAAAAAAAAACAGATGAACATCAGTTCACAAATAAAACATGTTTAAATTGTTATTACGTTTAGTTATTATTTTGGAATAAATGTAAAACTTTTGAGATTTATGCTAGGTTTTGATAAAAAGAACATTAATTGCATAGTATAGTTAATGAATATAAAATAGAATTGTATTTGGTTTCTCTTTTTTAAAATAATGTTTATTTAACTATGAAAAGGTAACTGGGACATGAATTAACATTTGATATCAATATAATATATATATATATATATATATATATATATATATATATATATATATACATACAGAAGAGTTCAGATGCAAAAGCCTCTAAATGCCATTTGAAATTTTCTTCTATATATATATATATATATATATAAATAATATTATATATTATATATATAAATTATATAATTTTAATATATATATATATATATATATATATATATATATATATATATATATATATATATATATATATATATATATATTAGCTTTGTGAATTGGCCTACAAAATGATGTCATGACTAAAGAACTCTATATAAAAATACTGATGTAAAAGTAGTGGGTACAATGTTCAGAAAGAAACTCTTTTGTGCTGGTTACCTTGGCATTAAACAATGGCATCCTTTTTTAAAGTGCCTAATTGAATCAGCAGCAGACTCTACCTGGTTACTATGCCCAGTGAGGTGCGGTATCTCTGGGCATCTCTTGTGCTGTCCTCCTCAGCTCTCTCCAATAGTTGGTTCTCTTGCTGCATTTCCCATATTCTTTGTTCCAGGCTTCTGATTTTATCTTCCCCCACATGCAGCTGATCTCGCAAGGTGGCAACCTGCTCTTGGGAAGCTTCTAGACGTGCTTGCTGCTCCTTTAGGTGGATAGACATTGTCATTTAGTTGCATACATAAATTACCTACTCCTTGTGATAGCAGAGTAAACTATTTGGGAGACACAATAAGCGATCTAATGAAACCGTATTTAGTTTTCGTATTTAAAGTGTGTAATTTCTGTACCACTAGTGGCACTAAACAGGAAATAAGTTTCCAGAAAACAAACAGTCTTGCCAAAAACCAAAACCAATGGTTGCACCAATGTTGCTATGTTGGGCTAGTCGGTTTGCTAAAAAAAAAGAGAAAAAAAAATTCCCTTCATCCATGATTTAGGGGTGTTGACACCTGTGTCATTTAAGGATGGTGTACAGGACGTTTGCAAACCTGAATATGTGCCTGTCGCTGTAAGAGGGCTCTCTGCACTGCTATCAGAATGCTGTCTCGTTGAGAAGAGGAAATAGATCCTGCTAAAACAGAGTGGTGTTCCTCTCTTGATGACTCTGAGGAACCCTCTACACAAACCACCTAACAAAAAAAACAGTAGATGAGTAAATATTTCTGAAATATCACATTACAATGTTTTATCATTAATGTAGTTACCACAAGATTTGATTTGAATTTAAAATCCATGACCCTTTTCAAGCAGCCCCTCTGCATTATGTCTTGATTTACGCTAATATCAATAACTTGTTTCATGTTAAGTACATCTGGCCCAAAATATCATAATCATGTTCAGTAAACCTGATTAATGTTGTGGAGTATCTGTTGCAGACTGCTAATCTCGCTGCGCAAGGCATCCCTCTCGTTTCTGTCTTCGGACCGATTCATTTCCTGTGCAGGAAAGCATTCAGGTCAAAGTGCAGTTTCTTTATAATAATAATAATCGTAATAAAAATATGTTTATTTTATATAGTGCCTTTCAGAAAACTCAAGGTTGCTTAAGTACAAATAAACATGGCGTAGAAACAATACAAATAAATTGAGATGGATAACATAATAGATAGTGGTACATAAACACAAAAATCAGATCATAGAGTCAGGGGTCAGGGAAACAAGTAGCAAAAAATATATGTTTTAAGCTGGGGTTTGAAATTGTGTAATGGTGAAAGGTTGTGGATGTGTTGGGAAGAGACTTTTCCAGAGTTGGGGCAGTGGTACAAAAAGCCTGTCCACCAAATGATGATAGTTTGTGCCTATAGACAACCATATCCAGACAATTAAAGGGTTAGTTCACCCAAAAATGAAAATTAAGTCATTAATTACTCACCCCTATGCTGTACCAACCCCATAAGACCTTCGTTCGTCTTCGGAACACAAATAAAGATATTTTTGATTAAATGTGAGAGGTGGATCACTCCTACATAGGTTGCCTAAGGGACTGGCACTGGACGGCCCATAAAGTCATTAAAGAAAATGTTTAAATATTCCATGTGCCTACAGTGGCTCAATTACAAGTTTATCAAGTGACGAGACTACTTTTTGTGCAAAAAAAAACAAACATAAATAACAACTTTATTCGACTATTCCATTACTTCCTTATGGGCGCATGCGCGAGAACTGAGACGACGACGTTCTTCTTCGACTACTTCTTGTTACCGGCTGCTCACTGCTTAGGAATATTACCGCCCCCACCGAATAAGATGACGTGCTGATGTAGCTGGAAGCGCAAAACTTTCTGTTTACAAGCAGAGGAAGATGCACGCTATACATACACTTTTTAATTACCGAATTTTCCGCACTATAAGGTGACCTTCAAAGCCTTTAATCTTCTCAAAAACGACAGAGTGCCTTATAATCCGGAGCGCCTTATATATGGATCATCATCTTATACGGTAGGTGGCGGTAATACTCCTAAGCGGTGAGCAGCCGGTAAAAAAAAAGTAGTCTAAGAAGAATGTCCTCATCTCAGTTCTCGCGCATGCGTTCTGGGAATCTCCACAACTCACGTCTCAAGGCACATAAGTAATGGAATAGTCGAATAAAGTCATTATTTTTGTTTGTTTTTTCACACAAAAAAGTAGTCTCGTCGCTCTATAAACTTATAATTGAGCCACTGTAGGCACATGGAATATTTAATCATTTTATTTAATGACTTTATGGGCTGTCAATGCCAGTCCCTTAGGCAGCCTATGTAGGAGTGATCCACCTCTCAAATTTAATCAAAAATATCTTCATTTGTGTTCCGAAGATGAACGAAGGTCTTACGGGGTTGGTTAGTAATTAATGACTTAATTTTCATTGTGAACTAACCCTTTAAGGAAGAGATAGACTTTATCACTACCCTTCCCAATGAATGATTCTAGCAACACATTATTCTTCTTTATCACTGCTCACCATCCTGTCCAAGCTGCTCCGCAGTGCTGCTAGATTACTCTCCTTGTCACTGTTCTGTGCCCGGAGCTGCTTCACCATTTCACCTAATTCCAGGATTCTGCACATAACACACAAGTTAGGCTTTGCATATCATAATATTAAAGGGTTAGTTCACCCAAAAATGAAAATTAAGTCATTAATGACTCACCCCCATGCTGTACCAACCCTGTAAGACCTTTGTTCGTCTTCGGAACACAAATGAAGATATTTTTGATTCAATTTGAGAGGTGGATCACTGCTACATAGGCTGCCTAAGGGAATGAAACTTGACGGCCCAGAAAGTCAATGAAGAAAATGTTTAAATATTTCATGTGACAACAGTGGCTTAACAATAAGTTTATCAAGCAACGAGACTACTTTTTGTGCAAAAAAACAAACAAAAATAACAACTTTATTCGACTATTCCTTTTTTTCCTTGTAGGCCTAAAACCAGACTTCAAGAGATTTCCATGACGCATGCACGAAAATTGCGATCTCCTTCAACTACTTCAGTTCAGTTCTCGCGCCTACATCGTAGAAATCTCTTGAAGTCTCATTTCAGTTTCATTTTCTTCATTGACTTTTTGGGCCGTCAAGTTTCGATCCCTTAGGCAGTCTATGTAGCAGTGATCCACCTCTCAAATTTAATAAAAAATATCTTCATTTGTGTTCTGAAGACGAACAAAGGTCTTACGGGGTTGCTACAGCATGGGAGTGAGTGAACTAACCCTTTAAAGTATCATACAAGTGGATCATGTGACTTGTTTGCAGTGTTCCAAGTCTTCTGAAGCCATATGAAAGATTTGTGAGGAACAGACTGAAATTAGGCCATCATTCACTAAAAATCTTGGCATTCATAAAACCTCTCTTTGACACATTTATGTGAGAAGTAGTACAATGTTTTAATTTATCCATTGATCTGATTCACAAAACTGGGCTGAGATATTAGTTCACAAATCACAAGACTGATATGTTTCTCAAAGATCCGGTTGCTATTGTTTAGTTCACTGAAAGGGAAGATCAACAGCGAATAACAACTTAAATGTTTGTCTGTTTTGTCTATTTAGCTTCAGAATCATTTTATGTTATTTTTGATTTAATAGTTTTTTGGTTTCTTTTGAAGGTTCAAAGCATCAGCTCACATACATTGAAATTGTGTGGAAAATAAAGACCATCACAAGTCTTATACTAAAAGAAAGTCATATACAAGGTTTGCAGTGACATGAGGGTGTGTAAATGATGAAAGAATAAAAAAAATGTGTGTACTATTCCTTTATGAAAAGAGCACACACTTATTTGATGTACTCTGCAAGTAGAAATAGGTACCAACTTTAAGTACGAGGTTCTGAACATGAACACACATACTATCACAATATGAAAAAAAAACAATGTGTATGTGCGTAACATGAACTCGGTCTGAGGCAAAATGATCAAACATTCTATAGTGCACTTATTTGATCCTCATTTGTTTATGGCCCTTTCTTCTCTCTGTAATAAAGCTCAGCTAAAAGTTCATATATCAAAATGGAGTAGTGATCTCTGCTCTCTCCATTATAAAACTGTCACTGATGAAAAGATGTAGAAGAGAGAAGCAGCAATGACTCCATTCATCAGAAGACCCCATCCCTGCTCTGTCAGATCCATGGATCCGCTCTCAAAAGAAAGTGTCATAGTCCACTGACACATTATACAAGTAATTGAAGGAATGTAGTGGATACTGAACGGCAAATAAAGAGAGACTTTTTCTCTCTGGTTTTGGCACGCCACACAGTTGGATAGATGAGGCAATCCATGCTGACCTTCCCTGTGTGTCAGCACTCAGGACAATGCACAATGAGTCATCTAGGAGATGTGAGTTCAGGACATCAATACTTCAATTCAAAGCTTTGGGATATGTGCTGAAATTTATGACACTGCGGAAATCCTTTGAATACGATAATTTAGCCTCAGTTGCCAATACCGTACATGTTTATTACAGCATGCTGCACAAGCATGATGACACTTGGTGAAAAATGAATGGGACGTGGTGCGTAAACAGACAGACATGTTGTACCTGGAGTTAAGTTCTACTTTCTCTGCATCAAAGCGGGCCTGCAGCTGCATAGCCTCTCTCAGCTTGTCTCTCAGTTGATTCTCTAGTGCTGATACTCCGCTGCTAACGGGGGAACAAGGCTGGCTGATGCTATCCTCCAAATTCACACAGGCCGTATGAAGACGACGGCCAGCCACCGTAAATTCGGCTCGCATGTCCGATAGACTCCTGTAAGCACAAAACAACTGTTACTACCAGCAGGAGCAATGAAATTTCCTTGCGTTCCCAAGGAAATGTGTTTCGTTCAGAAACTGACGAGAGCCAGATGGCTGAAACTATATTGTGATCTGGGAATAAACTCTTTGAACGGTGTCGTGTCTGAGTAAGGGTCGTGAACATTTTCTCCGCTGTCCATGTGTTGAGTAATCCACATTACAGCAAATTACTCAACAATGATCACAGCATTTACACAGGCCGAGCCCTCATCAAGCTTGGCTCTGATGGATGGCTAAAGGCTAATCTGAAGGGCAATCTACCCATCATGTTTCCCTTGACGATGCAGTCAGGATGGGTGAGGGGTGACCCAGGTGACCCACTCCGCTTTGATCCCAAGTGGGGATAAATGGTGGTGGAATTGGAAAGAGTTTCTAGCCACAAGCTACACTCACCTGTCAGTGAAGGCCCGCAGCTGAGTGAAAGAGCTCCTTAGGAAGGCAGCCTGGCGCCACAGAGATCGCACACGGGCTTGCTCACGGCTGTTTCTGGAGGTATTCATCTGCGGGAGAGCAACACGGCCATATGGTCGGCAGGTTTGGTAATGGAGGTGGGGGGTGGCAAAGAGTGTGAGGTTAAAGATGTCTCCATTATTAATGCCCACATATGAACAATAATGAATGCACCAACACATACAAGCACATAGCTAGATTTGGACTTCTAGTCGCAGAGACTTATACACAAACGGTACAGTAAACTTTTCTTGACTGTATGTGGCTGTAAACTACATGAGCTGCTTCTTACGACCAGATGTTTTCACCGAGCAATGAATTCTCACTCTTTTTTCCAATTGACTGGAATGTTTTCACAGGAAACAACAGCTGAGAAAATCACAACAATGATTTAAAACAAAGACAGTGTCCAGACTGACAAAACAGGCACCGGGGTGGAATTCCAGAAGTTCCAGAGTTGAGTTTCATTGGGTTGGATTAAGGAAAGATTTTCCTTAAACTGTGGATTTGGATAAAAAAACATACACTACAGAGCTCTCTTTCCTTCCTTCTGTCTCTTTTTCCTCCTCACCTCAAGTTCCCTCTTGAGTCGCGTGTCCCTCTGCTCTGCCTCCTCTTGTGCCTTCTGCAGGCTCTCTGTCAGGGCCTGGTTGGCTTCATTGGCTTGTTCGAGTTGTTCCCGAAGCAGTGCGTTGACCTGGCTCAAACCAGAACACCTGTGAAATATATGGATCAACTTCAGAGCACTGTATACGAGCACCTCCACCTGTTAAGCCACGAGCCAAATGTTCTTTCTAAACTTCACACATGATCTCACCCCCTCCATCGCACGGCCTCTTTCAGCTTCTATATTTACAAGCTCATAAAGACCCACGTCACATTGTGCGTTGCCAGCCACGCTTAGAGGGGAATGTGCGTGACAGTTTTATAAAGTCCATGTCAGCTCCAGCCTAATTGCCACCAGATTTGCTTGTCAAATAGTTTACAGGGTTATTTACATTATTCGCGGCAGAATCCACCCAGTTACATACAAAGATTGACGCCAGGGTGGTGTGAGGCGGCGAACGAAACGATTATCAAAGGGGTGAGGAACAGAGAAAGACACAGTAAAAAGCTATGAGAATGTGTTTAATCATCTTCAATAAGTAGATTTGTTTTATGATTCTCTGTTTTGGCCTAATTCTGCAGCTCATGCCCCTCTGAGAAAGGCAGACAGCTTAGCATTACTTCACGATGTAACATTTCTGCCCTGCTGAATCCCAGTTAATTGTGGCATGCAATGAAATTCTCATGAGCCATGGAATAGTTGACTTTTCTGACATAGAAAATTAAATAAACTGTGTTACATGACTGCAGAGCCACAGATGATCGGATGAACTGCACTTTGCAGTGCGCTCTCTGACAGAGGCACTAAGGTTTAAAAAATGGATGAGAGCTTGGCAAGCATACGGCCACGAGTTTGCCATAACTGTTTCAATTAAGGGTGAGTGGCACAGTAAATCATGTTCTTTTAAAGGCTGGCATCTGGGACAGTAGGTTGGCCAGCTCTTTTTATGAAGTGCAGTAAAAACTGTTTGGCTGAGATGCTGAACAAGGTTGCGATAATTAAGTCTGACAAACTGGATACTTTTGTTTTTGACACCCCCTTCTATTCATTTCCAGTATGGGCTTGTGTGGACTGAAGTAGGCAACTAGGATATTTTATTTTATTAGCTCTATTGCCTTCCTGATTAATGTTGCTCATGTTTTGTTTCTCAGTAAAAGAATGGTAAAAGATCGGTACCCAGCTGGAGCATTCAGCTTAAAGTAGTAGTTCACTTTCAAATGAAAATCACCCCATGATTTACTCACCCTCAAGCCATCCCAGTGTATATGACTTTCTTCTTTCAGACGAATACAATCGGAGTTATATTAAAAAATATCCTGGCTCTTCCAAGTTTTATCCCAGCAAACACAGAACGTTCCCCTAACATTCCCGAATGGTCCCATGAGGTTATTTTTTGGGAAGAACATTATAGGAACGTTCCATGTATATTATTTTTAGGTTCCATTTTTATAACGTAAGGAGAATGTTCCGGGAACGTTCCCTTAACCTTAAGGGAAAGTTCTAAGAATGTTCTGGGAACCAAAAACCAGTGTTGGGGAAGCTACTCTGAAACTGTAGTTTGACAAGCTACAAGCTACTCGTAAGTTAAAGTAGTCTAAATACAGTCAAGCTAACCATTTAGAAAAGTAGTTAGCTACACTACAAGTTACAATCAAAAAGTAGCTAGCTACATTGAAACTACTTTTGCTTTTTGAACAACGTATATTATAAATAACTGAATAAGTGTCTGAGGAATGTTTAAGTAAAATATTTAGTGTTTAAAACAAGGCAATGCAATTACGATTTCAAAGAGTATTGTTTTTTTTACACACAACACTAAAATATCTCTGACTGTTTGTCAAAAGTGCAACAAATAGCCTACAACATTGCAAGAACGAAATATACTGTACATCCAACGCAAATTGCATGTAGAACATTTTCTCAAAAATACTGATTGAACTTGGACAAAATTTGTTATTTAATAAGGCCATGGGTAATTAACGTTAGTTGTTTCCCCCTCCAAATCGGCCGTCATGTCTTGCTATATAATCATAATATGGGTGTGTCAACCCACTTCTGTACGTCAGTGAACCGTTAGCCACAAGATGTGTGATTAAACAACAGGTGGCGGTAATGGCAAAAAATGAGTTTGTAATCTAAGAAGAAGAATATCCTTGCATCGCGCTGATTCGCGCAGGCTCGACAATGTAGCAATGTAGCTTTTGCTCGCGCTACACCGCTACTTCCTGCAACAAGTAGTTAGCTGCTGGAAAAGCTACACTGTTTAAAAAGCAACTGAGCTACTGCCAAGCTACTGAAAAATGTAGTTAAGTTAGTAGCTACGCTACTTGTAGTTAACTACTCCCCAACACTGCCAAAAACTAACGTTCCCAGAACGTTCCCAGAACCTAAATTTGTTTGCTGGGATAATAGCAGTGGATTGCAACCAAAAGAATGAAACTCAAAAACATGCATCCATCCGTCATAAACAACTTAAGTGTAAAGCACAACTTATGCGAGTAATGCGGCGTACTCCTGATATTTACCACCATGACACACTACGCTACTTCTGACATCACAAGTTTAGTAAGTTGCGCATTAGGGGCAAGTAGACTGCATATGGCCATTTGGACAGAAGATTAAATTTTACTCTCTAACGTGTTAAATATGCTTCAGAAGTTCTTTATTAACCCCCTGGAGCCAGGTGAAGTTTGTTTATGATGGAAGGATGCATGTTTTTGAGCTTCAATCTGTTGGTTGCAATCCACTGCCATTATAAAACTTGAAAGAGCCAGGATATTTTTTTATATACCTCTGATTGTATTGTAGAAGAAAGTTATATACACCTAAGATGGTTTGAGGGTGAGTAAATCATGGGCTAATTTTCATTTTAAAGTGAGCTAATCCTGTAAGTGGTTGTACTTCAGTTGTGGAGGTTTAAGTTGGACCAGATTAGTCATTACCTGGTGCAAGCTCATAACAAACAAACCTAAGCTGGACATTAGCTGGTCCAAGCTGGTTCCAATTGGTTATTACCTGGTCATTAGATAGACCAAGCTGTTCATTAATTGTCCAAGCTGGTCATTGGCTATTTCCTGCTGTTCATTAGCTGGCCTAAGCTGTTCAACAGCTGATGTGAGATCAAACTTTCAGAACATCTTGGATCAGCTACAAGATGGTTATAGTAGCTCAGTGGTCAGGCTGGTTTTTGGAATATAAAGCCCTTTTCACACAGCGCGTTGATCCTGGAAAATTGCTGGGAAATTGCCAGAACGCCTTCTGTGTGAACGCAAACATGACCCGGGATTGATACCGGCATCGATCCCGGGTTGGGGACCTAGTAACATTGCCGGGATCAGTCCCGGAACGCGCGCTGTGTGAACAAAACCCAGGACCAATGCCGTAAGGGGTGTGTCATAGTGATGACGCTCGTGCCATCGCGCGACTCTGTTGCTCTTAGAAGAAAGTTTGTGTTCGTCATCAACAAAGAAAGGACGAACAAATGTCTGCAAACTGGAACGAAGCAGAGACCAGGAGCTCCTCACTATCCGCGCTGAAGCTGAGATTGTTCACCAGCTTTGTGGAACGGTATGCGCGTGTAAATGTTAACAACGCGTAAGTTACACGTCTCATGCTGACGTCATGTGTCTCTCCGGTATATTTACGGGTTGTGTGTGAACGCACTCACATATCCCGGCAAATCACTGGCAGTGTGAATGAACCGAAATCAAACAATCCTGGGACAAATGCCAGGTCACATTATCTGTGTATTTTCAGGAATCTCTGTGTGAAAGGGGCATAAGTGGCTTGCGCCTAGGGTTGGGTATCGATTTGAATTTGAACGATTCTGATTTCGATTCCTTGTTTCGATTCGTATCCTAACGATTCTCGATTCCGATTCTTTTAAGAGGCAGGGTCAAAAAAAGTTTAGCTAACCTTGCTAACCAACGGTCTTTCTGAAGGAAATACTCCTTCTGTCACAAATACTCCTTTTGTCACAAATGTTGAATTTTGCCGAGATTTCGTTATTTTTAGAAAAGCGAAGCCACACTTTGGACCGCCGACGTAAGCTACTCATGTTTGACTCGCACGGTTGTGCCAACACTTCCGGTAGATGCTTCTTCGTTGGTGTTGTTCAGTGGTTTCTTCTTCCGAGTTCGACCGAGTGTGAATATCGAAACTAGGAATCGAAATTTTAACTTTTGAACGATTCCGGGAAAAACTAAAAGCTAGTCCGGGTTCCAATCGATACTCGATTCTCGATACCCAACCCTACTTGCGCCAACTAAAGATCAGCGGGTATAACTGCCATCTTAAACTGATTTTTAAACATCTTAAACCCAAAATATAACTGCCATCTTAAACTGTTTTTTTTTTATCAAAAGGGAACAAAATAACAAAAAGAAAACAGAAAAACTCTTTACAAAATGTAAAATTCTCCATTGGTTCCAAACAGAAATTCTTACCACACTTTTTGGATGACCCACTCATCTGCCTGCTGACTTGTTTCTCTGCACCTATCACTGTCAGAAGCATATCACTTTTGCTCTCACCGTTTCTGCTCATCCTCCAGCAGTGCAAGTTTACTTTGGACATCCAGACTGTGTTCCTGATCAAAGCGCTGGAGACGGTGTGCTGAGGAATCTAGGTGCGACTGGAGCTAAATACATGGACAGAGGCAGGTTTATACCTAACACACCAAAATACAGTGCAACACCTGTCAATAACAAAGCTCACATGAGCAGATAGATTTCTTCATATAAAAAGGTCCAAATAAAACTGTTTCAAGGAGTAAAGTGTTCTTCTATAAGTAAACTCGGTCAAGTTCTCCAGTGAAACGTACCGAGAAGCCTCAGCTTCTCGGACTCTGAGGTTTTCTCCAGCACCTGCTGCTCTAGATTTCCACATCGCTTCTTATACTGGAGCAACTGCAGACAGAGACACATATTTTCATTTTTCACTCTGCAACTTAAGATGGACCACATTCTCAATTGTATCAAATCGTCATGGTTTCTCTACATAATAAATATCCCAGAAGTACATTCCCCAGAATTACAAAAAAACTTTCCCTAAAAGAATCCTTCCCATCTTTGACAAAATTGAAGTTGAATGAGACCACATCTAACAGTGAACCTTGGCCTGTAGTTTCTGCACCAGCTGAGCCTGCCTGCGTTGGCTCTCCTGAAAGGCCTGGAGCTTCAGCCTATAAGATCGTCCTTCCTCTTTTAGCCAGCCCTGCTCTGCGCCATACACACTCTGGTCTGAATCTCCTGACTGCTGCAACAGCATCTGCTCCAGCTGCAAAGACATATGCACACACACATTACACCATATGATCACCTTTTAGTCTCTTTATGGCTATTCACAATTTGTATTGGTATGATTTAGTGACATTCACAGCGAAAAATGGATTCAAGTGTAAAGACTAAGTATCTTTTTCTTCAAACATTCAAATATTACCTTCTCTTATTTTATGCAAAGGCCACTTTAGATGTATGATTTTAGAAATCAAGAAAAATAATCATTGTATGTAAAAATAAATCTAATTCAAGACATGGGTTAACTCGGGACTAGTTGTCACGGTAACACTTTACAATACGGGTGCACAAATATGCATTAATTCAACTAACTTAATTCAACTTAACTAATGCACAGATAATCATGAGTTAATGTATAACTCATGAAGAACTAAACCATAAATTAATGATTACTGCATCAGAAACTAATAAAGAGTCAACATGATTAATAGATTAAGTAATACATGAATTGCTATTAATTAAATGTGTTAATTAATGTGTTAATTAGCACAATTAGTTAAAGTTATGCACTTCAACTTCCAATTGTCTGCTTTAATTAATCATTAGCTAATGATTTGCAAAGGTACCATTATGTTATGACTTTACTTGTTGGGGCACATCATTATTAACTAGTCATTTAGTAATTGTAGTAATTTGCACATGAATTTGCACTAACAATGAAGTACTTAATGATGTATTAATGCATATTAGTGTACCTGTCATATTATCTGGAAGTTGAAATACAAGGCTCTGGCTCATTAACTATTAGTTAAAAAATGAGTTATTATGGAATTAATCCACAATTACATATTTAATTAATAACAATTCATGTATGAACTTATACATTAACCTTACATACTCTTAATTAGTTCCTAATGTGGTAATCATTAATTAATAGCTTAAATAATCATTTAGTTCCACATTAATTCAGTATTATCTGTGCATTAGTTAAGCATGACTTAATGCTTATTAGTGCACACGTACAGAGATAAATCTCTAAATTAATATATCCACACTGGCTTTGTTTTTGCTAGCCAAAACAGTTTTCATTTTTTTGTATTTTACTGTACCCTTTAAATTTTTTGCTCTTTCATAAATTGTTTTAAGTTTCATAGTTGTTTTACATTTTGCAGGAAAGTTTAATGGCAAGATTTGATGATACAACATGCCCTGCGAAAGGTCAGTCTGTGTTTATGAGAAAAAAATGTCAAGATTTAAAATGTGAATTCTGAAAAATCAAAAACAAAATAACACACCAAGGCACTCAAATTGTGTAGATAAAAAGTTAACAGGGATTACATGTGTGTGTGTGTGTGTGTGTGTGTGTGTGTGTGTGTGTGTGTGTGTGTGTGTGTGTGTTGTATGCTGATTTCTGGCAAAATCAGCATACACTGCTGATTGTATGCTGATACTTATACAGTAGGTAGGTTTTGCGGAAAGTATGATCCTGTGTATAAAAAGGAGTAGGTTGTCTGTCACAATGGCAATGTCTTTTTCCCTTGATTCCCATCCTCCTACAGGGTCTTCAATCTCAATGTCCCATTACCCCTCCAACCCCTCCCATCTTCCTTTAACCCCCAAGTGCATATCATGGTGCCAGACACCCAGTCCCTACTAACAAAAACCACATGTTTCCTCTCAACACAACAACATGCTGCTTCAGCTGATTCAAACAAAGCAAGAAAAACAGCGTGAGGGGTAGAGAGAGTAAAAGGTGGATGGAGAGTCAATATCATCCTTTCTGCAGAGAAGTGAGAAACAGAAATGCACATAACTACAGGTCATGCTGAAATCACAGGCAAACATTAATCTACTGCTAAGCTGAACAGCAGCCTCTACAAGATGCAGGGACAATGGTCCCCCTGTTCCCAACTGGAGCCAAGGGCTTCGCAAACCTTAATAAAACATTTTCAAAAAGTCATTTGGAGAGCTTTAATTCCATATACTACAAAGAAGGGCAAACCAGCACCCGGCTCTGGCGGTTTTGGGGTTCAGGGCTCATAAGGGAACAGGGACTTATTATACGGCCTGTTGTTAAGGTGACAGCTTTTGAAAGCGAACAGAAAATGAAAAACATGGGTGGAGGACGAGTCAGAAGAGAGAGGGGGACGTTGGGTGCAGCAGCAGCTGTGTTTAAAGGCTCCTTTGGAAACAGCTGCACTACTCTATTGATTATGTATCTTTGCAACTATTTTGGCACAATTAGAGGCAATTTGTTGCTACAACACAAAAAGCGTTTGATGCAAAGTCATGAAATAAATGGCACTTACACACAAGCATATTGTTCTGCCTTAAAAGCTTATGGGGGTCAGTGGTGCAGCACAGCACACATCTAGTTTGCAGGTACCTCAGTCTGATCCATAAAATAAAGTTGCTTCCAAAAAAAAGTGTCGGTGGCGCATGAAAGCCACACGGAGAGATATAAAGTCAAGTGAAACAACGTTTCAATTGTAATAGTGTAACACTCTGCAATTACGAGAAACAAAGTCACTTTGTAAGACAAAAGTCACAATTGCAACATAACACAATGTAGTCACATTGGCTGTGTCCGAAATCTCCACTCAAACCACTACTCAGTCCCTACCCCCTATGTAAGGGGTAGGGAGTAGAGCACTATATAGTGAGCTCTCCAGCGTAATAGAAACACCACTTTCGGACACTACTCTATCATCTCTTGGCGCCGTTGATTATGTCATTGCTGTCCCCTTCCGTCTTTTTACGATCAGCGCAATGCATGATGGTATGTAGGGCTTAGGTTAGTGACCATCGGTTGTACATTACTTTTTAAAATGCATTCTGGGATACATTGAGTGGACTATATAGGGTATAATAATCATCACTATACATTCGGACAACACTACAAAATGGCGAGCTCACTATATAGTGAATAGTGGGAGATTTCGGACACAGCCAATGTCAAAAGTAAAAGTCCGGATTGTAGAAAAAGTAGCAAGAAACAATGTGTGATATATTCACATTGTTAAACAAAGTCCAAATATGAGGAACAAAGTTACAATTGTGAGATGTACAGTAATTTTAACACATTCTCATCCTATAGCATCATATAGAACGCTATATGACAAAACGGCGCTATACTACGCACACGGCACCCGTTATCGTTAATACAACATGCGATGTGATGGTTAGGTTTAGGTGTGGAGTAGGGTAGGTAGGTACATATTACGCTAAAGGATTTAAGACACCTTGGGTTTGCGTGTTATATTAACGATAAAGGGTGCCATGTGCGTAGTATAGCGCCGTTTTGTCATAGAGCGTTCTATGTGACGCTAAAGGATGAGAACGGGCTCGTAATTTCACACTGTGAGACAAAAACTCACGTTTACAAGATAAAGTGATATTGTGAAATATAAAATTAAAATCTAAGACAAAGCCACAAATGTCACAATTCCGAGAATTAAAGTCACCTGAGACGTAAAGTTGCAATTATGAGAATTAAAGACACAATTGTGAGATATAGGGCTCTATCTTGCACCCGGCGCAAATTACTTTATACATTGACGCATTTCCAGAAAACAATTGCGCCAATGACCAGAAAAAACCTGGTCTAAAGTCAGTGGCGCGTTGCGCGTACATTCAGATGCTATTTTAAGCGTGCATGCTTGAACAACGCGCATACACTGCAGATGATTCTCTCAGCTACACATATGCATTTTACTTTTTGTAAATGATACATTATCATAAGGAAAAATATATAAACATGAGGGAAATCATTGTTGTGTCCATGACGATGGGAAAAATAGGCATAAAGCTTACACATTTACCCAAATTATTATATGCATGTTTAACCGAAGCTAATTTGGGTGGGTTTGTCCCATTCCCAATGTCCCTTCTCTTTCTTTTACGGCCCTGACGAGAACATCGATCTCCTCGGCTGTGAACCGATTGTAAAGCTCGTCTGGTAAATGCGCTGTTATAATAGTATTGCGCCATGGAACGAGCGCACCTCGTTCATCACGCTCTTAAAGGGAATGCGATATGACGCTCTTATTGGTTTATTTCCGTTACGCCCAAACCACACCTATGAATAATGAAGCTACTCCAGACCAACCCCTTTTAGATTTACGCCAGGCGCAAGAGGCATTTATCCCGCCGGGTAAATAGCAACTGGGCCGGGATCCGCCCACAAAGTTACTTGCGTTTTGCTCTATGACACTTGCGTTTCAGATCGTTAAAATAGGGCCCATAAAGTTGCAATTGCCGGTTTATTCAGGCAGAAAACAGGCTTCCATACGATTAAGACAATAATGCAAAATCGTTTCAGCTCAGAAGTTTTGGAAAGTCAGGATCAGGATCCTAGATAGATTTTTCAAATTAACACGGTTATAAAATTTATTAATTTTGTGTATTTGGTATCCCGATGAACAGGCCATATGGACTCTTCTTCACGTTCATCTCAGCTTTCATCAAACAGATCATTTCTCAAAAACTGGAAAGTAAACCTGCATCTTTTTACTGTCCAATACCAACTTAACAGCACCCATCACATGTTAAAATATTATCACGGATATGCTACTGAAGGAGACTTTACCAGCAGCATCAAAGAGACAAGAGGTTTTTGAAGCAGGGCTGATGGATGATGCAATGACATGTGTCGATATTGGATCTTTTTGCTAGCGGCACTAAACAAGCCCAGCATTATGATGGTATTAAATTCTAGAGCTGGTCCCTCTCTCTGGTTGCAGCCAATCTGCCGCCGCAGGCTTGGCTTTGGTCCATGGGTAGAATGCTGTCACACGTGTCTAGAGGCCACTCAGCCTTTGTGGTGTATGTATGAGTGATGAATTTTCAAACATGGGTGTTATCCACATGCTTTTGTTCAGATTAAAGCTTTATACGATGCACTTACAACAAAGGTAATTTTAAAATTCTTCAACAATGTTTCAGTGTTATTGTCACACCCTGTAGTGTGGATGCATATGAACACTGAGCAAAATCCTCACTGTCAAATTAACACTGCTCAATGTTCATATGTGTCCACACTACAGGGTGTGACAATAACACTGAAGCAATGTTGAAGTTAATTAGATAATTAAGTGATTAAATAGGTGATGATTGACCTTTATTAAAGACAGCTGAACGATAACAAACAGAATCACTGAAGGACAGAGAAACAAGAACAAAAAAATGTAAGAGACCACAAACATGTTCAAATATTTTTTTATTTATGTTAAATGATGTGACCAAGACAGCACACTAAACACTTACAGATTCCATTCACAAACAATCAGAGTCTTGACTGTGAACATGGGAAATCTCGCACAATCTCTTTAGACTTTAGAATGAGCAAACATGGCGGACGGCGGGCAAAAATAATTGGCGATTGTAGTGTTTGAGTTTAGCCAGGATGCCAGCCCGAACTCCGCCCACAACATTTTTTGGTCGGGAAGTTTGTTCTGGACTCGAATCCATTGAGGAGTAATTATGATCAGTCAAAAATGTTCGGGCCAATCAAATTGCCACGGCGGGCATTATACGATAATGGACAGATGATCTGCAAGGACGTAATCATCACGTTATCAAAGAGCGCTTAACTGGTTTCCCTCAGAGATGACTGCAGCTGGAGAATTGAGATGTATAGATTCCGCTGTCGCGTCTGTTGTGAAATAAATCGACAGCGCATTGATTTTAATAAACAAACATAAAACTGCAATCAAGGCATTTGCCGATCGGAAAGATATTTTTGCCGTCCTTCCTACGTAATTCGGCAAAAGTAGTGCATCTTATCAGCTGGCTCAGCTGGTCACTAAGAAGATGGGACGTAATGAAAAGCCTGTGGTCGTTGTGGTTTCTCCTTTGGTCGCACTCATGTTAGACCAAGTAAAAGAAACAACACTCGTTATTTTATTTCTAAAATAAGTTCTGTAGTTCACAGCTGTGCCATGCAAAGTATTTGACTTACTGCGTTCTCTCTGATTGGTTGTAGGTCTACCGACTATCCAATTGAGTGCAGAGTTGTTGTTTTTTTTCCTGGTTCGGTTAAGACACGCCTCATAATCAAGCCCTATTGAGCAGTTTCAGACTCACATTCTGACAAGAATATGAGTATGACGAAGTCAGGCTAGTTTGAGTTGCTTTTTACCAAAAATCTGCTGAAAAACGTAGTGGAGATTGTATTCTGACAGCTTGCTTTCTGATTGGGTCTAATTTCATTCCACGAGACAATCAAAGTGCACAGATGTTTGTCCTCGGGGTTCCCCCACACAACAGGACTTGAGATCGGTGCGGCCTGACGTTCTCTTAACACACCTCACATTAGCCTGGCAAGCAAGACCCATCAGGATGTTAGGTCTGGGAACTCTCAATTGTCATACCTCAATCCAAGGGGCGGGATAAAAGGTTGTCTTTCAATATCCCTCTGCTCGCCATAGGATAGCGCTAACCAACCAGAGCAACGAACGGCTGTGGATGAGTGAGTCCAAATGCGTTTTCCCTCCAGCGGAGCAAGTTGATATATTAAACTTTTGCCGTATCCGGTCGTCAAAACTCCGAACACATCTTCCTTTTTAAGAATGACTAAGTGACGTTCTCTTAACTCCAAGTCATCCGAGTCGCGGCCAAAGCCGAATCGAAAGAACGCTGTTCGCCAGCTGCATCTTGTTTGTTTTTAACTAGCAGGGAAATCACCAATGGAAATCACGGCGCAGAACCGTCACAACTATGCCGTCCTTGTTAAGCCCGCCCACCAACTCTATACACGATGTGATTGGCCGGACCAGAGTTTGGTTTTTCCACAACGAAATTCAACGGAGAGTTGCTAGACCACACTTTGCAGCAAAATAATTTTTGCTGCCGCTAGGGCGCGTCTAGATTTCTAGGCTAACCTCACATCACATCACAGGAAATTCAGATAAGATTTAAGTCACGATATATATTGATGATAAAAATGTAACTGTTGTTTTACCGCTGGGCAGAGCTGACTTTATCAAGTATGTCCCTCATTTTGCAAAAAAAAAAAAAAAAGTTGGAAAGCCCCCAAAATTCAAGAGTTTTTCTTTCATATTTGCATCACATGAAAACGTTAAGGAATATCAAATGAACAAGATCGTTTTTCATGAAGTTTGAGATTGTTTTTCATGAGTTCTTGTCTATTTGCATCACATGCAAATAGTTAAGCAATAACACACAAACAAGAATATTAACATGATTGCAGATTTGATATCGATTTTCCACAACAGTTCAATCAACAAGAAGATAATATTTCATGTTACAACACACAGCAGTGTTTAGTGAATGAATCCACATTCTTGAAAGCGTTTTCGAGTTTCGAGTGATCCATGCATAAAGACAAGTGTGTCATTTCTGGCGCCAAACAGATTATCAAAAATAATGACTGTAAAAGACTCCAACAGACCTCTTTTGCCCTCCTTACCTGCCATTGTTTTAAAACTCATGCCATTGGTTGACAACGTCAGATCACTCAAACAAAGATGTTTTTATAAGTCAGTCTATCTATCCCCTGACCACACAGTGAATCTGTACTTCTGACAGTCCTCAGCAGAACATGCATTCAGAACGGCCTCTGAGGACCACTAATCAAGAAGGGCCCCTATCCCAAATGCTAGTCTTTCACCTTCTGACATTTTACAATAATGATCAACATGCATATTGCAAAAGACCGGATCCATGGCTTGTATTGCCACATGGTTTCCACTGTTTTTTTAATGTATCTATTCCCCAGATCTTTTTTACAGAGAGAGAGAGAGAGAGGCCCCGCGCTGCCCTCTCTCTAAAATGTGTTTTGCATTAGCATTTTTTATATTACTTAATATTTATGATTTGTGCCACTCCTTGTATTGTCTCGTTTGATAAATATTTCACAATACATCAAGGAACGGCAGCACTTTGATTCATCTGCCAACGAGAGAACATTTTCAAGGCCACTGAAAGCTCTTTGCACAAGGGCCAAGAATATTCGGCTTCTCCCTCCATGTGGTCATAAGAGTGGATTGATCCTCTAATATGAGAGAAAACATATTTAGAATCATGTTCATTTTCCGTCAAGCTTCCTGGGGTTGCAACTTCGCACAGAATATTCACTTAAATGGACTCTGTCAGCCACTCTTAATTAATATCAAAACACTCACATTTTTTAATTTGGGGTGGGATGATTGTTGCCACAGTTTTTATACACCGGTGCATCAATTAGTAATTCATAAGCATGGTGCTAAGCACATCTTTTTGTTAGTCCAGGTTGTCGGTTTACAAGATGTTGCAGAAGAATAATGAGTCTAATATGCCTTAAATCAATTAGAGGTTAAAGCTGTTACAAGTTCTGAATGTTAACTAACATTTTATTTGAAAACAAAAATTCCATTAACAACTTCATCATGTCATTTCAAACCTGAATTACCAACAAAACATAAAATAAGGGACTTATAAGTGGTTTTCAACAGATTTCTAAGAGATTTGGAATGACACAGCGGCATAAGTAAGCCTAAGTTCACAGTGACAGCCTTAGTGCTAAATTTCGATTTATTGCTCAGATCAGATTTTTTTTGTATGTGTGTGTACCGCAATCTTACATTTTTAATTACCGTAATCTAAATTACAACTTTTTTGGTGTAATTTAACAGTAAAAAAACGGCAGCAGAGTTTTTTTGTACGTAATCCTGCAATTTCGGTAACACTTTACAATACGGGTGCACTAATCAGCATTAATTCATGCTTAACTAATGCACAGATAATACTGAATTAATGTGTAACTAATGATTATCTAAGCTATTCATTAATTATTACCACATTAGGAACTAATTAAGAGTATGTAAGGTTAATGTATTAGTTCATACATGAATTGTTATTAATTAAATGTGTAATTGTGGATTAATTCCATAATAACTCATTTTTTTAACTAATAGTGTTAATTAATATGTTAATTACCAGAATGAGCCAAAGCCTTGTATTTCAACTTCCAGATAATATGACAGGTACACTAATATGCATGAATACATGATTAATTACTTAATTGTTAGTGCAAATTCATGTGCAAATTACTACAATTACTAAATTACTAGTTAATAATGATGTGCCTCAGCAAGTAAAGTCATAACATAATGATACCTTTACAAATCATTAGCTAATGATTAATTAAAGCAGACAACTGGAAGTTGAAGTGCATAGCTTTAATTAATTGGGGTAATTAACACATTAATTTACACTATTAGTTCATAAAATATGTTATTAAGGAATTAATACACAATGACACATTGAATTAATAGCAATTCATGTATTACTTAATCTATTAATCGTATAGACTCTTTATTAGTTGCTGATGCAGTAATCATTAATTAATGGTTTAGTTCTATATTAGTTATACATTAAGTCATGAGTATCTGTGCATTAGTTAAGCATGAATTAATGCATATTAGTGCACCTGTATTGTAAAGTGTTACCGCAATTTCATTAATGTTTTCTAAATTTTCTTCACTCACAAAACAATGCATTCTTCATTCACTTTAATGTATCTGTTCACATTTTTGTTTTAAATGTGGTTAATATCAGATTCCAATGTGAACAGATCATGGTTCTGGACTACCCGCATGCGCAAAAGAATGATTAAAACAGAAGTCATGCAGCACGCTGTCATACGGAAGTGAACAGGGAAGATTAAGTGATTAGATCTGCCGAAGGCAGTGAATTTATGTGCAGGAAATATAAAAAAACAATGACAAGGATATGAAAAAGAGAGCAGAGTATTAAAAAATGTATGATATGAGCCCTCATGTTTTGCTTGTATATAGGCCTGTCACTGTAATACTTGACTTCTGACACATCACTCTCCTTCCACTGACAACCTTTCGCAACTGTCTTGATAACTTCGGGTATGTACAATCTTTGAAGTGACTACCATAAGCGCAGAATTGAGACAACTGTTGATCTAGAGTGATGTAAAAGTTGCATTAATTCCAATATGACTGTTCAGACTGAGGTTGCATTGCAAAACATCTGACCTGTATTGAATTTAGTACCACATATGGAAGTGGCACAAAGCGGAATTGAAAAGATCCGATTCCATGTGGTTTGTGCTGTTCACACTGTCATGAGAAAAACAGATCTGAGTCACATGTGAGCAAAAAAATTTGGGCCACCTTTACCTGCAGTCTTAACATCTAAGGGGCTGTTCACACCTGGCCACTTCATGTGTTTTCTCAGATCGAATAGCTATCTGATTTATCAAAACGATTCCATTTACACCTGGTCACATAAATGTGTTTTTGCAAAATGGATATAAATCCGATCTTCAATTCCGCGCTATATGCGGATTTAATGAAGAGCACGTCACCGAAAGCAACAGATATGAGCTGCATTTTATTGATCATCGGTTAATTTCAAAATCAGCAAAGACGGCGATAAGAGCTAGCGGCCGGCAACAGAACTGGTAAGATCATTTCGTTTCTTTACTTTTAATGAGGATGGTAGTGTTAAGCGCCTGCGACTTACTTTCACTTTGATTTGCAATAGATTGCGTGCGCTGGCTTGATAGGCGCTCAGCTGCTCATCTGAGGTGATGCGTGTCGCAGTAGCGTCATCATATCTGACTAAAATAGCATGACATATGGCCTATAACATGCTCTCACGCGTTTATTTTTTAGCATTTTTGGGAGTAGTAACATTTACATATGTGGTTTCAAGAACCAGATGCATTTACACATTTCGTCTGGAATGCGGCCCAGACCACCTTCTGAAGTGGTTTGAGCGATCGAATTCAAATCCGTCTCGAATGCGTTTCGGGGGGCATTTACACCTGGTCTTTTCACGATCGGATAGCTATCCGATCACAGAAAACGCATGAAGTGGCCAGGTGTAACGGCCCTGAAATGATGACAGAATTTTTATTTTTGGGTATACCTAAACTATCCTTAAAATGTATCCCTTTAAATTTGGGTGAACTATCCCTATCATTTACTCACCCTCATGTCGCTGTGTATGACTTTCTTCTGTGAAACACACATTACTGTATGTGTCCCACCGAAGAAAGAATGTCCAAGAGATTTGGAACGACATGATGATAAGTAAACTCTGACAGAATTTTTTTTACAATTTTAAGGGTGCACTCAGTCATTGTTGCCAGATCTCTTGAATATTAAGTGACCCATGTTTTTTATGTTTACGTGCTGAAAGACCATGCTTGGCTCTGGACACCCATTTAACTATTACTCAAACAAATAAGAAGATTCAAGTATGCTTTGATTATGTCACGCTGTACTATCATGACAGAGGTCTTAGACTTTATGACAGACACCTATTAGCATTTTATGTAATTGTTTCATTATTTATAGAATGATTTAATTAATTATCAAATGTGTATTTTCTGATTTCCTATTAGCAGTCAGCCATGATTCATTCATGTACACACAAGCACATAACTATAAATGTGTGTACATATGTTTATATATATATATATATATATATATATATATATATATATATATATATATAGATATATATATATATATATATATATATATATATATATATATATATATATATATATATATATATATATATATATATATATATATATATATATAAAAAGTCTTGCTCCCAAATATCACCCAAAAAGTCAGTCATTTGCTGGTGGCATGGAGGGGGTTACAGTTGTGAGCGCTTCTCACTGGCTTGGCCTGGACCCAGAGGCTTAATAAAGGGAATTAATGTAGTGAATAATCTGTCAGATTCCTAAACACAGCTGGAGCGGACGTACAGTTCCTCTGCATATATATACACACACGCTCACACGCACACACCTAAACACACTCCCCCATACTTACCCGTGCTAGCTTCAGTTCTCTCTATGTCACACATGTGCAAATTCACTAATGCCTGCACAAACATTCATACAAACTCAAACATATAAACACAACACGCCCGTCCCTTGTGCCTTGCTGTCCTCTTTCTACTAATATGCCCTTCTCCCGGTCCCTGCTGGAGTGCTGGCCCGCTGAGAGACATCCAGCTGATTGTGAAAGCTGTTTTTGTAGCGCCACTGTGAGTGATTACACAATGCTGGCCAGGAATCAGAGAGCTGTGAAGCTCCCCAGCTCAGAGACCCCACTGCATCCCCCAGGCACAAACCAACAACTATCACCATGGAGCACTGTTTGACCACAGTCACAGCTGCTGCCGAGAAGACCTACTGGGAGGTAAAAAAGGGACCCAGGCAGTATCCACACGCAAAATACAAACACAAACACATGTTCACATGCGCAATATTGCTTCAATTGGGCTTGGAATTTACAATCACCTTCCACAGCAAGGGATGTAAACAAACAAGTGAACAAGTACAATATGCACATTGTGATTAATGTAAAATTAAGCTGTAAACTTAAGCTATAAACAAAGAACGTTGAATAGGGTGCTAATAAAAAGTGGTTAACGCAGCATCCTAACCAGGAACGATGTCTGTTCTCAATGAAAAGCACAATCACAGAAAAAGATCTTTAAAGGAATAGATCTCTTAAAAATTTTAAATCTGCTATTTTTATTTAATTCACCTTTATGTCGTTGCAAAACGATGTAAAAATGTTTTTCTTCTTGCCGGTCATTCTTTTCCATGAAATTGCAATGAATGATGACTGAAATATTTAAAGGGTTAGTTCACCCAAAAATGAAAACCAAGCCATTAATTACTCACCCCCATGCTGTACCAACCCTGTAAGACCTTCGTTCGACTTCAGAACACAAATGAAGATATTTTTGATTCAATTTGAGAGGTGGATCACTGCTACATAGGCTGCCTAAGGGAATGAAACTTGACGGCCCAGAAAGTCAATGAAGAAAATGTTTAAATATTCCATTAGCCTACAGCAGCTCAATTATAAGTTTATCAAGCGACGAGAATACTTTTTGTGCGAAAAAACTAACAAAAATAACGAATTTATTCGACTATTCCTTTTCTTCCTTGTAGGCCTGAAACAAGACTTCAAGAGATTTCCACGACGCATGCGCGAGAATTGCGATCTCCTTCAACTACTTCAGTTCAGTTCTCGCCAAGCGGCAACATTCTAATCTAAAAGCTGAAGCCTACCCGGAAGTGCGATAAACTGCAATACATCTCAAATCCGCTAGAGGGCGGTCCCAAAAGAGAGCAAATATCCATAGACGTCATGTCAAAATCTCTGTTTTCACAGCATAAATTCATATGTTTACAGTTTGGTCCCATGGACTTTTATTGTAATCTTCAATATGTTCCGCGTGCCTGACAACTGTGAGGGGGGTGAATTTTTTCGAACTCGTTAGTTTAGATCGTGTTTAGATCTAAAATGTATGACAAATAAGGGTGGTTAACTTTGATTGACCGCTTCGGCCATGATCTGACACAACACATCATACCACCTCTGTATTCTTTCTGAAACTTTTGTATTTTGTATTTCCCAAGATTTTCCAGTATGGCGCCGCCCATACCCCAACGGGTACGGGCTCAAACCCGTTCTTCAGCGAGTCTATGGGTGACGTCACAGACGCTTGGTCCATATTTTTTTACAGTCTAGGGTTCTCGCGCAGGCATCGTGGAAATCTCTTGAAGTCTCGTTTCAGGCCTACAAGGAAGAAAAGGAATAGTCGAATAAAGTCGTTATTTTTGTTTGTTTTTTCGCACAAAAAGTATTCTCGTTTTCTTCATTGACTTTCTGGGCCATCAAGTTTCATTCCCTTAGGGTGCCTATGTGGTAGTGATATAGCTCTCAAATTTAATCAAAAATATCTTCATACTGTATGTGTTCCGAAGACAAACAAAGGTCTTACAGTGTTGGTACAGCATGGGGGTGAGTAATTAATGACTTAATTTTCATTTTTGGGTGAACTAACCCTTTAAGCTTTAAAAAGCATGCAACGTACAGTACCATCAATGATCATAAAAGTGCACTATATTACAAGTCTTCTGAAGCCATACGACAGCGTTGTGTAACCATCAGACTAAAAAGGGAATTCAAAGAGCTGTAAAATGCTGCAATTGGATCATTAGTCATTGAGTTTGATTTCTAAACAAATAATTCACACTGGTTTTATGAATTTAATCAACTAATTAATTGAAAAGATCTAGCTCAGAAGAGACTGAATGAACATAAAAAGATCTGGGTGCAAGTCAATATTTCATAAATAACCAATCCATTTTTTTATTTATGCTGAAGGGGTTCCCTGCTAAAAAGTATGCGGAAAACAGTCGGGTACAGTGGGGTTAAGGCGCACTGGGGTAAAAGGCACTTTTGATTTTATTTTCCTCTAAACCTCTAAATGGCAAAAAACTTGCCGTAGCACTTTCCAAATCATCCGCTTTTCAAGACACAGCTGGAAATTTGCTTGATCCTTGATGCGATTGCAGGCAGTGCAAACTTGATTCTTTTCTAATTTGATCTAATATTTGTATTCTGTTCTAATTAGCAAATGAGAATCGCTAAAACTATTTAAAGAAACATTTTGACACAAAGGTCATCTTAATGATTTTCAGTTTTGTTCAAGCAAATTAAAGCAACAGTTTTCAATGACAGAAGAATATGTAAAAGTATGGTATTTGGGGTCTAAAGGCGCCGGTGCTGTTGGGGCAATAATTAACATGATAAGAATTAGCCGGCTGACTTTTCAATTTGTTGACATGACATGTTTAGATTCAAATGGTAAAGATTTTTAAACACAAATAAACCACTTTTATGATTTATTTTGACACAAAATCTGTTGCTCCATCAATGTTCAATACAAACTAGCAATTTCTGAAATCATACACTATGGGAGTAGTGAAAAGGAAGTCATATTTTCTTAAGGCTAGCCTTTAGCCCCATTATACCCTATGCCAGACTATGTCCAAAATACATAGCATTCGAAAACAGAAAGGAAAAGTCCCCGGACAACCTATTACTTCCACCGAGATTCTGAAGTGCGCATTCAATGGACACTTTACTATCCCGTAAGGGCACGAGAGGTGATTTATGAATGGAAGAGAAGTGACGCAACTGACACCGATAGGTCATGTGACAGTAACAACATGCCGGATGTATTAATTCATACTACAATGTAAATGTACTATAAAGTAAATTCAAATACCAACTTAGTACACTATTTCGGACAGCAGCACTGGAATATACTGCAAGAGCCATCTGGAACACTTTGTGACACTTCTGTTGTACTTTTGTATTATTTTTAAAGCTTGAAAGTGCCAGTCCCCATTCATTTTAATGTCATGGAAAAGAACCACCAGTACATTTTTCAAAACGTCTCTTTTTGTGTTCTGTGAAAGAAAGACATGCAGGTTGAATACATGACAGAATTTTCATTTTATTTACCTATTCCTTTTGGAACAATGGCTATTTAGGTACAACTATGCTGATTAGATGTCAAGCTTAAATTAAATGGCTAGCAAATGGTAAAATACTTTCTAGGAAGTTCGCTCTTCTGTTCCCACCGTTAAAAAAGAAAAAAAGAAAGAAACAATCAAAACAGGGAAAAGAGAGAGAAATATAGAAAAAGATAAATGACACTTAATTAAATGTAGTGAGGACTTTGGGATGATCCCTACTTTGAGGAATGATTCTCTGGAGCGTCAATCATTTTTACGACTCATAGAACAGCTGACAGATCCAGACTCACTGGCTCAGCTCCACTAGCGTTCACTGCTCGGCTTAGCAGGTTTAAGTAGACGAAAAAACAAACTCTAAACATTGAGCCAAAGACAGTGCACCATTTTCACTCAAACAAAACAACCATATCAGTGGCAATCATGTTTGACAAGACCTTTAAAGCAAAAGGAGTGGGGATTAGGTCAAAACGCAGAGGCTGGAAGCTGCCATGCTCTTTGTCAAAAAGTCTCCAACTAGTCTGCAAGTCTGGATTAATTGAGAAAGGTTTTCTGACAAATAGCATCACATTTTAGCTGCAAACCCTTTTTTCACTTGTTTGGTGATTTATTCTCTCAGCTTAAAAGGCCCTGTGATTGTTGTTTTTCTACAGTGTTCCATTTGGTTAACATTTCTGTTTTATCATACATCTAACTCTACATTTGGGTAACTCCTACAAAAACACACAGGGAGACTGTCTCACACAATCCTGGTCCAAAAACTGCCTCTGAAGCTGTAAAATATATACCCACTCAATTCCCCTGACACACACCCACACATACAAACTTACACACTCCCACACAAATACACATGGCCCCAGTGCCTGAGAAACTGCAAGCTGGCAGTTTTCCAATATCAACGCAGAAAGGTCAAAGTTCACATCAACATTTTCTTCGTTCCTCCTGAGACGATGCAGATTTTCAAACTAGGTCAAGGTTTATCCCGGTTCAGGGGCAATTTTCAAGGGTCACAAGAGATTGCCTGCGATTTTACCAGGAGACAGAGGTGTGCTTTCAGAGCAAAACCTTGCTCCCAGCCCAAATATTTCCATTCCCAGTCTTGTTTAGTAGGCCACACTCAAACTGTCCCGAGAGCCACTAGAGGGTTTTGCCTCTCCTTTTCAATTAGTCCAGTGTCATAAGATGTGCCACATTGCACCACAATGGCGCTGGGACCCTCCCCAGTTACAGAGAGAGGGAACACTTTCAGATCAGAGCCGTGAAGCGCGCTTCATCTCAACTTCTTCAAGTTTGCCAGAACAAGAAACATCTCAAAGGACAACTAAAGTTAACCGACCAACACACCCACACACCCTGAAGAGATAAAAAGAGATAAATTCTCATTTCATCACCTACTTTAGCAGAGATGCTGAGTCAAATAAACCAAGTCAAAAAGGTAAACGGTAAAACGAGCACACATGAATCCATCTAAATTTAAGTCTGTGATTTAGAGCCTAACATATAAATCAAATCAACACAATGTAGGAAAACCATCTAGAGCAGGTCTATACGCAGTTTCACTTGACCTCGGATCTACTCTGTGTCACATTTTGAGTTCGTTTCTGATCTGTTTTCCTGTTCTGTGAATGTCTGTGTTTCTTGGTAACGTTTATCACACAACGATATGCTTAAAAGGGAGACATTTTTCCTATGAGTTTTCCGCATGCAGATGACACCATTGTCAAAACAATCCCCATTTACACGGATCCGCAAAACATCTAAAACATCTAGAAACATCAAATATCTAAAAACGCTGTATTCTGCTGCTGAGGCGATTAGATGCCGATAAAACACTATAGACTGAACACATAATATGCATGTGCATGGCGTCATCTTCAGAAATTCGATGTTTTGTAGTTATACGCTTTCAGGCCCCCAAAACGCTGTTGTGGTGTAGGCTAAATGAACAGCAAAAATGCATTATAAGTTTCACGTTTTTACTTGAAAATGGTGTCGTGTAAACAGCACCTTAGTTAGCTTTCTAGTTTGCTACTTAGTTCTGTCCCATGCCTGTTTGTTTCCATAGTAAATTATTTGATTCGAGTTTCAGTTCAGGTGTGTCTCATGGGGCTATACATCTCCAGCCATCATGGCCGAGTGTCAAGGCCACGGAGGCCAATCCCTTCATGGCCCCCTGAACTGCCCCCACCGCCCTAGAGGCTTCCCTGTTCTACAAAGTCACAACCTCATCAGCCTCCAGGACTCCCAGCCCTGTGGATGCAATGATGGTACAAGGATAAGCCTTCCAAGAGGGCGGGGAATTGTCATTTTGAGTCTGTTTCTCACATTTTAAGTTTGTTTCTGATATGTTTTCCTGTTCTGAATGTCTGTTTTTTTTAGTTAGCTTTCTAGTTTGCCAATTCACCTTTGGCTAAGCCCCGCCCCCTTAGTTACTGTTGCTACATCCGTCAAACTTCATCTGGGCTCTGGTTTGGTATCAACATGGCTTACTGTATGCTGTGATAGCTCTTCTTGCTGAAATGTTATCAAACTTTCACACACACACACACACACACACACACACACACACACACACACACACACACACACACACACACACACACACACACACACACACACACACACACACACACACACCACAGTTTAAAAGTTAACCATTTTTTGTTGTTGTCGAAAAAGTCTTACAATTGAAATGACTGTTTTCTATTTTAATTTAAAAAGCTATTTAATCTCTGTGTAATCTCTAGTGTCACATCATCCTTCAGAATTCACTGTAATATGATGATTTGCTACTCAAGCAACATTAATTATCATTGTTACAAACTGTTGTACTGCTTAATATTTGTATGGAATCTGTTATGCATTTTTTTAAATAGAAAGTTTAAAAGAACAGCATTTATTTGAAAAATAGATGTTTTAGTAACCATGTTAAAGTCTTAACTGAGTCTTGCAGCATGCAATCGTTCTAAATATAAAAATTGCAGAGAAACAACTATAACAATATTGTTGGAATCACTTTCAGAATGAAAGAATCAGAATCCATCCTGCTTTAAAGAGCTCCATCATTTAAATCAGCAGACAACATATCTGAAGTGTGTGTTTAATTAAGTACAAAATAGAGTGTTGGTGTAGACCTTTCACAGTCTGTGGTGTAGACATTAAAATAGTTATCGTTATAGTTATCTTTATAGTCATCATTCTTGGTGTGTTCATGTTCTAACGCCACTCTTTGTGGTATGCACACAGAAAACATAATTACTGATACAGTACTTTAATTAGGAATGACAGATTAAATGGATCATACTCCACCAGAATGTCATTCCCACATCAAGACAGATTGAGGCTGAATACAGTCTTCCGAATTAGTAAGCATAAAGGACTCATTACCTCATGTTAATATACTGGCACCCAGCGTATAGTTACTGTGATATGTTGCCATAACATCTTAAAGTTTACATTCATACGTATGGTGTCATTTGACTTCACAATGTCAGCACATTCGCACTGGAAAAAATAAAACATTTTCTATTGGCGAGCGTGAGAAAGAGACGACTCTCTCAGAGTACATGTGACATAGGCCTTTCTTCTCCAAAAATATAAATGTGTGGATTAAAAAAGACTTATTTATACCAACCAGACTAATTAAGTTTTATATATAGCTCATATCTTAAAATAGGCTCAACTGCCAATGTGCACAGTTGGCATTCATTAAACTTCCCCAGCAAAAAGAGTGCACTGTTATCACAAATGGCAGCTTTGTGTTCTATGAAAAATGCGCTTTTTCTTTCACAGTCCCATGAGAGAAGCCCAATGACCTTTTCACTTTCCCCAAACAGCAAGGTTGGGGGAGAAAGACAGTGGCCAATGTGATGCTGTAAGCGTAAGAAAGTGAAAGAGAACTTTTCTACAAACCTTATGTTCATACAACGCTTATTCTTCTTTTAATTTTCATCCATGCCATTTCAAGTCAAGCCAATTAATTAAACTGAACTGAAATTAGGTTTGAAGATCTCGATTGCCATACAAAATTGACTTCATGAAGTGCACCCAAATCTCTACAATAAAGAAGCTTGAGATTAAAAAAAAAACACTGCGATACATAATTATGTTGATTTCTGATTCTAAAAAGTTGACGTCAGAGAGCTGCCACTTTGATCAAGTGTAATGAAATGTAGATGCAGAATAAACTATGGCTCAGTTTACATCAGTCCCTCATAAACGCTAGGGTGCACATTCCATTATTCAGAGCCAAAGTCCAGCTTCAAGCAGAAATAAATATGTTTCGTTCCATGTGACACAGTTGATTTTCACATGGCCCTTTACCACCGTTTGTTTATCGAAAACTCCAAACGGGTTTTCCCTCTCGGAAAGAGCACTGCGGCTCTGATGTTTGCTGTGCACATATTCCATTTCAAAGCCATGTGGCTCCCTCTTTCTCTGTCAAAGAGCCTCTGTAACTCCCTCTCTTGATCTCTTCCCTACACACACATCTGTCTATCCACCAACATATGCAGAAAAAATGAAGGAAAATAGAAACAGGGTCCAAAGGTGCTCCATCAACCTCTCACGTTATTAGTGATGGTCCCTCCTCTGTTTTCAATCCCTTAAAAACTGCTGGACGGAGGGAAACACTCACTTAAAATCTTTTTCTGGACCAAGACTGCATTAGTTCAGAGTGTAAGAAACCCCTGCCACCAGGTTACTGATCGACAATCCCCCAGTGTCCATTACGCGAAGCCTAGAGAGAGTTTTAAGGCAATAATCTACACTATACCGACATGTTTTGACTCCCACACAAGGAGGCAAATGTGCAGGTCTCAGAAACTTTGCATCAATCACATGCTTACACAAGATGGAGGCTTATGTTTTTTATTTGGCACTGTGTGTTAGAGATATTCACCATACTGCCAGAATACAAGATCACATTCCCATTTTCGGTTTGATTTCTGATGCACCTCTGGGAATGCAGTTGGGTGGGGTTGACAAGATTGATAGACAAGGGAGGACTGGGAAAAGGAGAGAAACCATGAATAATGCAAGTTACAGTGTGAGATCATAGAACAGTGTTATCCATTTTTTTCAAACGTGAAAGTATGCTATTTCTTGAGAATTTAGGAGAGTTCCAATTCATTAGTCACCACCCACCTTTATCCTGCACCCCATAACGCTTTGTGTGAATTACGGTAGTAAATTCCATTAATCTATAAACAATCAGTGAGTCCAAATTGTTTAAAGGTTTGCTCAAAAAATGCAATAATAATAATTTGCAAAAACTAGGTACAATGAGGTGGCATTCACCCCTCAACCACTGAACATCAAAATAAAACTTAAACGTGTAAAAGTATTAACAAATTACTATCAGCAGTCTTTTTAGCAACAATATTATTGACAATATTACTGTATACATGTAAGTCTATATTATATAACAAAAGTTTATGTTGAGTTAATCAAAATTGTTCCTTCATTAACTGGAACACTGATGGATATTTCAAAGGGCTTTTTGACAGATAAATGTTGTAATAATGGTAAACACTGCTGATAAGTCGAAAAGGAGAAGAAACCCACATTTTTAAAGGGGTGGTTGATTGCGATTTTACTTTTTTCATTTTAAATAGTGTGTAATGTTAGCCTAGAAATCTAGACGCACCCTAGCTGCAGCAAAAATTATTTTGCCGCAAAGTGTGGTCTAGCAACTCTACGTTGACTTTCGAAGTGGAAAAACCAAACTCTGGTAGGCCAATCACATCGTGTATAGAGTCGGCGGGCGGGCTTAACATAATGACGACAGAGTTGAGACGGTAAGAGCAAGCTCGGACATACTCGGTTTTAGTCGTTCATCCTCGCGCTGTTACAAAAAAGCTGTGGCGAAACGATCAACTTGTCATTTTTGCCGCAGTCGTGCTGTGTCGTCGAGGATAAAGGCTTTACTCCGTGTCAGCGCGTGCTCTGATCGGTATAGGTGCACGGACCTCTCCCGAATCATCTCAAGCAAGCACTACTCCGCCTCCGTTTCCCTCGTAAGCTGATATTATAGTATTTAACATTCTCTATGATATTATTTTTTTAATGACGCTTTTATTTTTTTCTCTTGCTCTCTCATACACACACACGCACACATATATACTGTCTCTTTCTCTCTACACATATGTAGCTAGTTATAAACTCTTTAGACTTTTAATGATTAGTGTTTTATTCTTAAAGTTTGTGGGTCGTGTAAAAAATCCCTTATTTTGGGGATGGATTCCGGGAAATCTCCCTTATTTTCAATGTTCAATGTTGACAGCTGGACTGGATACGGTAAAAGTTTAATAATATATCAACTTTGTTGAATTTGAAAAGACAACCGTTTATCCCGCCCCTCAGATTGAGCCCTGTCAATGAAGAGTTTCCAGACCTAACATCTTGATGTAGGTCTGGCATGCCAGGCTAGTGTAATGTTGCTGTTGGTGCATGAACAGTATCTGCAAAATTGCTTCGCTGAAAGTTCAACGTCATAGACATATACATTAGACGTCACCTTGGAGTTCTAAGTATGCGTCAAAACCGCCACCATCTTGGAACAGGGGTCTTGTCATAGGAAGTAGCTAGGTAACGCTGCTATCTCTGCCTTTACTTCAAATTAATTGATGGTGGCGGACTTTTGTGCTGTGTATGATGTTCATACGAATGAAATCTGAACTAGGAAGAATTTTTTTTTTCTTTCTGGAATCAATGATAAATACATGTCTGACCGTGGGAACGAACTAAAAAAACAAGAAAATCGCATTCATGATGATTTATGGTGATTTCATTTACTGTTAGACCTTTGTCTACATTGACACTGATGCATTAAAGTGGAGGGGCTCCCCTGTTCCAAGATGGCGGCTCTATTAACCATAGACAGTATAAGAAATAGACAGAGCGATCTCATTGGAAATCCATTGAGACGATTTGTAGCCCGTTTTTGGTGATTTTTTAGCACTTCCGTCCCTGACGCTCAGACTGAAACAGAGCTTGACGAACGTAGATGTGTGACGAGAGCAACCCGTCTGTCTTCTAGTGGATGTGGCATGAAAAATCTGAATCATTCTCTTTCTGAAACTTGCAGAGGTGGAGAGTGCGAATAGGAGCTGTCCATAAGCTAGGAGAAGGAGACAATTTTGCTAGGGATTCTGATTAATTAGTTTGTCATTTTGCCTCCACGTTTCCCCGATTGCCCGCAAGCTTCTTCTCCTGTCCATATGGTAATCTACTCTACTGTGCGGACAGAGAGTCATGTGAGAATGACGCAATTGTTTGCCTACTTTCACTAAAACTGCTTCTAACGGGGCCATAACATAAGCTACAAGGTAATGGAGCATTTTATACATTGTCGTATTTTTCTTTAGAAATAAATAAAGGACAAATGGGGTCTTCAAACGCCTCAGATGTAAAGTTATTCGCTGTCAAAGTGACGCCAAAATGAATGGGAGTCAATGGGAATGCTAAGTTGCTAACGCAAGTGAAGTTCTGCTACAAGATGGCAGCTTCTGCAAGGCTTCAACTTCCGGTCGATGGATTACCCCCTTGCTATTAACGCATTCCGTTCTCGAATGAACTGCCGTAGCCAAGGCGACATCTAGTGTATATATCTATGGTTCAATGTAAGCAGAGATATCGTCTTTTAAAAATCGATAAAAAGATTCTGACTCAAACTGGATACGGCAGTATTGACACCATTATTTACATTTGACAGGAGCACATGCAACTTTCGCCCATAAAGACAATGGGCGTGAGGTTTCGCACAACGTGCACAATGCAGTTTAGCCAATTACAACACACTGGCCCACCTAACCAATATGAGCCCATTGCCTGTTTCTGGGGGAGTCGTTTCAAAGTCAACTGGTTGTTCAAATGACAGAGGAGAAAGCGGCTTACAATAAAGGTGAAATTTATGAAAAATAAAACTTAAAAAAAAGAAAAACCATGAATACATGTTAATATTGCACCCCATAAACACAATCATGCAAGAAGAAAAAAAGCAGTAAACCACCCCTTTAAGTGCCGTGTGAAAAAAGGTAAAGAAGATGGATGCGAGTGAGGATTTTTTTTCATTTTAATATGAAATATAAAGAAAAAAGAAAAGAAAAGGAAGAACAGAACACAGCTAAAGGACTAAACATTTCTATTGTCACAGATATTCTTGTGATACCAATGTCACAATACAATACCAAGAGCTACATTATTTTCTTGACTGATAAAAGTGGAGCATTATTTGTACCGCATATTTAAAGTTATTTCTTTCAATTTTTAGAGTGGAAGTTCCTTAAACCGGAAGTGCCGAGTATAATTTAAAAAGCAGTAGGCTCATTTGGAAAAAGGTGGATAGGTAACTACAATAAAGTAATACACCTGAATACAATAAAGTGCAATAAATGGTAAAAACTTTTACTACAAACCAGTGTGTTAAAGGAACACTTCCGACTTTTTGGGACTTTGGCTTATTCACCTATCCCCCATAGTTAGATCCATACATATCCAAGTCCATACATACCTTTTTCATCTCCATGCGTGCTGTAACTCTGTCTGACACACCACCGCTAGCCTAACTTAGCACAAAGACTGGATGTAAATGGCTACAGCTAGCATACTAATCCTAATAAGTGACGTAAATAATGCAAACATTTTCCTATTTACATGTTGTGATTTGTATAGTCACAGACTGTACAAATCACAAGGTCATATAAGACACGACATCTTTTAACTCATATAAATATTAGGAACTAGATTCTCAGAAGGCCAAGCACTGCTGCTTGGGCAGAATGATAACCGCAGCACCTGAGATGCACCGTAGCAGTGCTTCGTCTTCTGAGAATATAGTTCCTAATATTTATATGGTTAAAAGATGTCTGTGTCTCATATGACCTTGTGATTTGTACACTCTGACTATACAAAATCATATGTAAATAGGATTTTGTTTGCATTATTTTGTCTCTTATTGGGATTATGCTATCTGTAGCCATTTACATACAGTCTTTGTGCTAAGCTAGGCTAGCGGTGGGTGTGTCAGACAGAGTTACAGCACGCACAGAGATGAAAAAGGTAAATACTGGACTTATCTAACTCTGGGGGATATGCTGAATAAGCCAAAGCTCCAAAAAAGTTGGGGTGTTCCTTTAATGATTCCAAGAATAAATCAACATAAAAAAACACAAGTCTGCAATATAGCATATTTTTGTACAGCTAAGATAACTGGAAGCGCCCTGACACCATAAGTTAAAATGGCTCTTAAGATAAAAATGAGGTAGATACTTGTGACACATTCATTAGGGCAATAATTTGCTTATTATTGAAGACGAACATACCAAATGTGCCTTATCCAGTCCATTATACACAGAGACACCATCCGGTGGTGAAGTGCTTATCTATGCATTAATGGTTTACTGTGTCAGTCAGACTTCCAGAAGAACTGGAATTCCAGAGACCCAAGGAAATAATGTGTGAGGTTTGTGCATGTGCTCCTGACCCGGCTAGTGAGAGCAGCCTGCTTGCTGAGCAGCTGTTCTCTGTCTGTGCACATCTGAGGAGGCAGATCCTTCAGCAGCCGGTTGTCCTCCAGCTCGCTGCTCTCGCCTGATACATCACCAGAGGGAAACATGTGAGGAAATGATAGGATATACATGGTGTTCTAATTATACCAGCAGACCAGTCACCAATGTGCTCATTCAAAGTGTAGAGTATACCTGCTGTGGGTGTATCAGCCAGGTTTCTGGTGATGATCTCACGCATGCGGGCAGGAGCTGCTGCGCGCTGGACTCCTCCTCATCCCACGGACAGTGTAAGTCTTTTCCTCTGGCACTGCTATCTGGGTTAAGCAGTGACTCCTCCAGCTTCTGCATGATTAGTGCATGGAGAGAAGCTCACACACTACAATCAGGTGACCTCTCACTGCAGATCTAAAAAGCTTGCTGTTTGTTAATTCAACTCAATGAATAATTATTTTATTATTGCAACTAGTTTGTCGTGTCTGTATCTGTTTCAATCTGTTATCACAACAGCACAAGGAAATGAGTCACCTGTCTTCAAGTTTCACAGAAGAACCTGAAACTGACCCACTGATCAACCTTAATTTGTTGAAACATCGCAAGGCTCGTTAATATTAATTCAAGCTCTCTCCTCTTTCATTCGCACATGCTGTTTTGAATAGGTGCAATAACCTATTTAAGTTACAGCTGGTGAAGATCAGCTTTCCTGCTGGAAAACACGCACCTGAATCACGGCTTCCAGTCCTTGATCCCCTTCACAACTCATCTGGAAACTGGGAATGATCCAATGCACTTTAATAACCGAACAGCCACGTTTTTCCAATTGTACTCAATTCTTGCTGAGACTTCAGTCAAGTGCTTTTAAAACGCTTAAACTGGGTTTAGCAAGTTGCTATGTATGCTAATAAAGTTGTAAATGCATGAAAAGACTTCTCTATTGGAAAGAAATGTTGCACAGTGCTTTGCACTTCAATGCTTTAATAGTAACGCGCACAAGCATATTAAACGCAAACTATTTAGTGTTGGTATGACGCCACAAGTGTAAAAGTTGCAATCACAGCGCAAGCTTGAGGTGGGTGCCTATGGTTTCCAGGGAAACTGAGACGCTTCTTGGAGTGTTGTTATGCGAACTGAAACGCAAGCTTTACCGGACTTCCATAGTTACAAACGCGCAGAACAAATACAACACTTCGGTTATTCCAGTCATCATTGTTGCAACTTATTGAAGAATTACGACAAGGGTTTTAAACAGCACGATTTTGTAATAAACATTATCAAACATTTTTCTGATTAAAAATGAACACATTTCGAAATTAATTCAGTCAAAAGAAATAATAAGAATTATTGAATTATTATTGTAAATTGAACACTGAATTTATTACTACACATATTTAACTATTAAAAATATCAATCTCAGGAAACTTTATTTAATTGTTAACAGGGTAAAGCAGAAAATGGACGCATGTTTTCTCAAGTCCTGTTACCGAAACTCCATGTGCCAAATTCCTTTGTTTTCCCCACAAGAAAGTGATTATTTTAAAGAAATTGTTGGTTATGTTCAAATAACTGATATTTATTATATAAAAAAAATCACTATTAAGGCAAGGTGTATTTTAATAAAAAAATAAATAAAAAATAATAATAAAAAAGCCATATATATCATTACACGATGGTTTAATAAATAAAATGTATATATATATATATATATATATATATATATATATATATATATGTATGTATATATATATATATATATATATATATATATATATATATATATATATATATATATATATATATATATATATATATATATATATATATATGTTTATTTATTAAAACCATTCAATATAAGTGAACACTTGGGAATGAACACTGGGGAACAGGGAATAGTGTCTAAATGAGTGTGTATGAGAGAGACTGTACATGACTTAGTAGTAGTTCACAGTGAAAGAGACAAAAGGAGAGAGAAGAGAGGGAGGGAGAAAGAGGGAAGTTAAGAGAAAAAAAAGGGAGAAAAGAGAGGGTTGCAGGTGTATCTTGCTCCTTCCCGTGCAGCATGCCATAGGTGTGAATTTCTGGCACCTGCGTGGGGTTTATCCATCTTTTTCAAAATATAAGAAAGACAGACAAAACGTTTAAGTCATTTTGTGGGGGACTGGCTTCCTGAAATTATGGCATTAAAATTGTAAAACTAATGCTAATTTCTAAACTATAAGTAATTGCAACCTTATAATTCAGATGAATAGTATTAGGGCCTATATCAACTAATATTTAGTGTTAAATCAACAAGACAGAGGTCTCTACTCCCTCCTGTTACTTTAACTCACTACTGTTATTTTTTATTTAAGTAAAAGGACTGAAAGTAACAAGATTGACTTTTGAAGCAAAACGTTATGGCCACATAATAGCATAAGGACACGTAGCAAATTCTAGTGACTTACAAACAGTTAATATTCTTAAAACAAATTAATAAAATCTAAGAAATAATTTAGGTAACATTGAGATTGACCTTCTCAGTCATAGTTACAATTTCATCAAATTAAATTGTGAGGACTTAGGCTACTTATGGTCTTCCCATTGCATTCAGAAGATCCAGATGATGCAACGTCCTGTTGAAAATGTGTCTTATGGAATATTCCAAGTTTTTCAGAGGTGGGGATGTGTTAACAGGACTGAGTGAAAACCCCGGTACATGACTAAAATGTCCCCCCCCCCCCCAACATTTTAAAGCATGGATTGGAGGATTTAAAGTCACACAACAATGCAAAAAGAAAAAAAAAAAAGATTTCTGAAGGATTTTAATCATTGGAGATAGAGAGTGGCAAATTTTTTTTGTGTGTGTGTTCTATTTTTTATTAATGTTTTTAATTATACATTTTAAATTTGTAGTTAGCTTAATGTACCAGGACATTTTGATTGATAGAATGCATTGCAGTTTTATGTCCTGGGGACAGAAATGTCACCCTTTTGGTGGAATGGCTCACCCCTTATCAAATACTTATAGCCTAACAATACTCAACATTTAATATACACAATTTTACACAAATAAAAGCAAAAATTGATATTATCTTTAGAGTAAAACAAATTAGTGATCTCACATTCCCTAATAGCACGTTATTTTTTTGAGTGTTTGCAATACGTCTCTAAGACATTTCCTATCATGTTAAATAGACATTCAGAAAACGTCTTTAAGATGTATGATTTCAGAATGTAAGTAAACTGACTTTTAAATAATTTATCATATGTTTATACACAGCAAATGCTTTCCAAATGAACTGCTCTTTAACACGTCTTGGATAAGTATGTGTGCTCTCTGGGATATGATTGTTATAAACTGACATTGTAATTCCTTTTTCTTAAATGATAGTCACCAGTGTATGCGAAAGTGGACATTATGCACCAAAGCGTAAGTCAGGATTTAGGGACAGGACAGACATTAAGTCTCTCAGGGAATAATTCGGTCCACTGGGAAGTGTCCAGGAAGATGGAACAACAGCCACTGTAAGACCAGAGTCTGGGAAGAAAGCAGTCCACCTTCCAAGTGTTGGAAGCACGGTTGTATCTTTCACTTCCACACCATAATCCCCCTCCATTCCCTTCCAGTGACCTCCAGTCACATACAATTGTCTGCCTAGAGACCACCAAATCCCCATTCTCATGAAGAGTGTGCAAAAACGGAATCTGGGAAGAAAAATGGCAAACATAGCCTATAAACAGTACAATATGGGTTCGGCTAACTTTATATGTGCTTGATTTTCTGTATAAAAAAAAGAAGATCACATAAAACTCACTTTTTCCCACATATTACCCTCTGGGTCATACAAATAGACCTTTTTGGTGTTATCTGCTACGAGGTATATTACTCCATCCATAGAGACAGAGCGGGGAGAGAGAGATATTTAGGAATAAAAGGAGAGCAGATGATACACCAGCTATCTGTTGAAGAAGAGAAACCTCATTTACAAAAGTATACTCTGACTACATATTATTGAACTGTGCTTCAGTGTTGGCAGGGCTCCATGAGTGAACACTCTTGTAAAGTGTCTCATAAAATTGTTCTGAATTACTAGTTCCAAATCACTAGAGGCTCTAATATGACAGATGTGGTTTGTTTTTAATGATACTTGTGACATAATGCACGTTGACATGTGTTGTTTCTTACCTATGACAGGGTTGTAGCACTGCAAAGTCAGGGCATTATATTTTACAGCACAAGAACCAATGAGGTACAGCTTTCCTTCACACGATGTGGCGGTAAAGTTAGTCACATACTTCAGTGCTGGGCGTGTGGGAGTCCAGCAATTACTGAATGGGTCATAATGTTCAACTTCGACAAAATCCATTGTAGTTCCTGTCAGTGAAACAAAAATGCAATGTCTTATTATTACATAAAATGTCCAGTTCCGCAGGGAAATCTACACAAACAACTTTGTATGAAGCATGCAGTTGGAAACTGATTTGTTTTCTTACCACCAATTACATAAATCTCTCCATTGAGAGTTGCAGAAGAGTGGTTAGTCCTGGGCCGCAACATTGGGGCGACTGTGACCCACTTCCCCTCACGAGTGATGAACTTCCAGGTCTCTGTGGTGGACCACGTGTTGGACTGAGACCCTCTTGATCCTCCTGAGAGTTATATAAAAAACCTTGTAAATTGGTATTTTTTCCATTCCATTTCAGATGAAGGCTTAGCTCATTTATTTGAATAAATCCTCAGCTCAACAGGAAGGTTCAACTGTCCCCATTGGTGACCAGGCAGCATTAGGCAATAATGCCCCAAGTAACCCAGGTCATCCCAAAGTTAATGTTCTGCTTCTTTGCATTTCTAGTCCCCAGATTTCTAAAGTGATTTCAGGTCTTATGTGAGTCTTAGCAGGATTGTCTGAAAGACATGGGACTGCTTTCATCAGCATCTCCAAATCCTCATTGGAGACTGATGTTCCATTCATGTGTGTAATAACTATAAATCTTACTGATCCTTTCCCAAAGGGCACAGGCTCTATAAATACCATGAAAATCTTTGGATTGTTTTCTCTTGGTAAAAATAGAAGTTGTGTCCTGCTGTTTTTTATTTGTATCATTTCATTCTCTTCTTCTTCAGTCTCTCTTTCCTCCATATATTGATGATTTGAGGCATACATACCAAACCAACCAATTCAATAAAAGTATCCATACTACTACAGTATGCGAAGAATTTTTTTTTGTCTAAGTTGATATGGGGGTTACAACCCTTAGGTAATTGTTACATATCTTATGAAAAGAGTTCAGTCTCACCTGTGACATACACATTGCTGTTTAAGGAGACAACAGAATAACCCCATTTATTGTAATTGGGGAAATCGGGTAACTGAAACCACTGCCCTATGGAAAAAAAAAAGAAAATAATTAATATATCGTACCTTAAAAATCTTCTTAAAATGCACATACTGTATACAATATATACTGTAACGTATGAGAGGGTAAATGAGGATCTCATCACATAGCAACCAGCTAGAACATGCTTTTAACTAATTAAAGTTTGGATACACATGCTCATTTTTATTACTGTTTCTAACATTTAGTAATAACTAAAGTAAAGAAAGGATATGGAATAATAATATTGTTTTTAACCAGCATCAAGAGGTGAAGCATCATACATACCCTTTTAAAAATGACAATTTTACATGTTACTTCTTTAGTAGTCAGCATAGGGCTTTTGTGAAAACTACAGACCCTATACAGGTGAAACTTCGATAAATTAGAATATCGATGCAACAGTTCATGTAATTCAGTAATTCAAATTAAAAGGTTAAACTAATATATTTAGTATATTTAACCATATACATATGCATTACTGTGCTTTTCAGAGGGCCGACATTTCATGCATTTAAAATCCTTTTTGTTTTATTGATTTCATGTAATATTCAAATTTTCTGATGATTTTTAATTTGGGGTTTTCATAAGCTGTGAGCCATAATCATCAAAATAATAACTTTTGCTAATTTAAGATATTCTAATTTTTCGAGTTTCACCTGTAAATGTACACTCACTTAGAGGATTTTTAGGAACACCATACTAATACTGTGTTTGACCCCCTCACCTTCAGAACTGCCTTAATTCTATACGTGCGCATTAATTCAACAAGGTGCTGAAAGCATTCTTTAGAAATGTTGGCCCATATTGATAGGATAGCATCTTGCAGTTGATGGAGATTTGTGGGATGCACATCCAGGGCATAAGCTCCCGTTCCTCCACATCCCAAAGATGCTCTTTTGGGTTGAGATCTGGTGACTGTGGGGGCCATTTTAGTAGAGTGAACTCATTGTCATCTTCAAGAAACCAATTTAAAATTATTCAAGATTTGTGACATGATGCATTATCCTGGTGGAAGTAGCCATCAGAGGATGGGCACATGGTGGCCATAAAGGGATGGACATGGTCAGAAACAATGCTCAGGTAGGCTGTGGCATTTAAACAATGCCCAATTGGCACTAAGGGGCCTAAAGTGTGCCAAGAAAACATCTCCCACACCATTACACCACCACCACCAGCCTGCACAGTGGTAACAAGGCATGATGGATCCATGTTCTCATTCTGTTTACGCTAAATTCTGACTCTACCATCTGAATGTCTCAACAGAAATCGAGACTCATCAGACCAGGCAACATTTTTCCAGTCTTCAACTGTCCAATTTTGGTGAAGCTCTTGCAAATTGTAGCCTCTTTTTCCTATTTGTAGTGGAGATAAGTGGTACCCGGTGGGATCATCTGCTGGTTGAAGCCCATCCGCCTCAAGGTTGTGGCCCATCTGGCACCAACTACCATGCCATCGCTCAAAATTCCTTAAATCACCTTTCTTTCCCATTCAGACATTCAGTTTGGAATGCATTAATGGAGAAATTGAACAGGTGTTCCTAATAATCCTATTATATATATATATAGATGGATAGAGAGAGAGAGAGAGAGAGAGAGAGAGAGAGAGAGAGAGAGAGAGAGAGAGAGAGAGAGAGAGAGAGAGAGAGAGAGAGAGAGAATAATTGTGCAAGATCATATTTTTTTCCCTCAGGTAATTTGACCAATATGAAACCACATCAATCTTAATAACTATTATTTATTTTATATTTAATCATTTATAAAAGTCATATATAATTGTTAAGAAGGGCTGGAAGTGGAAGCCTTGTACTCGGGTGTGCAGTAATTATTAAGCAGGTTTTCTTTTACAGGTAAAATGGGTCAAAAAAGGCCCATAACTTAACTCGCACTGAAAAGTAAAAAATTATATTAAATGCTCATGAAAAGAATAAAATACTACTGCAATATTAGAAATTGCAAAATTAAAGGTGTGGCCAGTGGACAGCAAAACACTCATTGGTTCAGCAGAGTCATACAAAAACAGGCCATGAAGAAAATAAATGTTAACTGGCAAAAAAAAAAAAAAAAGGGAATTAAGGTGAAGAATTACAGAAGATGTGAAACCATTAGAAATCCTTTAGTCTCCAGTTCCATCATTTCCCAAGTGCTGCAACCAATTCTGGAGTCTCCAGAAGTACCAAGGTGTCAGGATATCAAGAGACTTTGCTATGGTGAAGAATCCTGAATTATGACCCACACTTAATAAGAATCACAAGCTATGAAATCACACAAATACTTGTTTTTTTATTGGCTTTATAGAGAGATAAGTTGGGAGTTACTCTTGAAAGACCAGTGCGATATCCTGTTGTACCACTATTTGAAGAATATATCTTCCAGAAATCTGGCAGTAATCTTTCATAGTTGATTTTAAAGGGTTAGTTCACTCAAAAATGAAAATTCTGTCAGCATCACTCACCCTCATGTCTGTTCCAAACCTCTATGTGTTCATTTGTTCTGTCTGAAACACAAAGGAAGACATTTGGAAGTAATGTTTTAACCAAAGGACAGATTCTCAATCCCCATAAACTATGTAATTTTCCCCACCATGGTCGTCAATTGGGGATTGGAGATCTGTTTGACTAAGACATTCTTTCAAATATCTTCCTATGTGTTACAGCAGAACAAACGGACACATGGAGGTTTGGAACAACATGCGGGTGAGGTAATGAACTGACAGAATGTTCATTTTTGGGTGAAATCAACCTAACCCTTTAAGTCCAAAATCCTCCTACCCTGAAAGGTTCATCTTGCGCATTGTAGCAGCTCACAGCGCGAACCACCTCTGCTGTTGTCTGGCTCTGAACTGGTGCCGGTCCCTCAAGACCTTACTCTCACCCTATCTGTATCTATCCTATCTATAAAGCCTTCAGACAGATAGGTTGTCTACGAAACAGTCTTCATGTATTTTTCACAACACTTCAGCTTGTGATTCTTAAGTGTCAGGTCATATTTCAGGATTTTCTTACCATTAGCAAAGTCTTCTGAGATCTGGACACCTTGTACTTTTTGGAGACTCCAGGTACAGTAGGTTGCCGTTACTCGGTATGGTGGCACTCTGGGAGACTAAAGGATTCCTGATGGTTTTACATAATTCTTATCACCTTAATTCTAAATTTTCTTTGCAGTTAACATGTGTCTTTTCTTCTTGAACTGTCTTTGAATTACACTCACTATATAACTACTGAGCGTTTTGCTGTCCATTGGTCACACCTTCATTTTTAGTGCAAGTTATGTCCCTTTTTGGCCCATTTTAACTGGAAAGAAAACCTACTCTGACAATTCTGCACCCGAACATAAGGCGCCCTTTCATTCCAGCCTTCCTTAATTAAATATCACTTAAAAATGATTAAATACAAGATTAATAGTAGTTATTAAGATTGATGTAGTTTGGAATTGGTCAAATGTGCTTGGAAAAAAATATGATCAGAATATCAACTTGAATAATAATTATGCATGCGCTTTGTTATATTACTCACATTATGGGTATTGTGTAGTTTCTAAACATTTTTGGCAAATGGGAACACCACAATTTTATTTTTCTACTGCATACAGCTAAAGTTTATTAAAGGAGCATTTAGTTAGCAGTAAATTACCCCTTTAAGTGTATTCAGATTTGACTGGTAGTATGCACATCAGATCCTAAGCGTTCCATATTACGCTAATTCTCCCCTAATGGAGTTGCTGTGCCAGTTGAAGTTGTTCTTACCAAGCTTTGGGTTGTAGAAACAACAATTTCTGGGGTGCAACCTTCTATCTGTGCTTCATCTTCATCCTCGCCTCCATCGTCTGAGTCATCCAGCGAGGGCCCACCCACTGACAAATAAAACCTCTTGCAGGTTGAGGGCATTCTGAGTGACTCTTTGCTCTGACACACCTCCTGACATTTCTCGTTTCTAAAGAATAAAACAACAAAATTTATTTTGTAGAATGAAACATTATATTTAAGAAACCTCAATTAAACAGATTTGTCTCAACCTTGGCATATTCCCTCCACCAACTCTTCGGATTCTAGTGAGTTCTGCACCGATGGCTCTCGAGTAAGTTGTCAGTGAGGTAGGATTCTGGAAGAAGGGAAAGCTTAGTCCAAGCTCAACAATTCTCGCAGGTGGCAGATCCAATTTTCTCTACAATGCCTGACCCAAGCCAAAACCGCTTCGGTACAAGACCGGTCATCTCTTAAGTGCAGATCTTCATCCTTCAGGCAGGCCACCAGCTTGTCTTTCTCCAGTAGCAAAAACTCCTCATGTTGTTGCACTGCCTCAAAGTTCTCAAGGAGGAAGCCCCATGCTTTAGCAACAACTTCAGGGCATCCATGGATCTCTCCAAACTCAAGGATTCCCAAGCAGTTTGTGGCATCTATCTGGTGCTGCAAATATCGGCTGCATACAGTGCGGACAGTGTTGAACTGGAGCTGGCTGGATGTGCACATGAGACCCTCCACATTGTTTTTATTGATGGTGAGTTTCCCTGTATAAGCAAAGTCCAACAGTGTTGACAGTACATTTGGATCTACATCATGAAGTTCTACTCGAGCAGCAATGCTCTCCACGAAATCACCTGAGAACATGGAATGGAAGTAAGGGCTGCAGAGTGCAAGGACTCCACGGTGACAGGGAAAATCCCGTCCACCAGCACTCAAGGTGACATCCACAAGTTTGGGTTGAGAACAGAGGGAGCGCAGGCCCTCTAAGATGCTCTGCGGGTGGGAAGAGAGGCAGAAGTCTAGGTCGTCTACATTACGCACCATGACGACACTCTGACCTATGGCCTTAATGATTTCAGGGCCAACCAACAGATGTTTTCAGTGTTTACCTACATCGGACAAAGACAAATGGGTATAATCAGTCACATGAAATCTGATTGCGACATTCATGATCAGAGCAGTGGGGAGCCTCCATTGACCCGAGGACACATTTTCAGTCTTTCTGCTTGGTAACAGAACATTTCAGAAACACATTGGAAGAGAATGAAGTCATGTTAGAACATCAATATATAAGTCAAATTATCAGATGATTTTCACCAAGGTTCTTGCCAAAGACAACATATTTGAAAGGCACACTGGGAGAGTATAATTCTAGAATTAAACTTACTATCATTTAAGATTAATTTTGTTGCCTGTTTGCACACATAACACACTACAAATATCACTGGCAAATCAACAGAGGATGTTAAACAATAAAAAATGGCCATTCTTGTGAATTTCCAATATGATTGTTGTTTAATCTAATGAAGTGACGGCTTACTCTGTGGATTTTTGCACAAACCGTCTACGACGTTGCTTTAATCAGAACAACAAAATGACTCAAAGTAAATTGTAAAGTATACACTTTCCCCTTAATATTCAAAATTATTTTCTTTAATTGAAACACAAATATATCTGTTAACATTTTCTCAAACATACACTTCAAATAATGTTTAGGTCCATTTACTTAAAACACAAAGTTTGTTGTCCAAGGAACAACTGACAGTACTTGTATTTTTTAAGTTTAATTTCTTCTTTTAAAGACAAAAAATACTGAATTAAACTTACCTGCCTGTGGATGAAAGTAGAAACCATTCATTATTCATAGTACTTTTTTAAAAGGGAGTCTATTTTGTTGCTGCTGTCTGAAATGGGGGACACGTCGTCTTCTGCAGAGTCACTGGGAGAGCATGCTTGTCTTTCACACTGCTATTTTTAGGCCAGTCAAAATAGTAGAGTTAAGTTCACAGCTGCTCTTAAAGAGATACACACAACCCCTCTGCACAAGAGTAAACAGTCAGATGATAATTTATTTAATCATTAGAGTAAGCAGCTTCCAATATTGGCATACAATAAAGCATACCAGTCAGAAGTAAGTCTCTAAATGTCAGATTTTCAGGTGTAAAAAAAAACTCAACTGAAATCACAAAATTCTGAGAAAGAATCAGAACAGAAAAAGCAAACACTTCTGTGTATGGCAGTCTTCCGGCAAATAGAAAAAAAAAACATGCCTTTACTGTCACAACTATATACATATTCGTACCAATTCTACATCGAAAAAAAAATTGTTAAAGATTATACGAAATCTATGTACATTCCACCCTCCCCCCAAACGGCTTATTGTCATTCCTCAAAATCAAATATCTCAGCCTCCTTTTCTTTCCAGAAAGCAAAACTACGGTCAATATATTTGCAAATTTCATCATTAGTCAGACAACTAATATCTGCATTATTTTTCAGGACATCCCCCTCATCTGGGGGTGGCGTCTGTACAATGACTTTAGGCACAGGTCTCTTGTCTACCGTTGTAGTCTGCTCTGAGTGTTCAAGCTCTGGTTGGCCTGATCCATCACCAAAGAACTTCACCTTAATGTCCTCAAATCCATCCTTCCATTCCCGGTTTCCAGCTTCAATGTCCTGAATTACAGCCTTATGAAAATCCCGGACAGTTTCCCAAGTAAAACGCCCCACATGGTCGAACACTTCAAAGCACAACAGGTGTCTCATTTTCCTCTCATCTGATGGCAAATCCAACTCCAGTATGTGAAAGTAGCCGAGCATGAAGAGGTCGAGTGTCAGCGTGTCGTAGTCAACCGGAGATCCATCCACACGGGGAGGAACTGCTCAGGTGAGTAAATTGCCTGCTGCCGGTTAAGTCTTCGGATCTGCCGTTACGGTACAAATGAGATCATGCTTCTCCAGTTCCCAATCATCTTATTGATGGCACTTCTCTGCTTGAAAAAGTGCCCCAGTTTGCCATTCTCCATGGTCCTCTTCTGGGAGATATCCAAGCTAGCTTTACGTTCACACTTTGGTTTCATAGACATCTCCAGCGAATCAACGCTTTGCTTCCTCTGAGCATTTCTCACGGTTACAGTATAAGCTGACTTCTTCCAGTGACCCAGGAACAATACCACAATACGTTCCTTTCGCAGGGTTGTACTTTCCATGGCATCGCTGATTACATAGTCGATGTCTGAATCATCACTCTGGTCAATCTCTGGTCTTTGTTCCTGTTTTTGAGAGACCTCATCCAAACCACTCTTTACTAGCTCTTTCTCTTGTTCACCCAATGATTCTGTTCTCCCTGAATCCTCCAATGAGGATTCATTCTGATTCTCAAAGTTGGACTTCAGGTTCCTCACAGAGACCCCAAACTGGTGAATCTCGTTTCTATCTTCTCCCTCCTGCCTCTGGTGGAGGCTTGCCTCTCTGAAGCCTGAGAGAAGACACTCACAAGCTCTGTGTTTGGCATTTTGCAGTAGGGCTGGTCTGTTAGGTTGGTCATAAGCAGTGACATACTCTTCACAATCCCTGAAATACGGTTGCACCAAACGGGTAAGGGAGTCGGTGTAGAGTTTTTGTACTGGGTGTTGACTGAGATGTTGACTATCGGTGCAGGGAGAATGTTTCGAAGTTCTTCGGCCAGACGAGCAAGCTCCATTTCATAGCCCTCGCAGTTCTTATGCATCGAGACGCTCTTAATTTGCTTCTCTAGATAAATGAGGTCCTCTTCTGTTAGAAGTTCTCCAAATGGACCCAGGATGGCATTGTGAGCCTGGGAGAACCTCCAACTATCCATCTTTGAATATCTACTACCATTCTCCTGTTTAATAAGATACAATACATCCAGTTAAAATCCAACCTGGAGAAAGTTGCAGACAGAAATTGAATGCACTATTTGTAGCTCACCTTCATCCTCTGGGTTTCCTGGTCAAATAATCTGGCCTGTAGCTGTCGTACCATCACCTGTCTCTTCCATTCTGCTATGGGCCTGCCCTTCTCATCGTGCATGGGTACCAGGTAATCAATATCAGACAAATTAGCCTCCTCCGTCGGTAACACAACCATTTTATTCTAAAAAAGAAAAGGCAAAACAATATTGTATTTGGCAAGTACTGGTGCCCTTAAGCTACATAAAAAACAGCACTATCATGCTTGGTTAATATGAAACCCTGATTTTAATAAACTTGGTTCTTTTTTGTATGTGGTTTTCCTCTACATATATGAAAAAGTGATTCAGTACATTTCATAAATGTTCAAGTCAATAAATAAACTATGGTCACATGGTCAACTGTATTTACCAAGACAACCCTCTAATGGCACTTTTCCACAACACAGTACCAGTTCGACTCGACTTGACTCTTGGCTTCGCCTTTGTTTGGTTTTCCACTGTGTAAAAGTTGTTCCTGTAGCTGCTTTCGAGGACTTTCTTTTTTACCACCTCCGGCGAGGTTCTGAGCGAGCTAAGGCAATACTAAAATGTCACGTGAAAAGAATGCCGACTGCTGATTGGTCAGAGAAAATCGTCACCATTCACTGCATCATCATTACACACGCCAGATGGAGTATCTAGAATAACCCCGCCATGTTTAAATAGTTTGGCCAGAGACAGTTACTAAACTTACTACTATTATTATAGCAACTCAAAAGAATACGCCATGGTCAAATGAGGTGTTGCAGACATTCCTTTGTTTGGTTGCCAAAGAGAGGATCCAGTGAGAGCTTGATGGGGCAACGAGGAACGAAAGGCGTCGCAATGTACGACTGGGTACTATTTGTGTCGGTACTGTCTGCAATGAAAAACGGAGTGAAAAGTGAGCTGAGTCGAGCTCGAGGCGAGCCGAGTTCGATACTGGTAATGGAAAAGTGCCATATGTGTTCTGTTCACATATTATATTAGCATCAATATAAAATACTGACTTTGAGACTTCCAAGATGCCCTAATGAACGAGTCCAAACGAGTCTCAAGTTCATGCAGCCAATCTTGCTTAGAGTATAGAGTGCAGCATTTGAGCGGGATTTAAACTGGGTTGTCCGGCGTGGGACCAGGCATGTGACCAAGGACGCTGAAATACCGCAGCGGCTAGCATCGGTCAGTAGCGCCTCTGAAGCCAGGGGAGTAAGGTTTAGAGTACTGTCCTATGTGCATTACATAAGCGCTAATCAATTTCATTTATATCCCACCTTCAAGCTAAACTTTTCAAAAATCACAGTGTATAATCTTTGGGGTCACAAAATCCCAAGAAACTAATATTTAAAAGATTCAGAGATGAATCACTGTCTGGCCATCTGAAATTACTATATGGAGATTAGGGTTAGGATCATTATGTTTTAATGAGTACTACAGCACACTGTCAGTGTGTATTAGCACTGGTTGTGGTTTGCTTTTTTGGATCTCGAGGAGCATTTGGATCTGGAAACGTGACATCATGTGACTTCAGACTTCTTGATCGGATAGGTCATGTAACTGTATTTAGAATTCAAAGGACTGACAACAGTATTATACTAGTGTGAACACAGCTTTAAAGGACAAGTTCGGTATTTTACAATTAAAGCCCTGTTTTAAGATCGTCCCTGATGAAATAGAATAGTTAAGATTCTTTTTTAGACAAATGCTCCTGTCACAAGAATTTTTGGATTCTGTGTTAGCACCCCGCCCACCTTTACAATGGTAGCATAGGTGCACTCGAACAATCATTCATAAAAACACATAAAACTTTAGTTTACAAAGACGTGAAACTCACCGAGTGGTCTGGGGTGTTCACTGATATGCTCACACAAAAATCGCTGCAAAAGATGCTTTCCAACAGGTTTTATCGTAGTCTTTGTCTCGACTTCATTTTCTTCCTGTTTTCGGTCGAAGTCCACAATAGTCAATTGTTCAAAGTTCAAGTTTGCGATCATTGGTAACTAGATAACTAAGGATCACGCACGCAAACTTGACAATCGACTACTGTGGACTTTGACCAAAAACGGGAAGAAATGGACTTGTACAAAAGCGACCACAGAAACCGAAATTCTCGGGACAACAGCATGTGTCCAAATTTTAATCTTTACCTTTCTATTTCATCAGAAACGATCTTGAAACAAGGCTTTAAGTGTAAAATACCAAATTGTCCTTTAAGACCAATTTACACTGCACAGACAGATAGCAACGGACATTTTGTTGGGTTTTGTCAGATCAGTGTGTCACCCCTGTCAGAGTCTGTTAGCGTTTGTCGGAGCTTGTTTTTAGCCGATTGAACATGCTGAATCAGCGTTTTTCTGTCTTGGAACATCTGAGAAGTGAGAAGTTCTCTAATCTGGTGACTGTCACCATTGGTCTGCGTCTGTCTTTGCAGTGTAGTTAGCCTTAAGACTTAGTTATTAAGATAAACTGTATGGTAAATTTACTAACTGAAAATGTCAAATCTGTAGTCAATGCAGATTTTTTAAAGCTGGCGATAGATTTCACATCTCCCAGTTTCATTTCTCCCATTAGCAGTTTCCCTTTCTCTGGTACTGGCTTACTTGCAGGCGTAGTGGAGCTAAGGTTCTTCACCACTGCAATGACAATCAGAACAAGAACATCATTTGTTACTCTCATCTGTTTCCAGTTATGTTATAATCATATTCACAGAGGCTGATTACCATTACTCATTGAACTGGAATTAAGTCATCAAGTGACTTTAAGGAAGGATGAGTCAATGGTGACAGCAGTGCCCACAAAATTCTCTCAGGATTACAGAAAATAAACTTGCCGAGCAGCACTAGGGGTATTAAACAGCCCGCTTCAGGGCTTCTCACTCAGTAGTAGCCATGTGGACATTGTGTAAAGCGTTCCCATGTGGGACAGAAGATGGAGGTGATCTGACCGGGGAAGTAGTGGTGGAAGGGGGTGGAGGAGGTGAAAGAGGTGGAGCGGGGTAACGGGCTTGAGGCGAATCTTCTGTCTCAGGGTGCTGGTGGGGTAAAAATGAAATGGAAAGGCACTCAACTGAATGTCAACACTTACTACAGTCAGATTCTAATGCCTTAAAGCACACTTTTTTGATCTAATGCAAAATAACATGGAAATAATTGCTCTGTTATAAAGTCTAGAGAGCTGTTCATTGAGGGAGTTTAAGTTGCATTCTAAAGCCCAACATATCCATCAATACATTCAGTACCAAAATGTATCAAAAACAAGTTTTTGGTTTTATTAAAGTTACAATATTTTTGTGCACTGTCCATTTAATACTTATTACAGTATTGCGCAGTTAGATTAGCAACATGCTATGTTAAAATGTATTGAAATCTATTGACAGATATACTTTTCCTTTTTGTGTGGCGCATGGAGCTCTTTCAAAGTATAGCATTTGAAATCAATAATTTAAGAGCTGTTGCGCAGTTAAAACGCTTCCTTGGGAGGCAGCTACCTATATCCACCTTATTCTGCACCCGTTCTATTTCCCATGATTCATTGCGGTTTCAACTGACTAAACGGTTTTCCACTTCCTGTTGAAGTATTGTTTACATAGAATGCTAGCACTCTAGTCCAGACCACTCATCTATATACAATGATATATTACATTGATCAGTGGTCCAGACATTAGAAAAATATCAGTTTACTAGGGTGACCAAACGTCCTGTTTTCCCAGGACATGTCCTGTTTTCACGTCCTGTCCTGGTCGTCCTGTCTGTTTTTTAAAAAGTGATAAAAATGTATTGGTTTTCATTATTTTTCATTGGGCCATTAAGCGTGTACTTTAAATACACGCTTGCCTTTGCACACAAAACATATGACTTTGGCTTCACCCTCTCTTGTTATAATCAGCCTGTTCCTCAATCCGCAGCGTCAAAGCACAGAGCACGTCAGAGTCATAATCATCAGAATACAGAGGCCTGTGTGTGTGTTCATCACAGCCTCATTGGTCTGTCACTGCTTGTCAATGTCAGAATATTTGAAATGACCAATCAAATCAAAGTAGGCGGACTTTACGTTCAGTTCGTTTTAGCAGTGTGACGCTTCAGACACTTCAGTTTACGGGCAAGTGCGAGGTAAGATGTAAGTAGCTAACAGCGTAAAATAAAATAAAAAAGCCCAAACATAAATTCACAGATGATTTACAGAGAAAATTCCTGTGTTTTCGTTTCGGATCGAGATCCGTGTAAAGCAGAATGCATGAACTGCAAAGCAAAGCTGGCACGGTACGTGTCAGTGTCAAGGTGATAGCGACCTAGAAGCCCACATAAAGAAAGTATAGGCTAAGAGAACATCAGGAGGATTCAATTTTTTTTTTGTTTACTGAAATAGCGTAGGCCTAGTAGATTTTTCATTTTATTTTAGTAGTAGATTTTTAACCTATGCTATGGCCATGAAAAGAAATAGTGTCATGTAAAAGGTGTTAAAAGCTAAACTTTTTTAAAAATAGTATTCTATTGTTGCGGGCTAAACATTGAATGGAAAGGATGTATTACTTTATATATTAAAGTACAATAACATAGTTGCAAGGTTGTGAATACATTTGTCAAGTATTTTTGATGCATTCTCTCCCACCCCTTAACTATGCCTCCCAAAAATCATGCCCCGCCCATCAACCACGCCCCCTGTCCTGTTTTCCAAAAACGAAAATATGGTCACCTTAAGTTTACACATGCGTTTTATATTCACGGACATGACCGTTATGAAAGCGACAAACCACAAAGAAACCTTTCTTTAAAGTGAATTTCGTTTTTATTATTTGAATCTTAATTTAAATCAATCAATGTTCCATCAGCCAATAGACTGGTTTTAATAAAGAGGTATATAAACAATAGATGATCATGACAGAGGCGACAGCGTGCAAACTGGACTTTGGTCTGAAACTCTGCGTAACGTTACTGCCTAACCTCACAGCCCTGAGAAATATATAGACTATGCATCTTTGAAAGCAGAGGTAGACAGGAGTCAAAGGGCTAAACAGCCTAACCTTTTAGTACTGTTCTGTAGTCGGAGTGATCGAAACTGTCGGATGTTTGCTGGATTAGGGAGATCGTGCAGTCATGCATTAGCTATCCTTTGGAAGTTATGAAGAAAAGAAAAAAGGTTCATTTTGTTTTTATCTGTGATTTAATGAAAAAATAACGTGATCCGATCACATTAGACGAATGTTTTTTTTTCGATTTAGTTTAGCGATATGAGGATGACACAATCTAAAACACACGGCAAAAAAAACATAGACTAGACTTGAACCGGAAGTTGACAACCAGAGTCGTTGTCATGGCGGCGCCCATTGTTTAGAGCAGAATAAGGTGGATAGGAAATAAGCAGAGAAATCGCTCACTGAATTTTAGAACAGAACTAATACGCCTTATTCACGGAAGCGCCATCTTTGATTTTTAATGAGAATGAAAGCGAGGCTGTGAGGGATAGACATGCATCTCTTCAATTTGCTGTACTATTATTTAATGTGTTTTCGGATTGTTCTGCTCATGAAACACTGGAAAAATATCTTTCTAAGAAATTTCAGTTGACAAAAAACTCCCGACAATGTAAGTTGTAAGTAATCTAGGAGCTTTATTCAGTGTTTTACAGCGGATGCCATTGGAAAAACGGCAAGTCTATCCCTCACAGCCTCACTTTCATACCTGTCATGGCGCTGCTCTGAATAAGGTCTATGGCATGCTTTGTCATTCGTATCATGTTATTTTTCAAAAACGTACAAGACTCACCTTAAGACTGTCCATGTTATTGTGTGGACTAGTAATCTGTCTGTAATAATCAGAGCTAAGTTGCCGGGACACAGCTGGTTTCTCTCTAAGCTCTTCCTCTATAGGACAGTTCTCTTCCAGAGGCTGTGCAGTTGAACAGAGCTGTAACACATTACAATACTTTTATCATCATAGAATATTTACTGATTCAGGTAGTGTGCCATCAAAGCAAATTATTTCACATGGACCTGTAAGGGAAATGGAATAAAAGCCAAATTTTTGCCATTTGATACATCGCACAGCAGAATATCCCAATCATACACATGAGAAACAGCTATTTGTGGTCTGTCTTTTGTGCAGTGTTGTGGTCCGCGTAGCGATATCTGAGCAATACAGTAAGAGGGGCCCTAGCTAGGGGGCAAAATAGTTGTACCTGAGCCCAACATCTAGATCCCACTTTACCAGAGGGAAAATGCAGAGTATATGGAAACATTTAGATCACCGCTGATGAAACTGTAATATCCTAATGGACTCCATGCAGAATGCATATCAAATGTGGCTCTCAAAGGGCTCTCTGTAAAACACACACACGCACAGAGCATCAAAGGGAACACTGATATGCCGCAGCATGCTATTTTGCTTTGTCTCTGCAAGGTGGTCCTCCCAATTTCCTCTTGCACGGCACTTTGATGTCCAAACAGCACGAAATGTGCTGTGACACGGCTTGGGCAAAGGCAGGAATACATTTCCCAGAAGTTGTGCAATTCATAAATAGATAAACTTTGGCAGGGGTAAAGTGGGTATATGGGGCAAAACTACATTAGCAAAGTGGAATCTCTTTCCTTCGTGACCTTTGAGCAGCAGTTCAGTTCTTCGCTCACGATCAGGATGCATCTGTCTCTGCGTGAAGGTTTAATCAAAGCCAGTGGACACCATGGCACATTTGGTTTCCATCAGCTGTCCTCTTCTGTGGCTTAGGCAGTGGATGCTGTAAAAACACGGTCCCCGCATCCTCTTCTCTACCTTATAGGCCACACGAACGTTGATGAAGTGAGTGAGACTACAGCAAAAGTACCAAATCCATAAATCCTATATGATAGTAAGATGGTGGAAATCCAGTGTAAAACAATTTAAGGCTTTCGTTTTCACTGGTTGCTTTGAAGAGTTACTCAGAGGGAATACTCAAAGATAAGAGCTGAAACAAATAGAAACCGTGAAGTATTTCTCAATGTTCTGTTCTAATACATGAAATTAAATTATTGGGGGAATGAAAGAAAAGAACCAGAAATGGTAAAATCATGTAGGCCTAAACAGTTTGTATAAAAAGGATTGGTGAGGTTAAACCCTTCACACATATATCTCTGCTTGCTAAAGGAATTCAAGACCACACACTTGTGTTGACACAATACATTCTATGTTAAATCACATTTACACCTTCAGTTAAAACATCTGATGAACATGTTTGACAGATCTTGAATTTATAGGACTGAGTGAAAACCGTCCAAAGTGTCTACAGCAGCAAAATCCTCTGAGCTGTAAAGTTCATGTTAAAATGGAGAAAGGATGATGAATCAACTGAAGATGGCATTCTTTCTATGTTAGCTGTTTTACATAGAAATGTGTTACAAGTAAGCAAGCAATACCAGGTAAACTGTCAAACTGATATGAAGAAAAGCTGGTACCGCTTCCTTTTACAGTACAGTACTTACAGTGTACTTACAGTGTACTTACCTAGAAAGTACTGGCTAATATAAGGAAAGTACATGGAACAGGGCTAGGTTTAGGGGTAGGTTCAGGGTTAAGTACTAGTTATTACCCAGTAATTATAGTTACTAAAATAAGTACATAGTATTTACATGGGTAACTGGACTGTAAAAGGAAGCGTTACCGAAAAGCTAACATACTAGTTCAATCAGAGCATACTGTAAATACAGCATATACAATGTGTTGGTATATTGGTTGCAGATTGATATTAGAGAGGTTTATTGTTATTATTATATTATATTAATCGGTATTGGTTGATAATTTAAAATGTATTGGTTATATTTGCTATTATTTAATGTTAACTTAGAGTTTATCTTTAAAATCACCAATAATTTAAATTATACATTTAAATGTAATCTTTGGCAAATCTCAAAATGAATATACATTTTACATCCTGTACATTAAATTGTTGTGATGCTTTAATTCTTAAATGTTTAATTTTTCAATATATTTAGACAAAGTAGTCAGTACATTTATTAGCCAGGAAAGTATCAGCCAGAATTGTAATATAGGTTCACTAATAATTACCATAACTAGTGAATAATTAACCATTCACAGACTAGCTTCAACCAATGAAACAATTAAAAAAAAATCTAATTGTTCAGTGATAAATAATATAAATAAAAGACAGACTACAACATGCAAAAATCTTCAGCAGTCATGCTGTGAAAAAATATTTATCAGAAATAAGAGCATATTTAGACAATATCGAATGAAAACTAGTTAAAAGGAACTTATATCCGTTTTGAAGCAAAAAGCTATTTCAACATTACAAAAGTTTAGAGACAAACCAAGTGCTCAAATACATCAATTCATGCGATGATTACGTCTGGAATTAACAAGTAATTACGCATTGTTCAAAAACCAGATAGCAATGTTGCATCTCCATAAACACACAACATGTAGAAAAGCACAAGAGTTACTTACAAAGTACGGTCCTCTTAATTGTGGTTAATATCCTAGCAGGCAGCACCTGATCACTCTGTGTCACTAGACAGTAACACACGGTGTGAACACCAAACCCAGAGATGTCTTGACTCAATCAACACCATCCTAACGACTGGCCATGGCCCAACAGACAATAAACAATAAACTCTGATGGGAGAATGCACTTAATAATTTACACAGTGGATTGGGTAGCCGGCAATGTCACTAATGAACAAACCAATAGGAACATGCGAACAAGCGAGCGGTGTGATGGGAAGCAGAAGACTGTCAAATCAGAAGAAACGGATAGAGACACTTTATCTCTTTCTTTCAGATGTTGTTGTTGTTTTTTTGGTCTCTGACAACACTAAACTGGGGACGTGACCTAACACACATCAACACTAATCAATGAAAAAGGTGTTGCATGACAGGGCTTTGTTTGAGGAGAACCTTTCCATTATTTGCTTAATAATGCATGCCCTGGAAAAATAGGTGACAATGCACTATGATCACTTGACTCCAGCATCATAATTCAGCATCATATTGTATTACAAAATAAATAAAGTTTGTGAATTAAAATGCATTATTCATTATTATAGAATTAAGTGTGTACAATACGACAGGGTTATGCAATGGCTCTGATATTATAATGAAATAAAAAAAAGGCTTAATTTTAGAAGAATGGATTTCTTGCAAAGCAAACCTTTAGTAGCTTGGTATAATGAAATTATATATATGAAATTAAATGAAATTAGATATTTTGACAAACCTGCTTCAATGTTTTTAATATAAAAAAGTGCACCAAAATCAAAGTGAAATAGTGTGACCAACAAGGTCATGCGGTCCAACCAACACAAGAAACATGACAAATAAAAAAAATAAAAAATAAAGGAAATGATATTGTCAAAAGGACCCCCGCAGACTATATAATGACTGTGTCAAGGTCATTCGGTCAGATAATGTGAGCGTTTGAGTTGTAATTAATATTTATGAATTAAAGATGTAGGAATTAATAATTCAGCATATTTACTGTATAAAAACGTTTTACTTTGAAAAACATTAAAAATAATGACACCAAAATACAAATACAAGGAGTACATTTCTAAGAATTTGGCAGTTTTTTTTTTTAACCAGATTTTAAAAATGTTTTTTTTTTTTCCTTAAATTTATCATAGACACTCTTAGGTCATTGACCCATGTGCTTTTTAGAAATGTCAATGATGAAAATAGAATAGAAGGAACCGTCTAGTAAAAATACAATAAGTATAACTATTCAGAGTAAAATACTAATGTAAATAAATCATGTCTCAGATTCAGATTTTGTTGTAGACATCAAAGGCCAATTCAAATCTATGCTATTTTGTTGCAAATTAATTTTTCAGTTAGTAGAAGCAAGTCAAAATAGGACATGCCCTACATCTGAATATGCATACTTTGCGATTATACAGTATGCAAAAAATAAAATAAAAATAAAAACAGCAAGTCAATTAAGGAGAATATCCAAATTCTCAGTGTTCATGATTCAGCAGGTGAATAATAACCAGATGGTCTTCCACATCTGCTGAGTGTAAAACCAATGGACAATTTGCTATATCCCATAAGGCCACAGGAGCTGAAAGGCCAACAGATTCAAAGTCCATAAACGTAAACTGTAAGTGCTATAAGTAACAAGAAAGTTAATATGCAGTGTTGGGGAAGCTACTCTGAGTTTGACGAGCTACAAGCTACTCGTTAAAGTTAAAGTAGTTTAACTATAGTCAAGCTACCCGTTTATAAAAGTAGTTAGCTACACTACAAGTTACAATCAAAAAGTAGCTAGCTACATTGGAACTACTTTTGCTTTTTTTTAACAACGTATATTATAAATAACTGAATAAGTGTCTGAGGAATTTAAGTAAAATATTTAGTGTTTAAAACAAGGCAATGCAATTATGATTTCAAAGAGTATTGTTTTATTACACACAACACTAAAATATCTCTGACTGTTTGTCAAAAGTGTAACAAATAGCCTACAACATTGCAAGAACGAAATATACATCCAACGTAAATTGCATGTAGAACATTGGACAAATATGGACAAATCGCTAATAAGGCCATTGTTAATTAACGTTAGTTGTTTCTCCATCCTCCAAATCTGCCGTCACATCTTGCTATATAATCATAATATGGGTGCGTCAACCCACTTCTGTACGTCAGTGAACCATTAGCTGCAAGATGCGTGATTAAACAACAGGTGGCGGTAATGGCAAAAAATGAGTTTGTAAACAAGAAGAATATCCTTGCATCACGCTGATTCGCGCAGGCTCGAACAATGTAGTAATATAGCTTTTGCTCGCGCTACACTGCTACTTGCTGCAAAAAGTAGTTAGCTACTGGAAAAGCTACACTGTTCAAAAAGCAACTGAGCTACTGCCAAGCTACTGAAAAATGTAGTTAAGTTAGTAGCTACGCTACTTGTAGTTAACTACTCCCCAACACTGTTAATATGTCTAACACAGTCTCATCCCAATTCGTCATATAACTGACGTTTTGGGACGTCTTTTGACCATTCGTCAATATACGACTATTCAGGGCCCCCTTAAACGTCGGTAGATGACGATCCCGGGTCGATCATACAACTGACGCTTTACCTTTAACGGGTTAGGTTTAGGTCTGGGGTAGAGTTAGGATCTCATAACGTCATCTACCGACGTTTAAGGGGGCCCTAAATAGTCGTATATTGACGAATGGTCAAAATACGTCCCAAAACGTCAGTCATATGACGAATTGGGATGAGACTGCGCTGATATGTCATAGGTCAAGAAACACAGGTCACAAAGAACAATGTCATGATGGCGAATGCAAAATCTAGAATGTGTTCATAACGTACAAATTCATTAATGGCCGAGAAGTACATTCTCCATCCAACATGGCAATATGATTTTTGCGTAAACATACAAGCCATTTTCAAGTCAAGTGGCGTATCTATAGTATATACGCATTTTGAGCTATCCGCGTGTATGCGTATATGCCTATGCCGTTAAATGTCCGAGTAATTCCGCGTGTATGTACACAACATTAAATGTCTAGAGCGAAACGAAGCAAAATGTAGATCTACATCTGGGGAGCGATATTTTTTTCCTAGGATGGTAGGGGAAGATTCATAAAAGCTATTAATCCCAGTGACGGGTAGGTTTAGGGACGGGGTTGGGGTAGGTCATATATTTATATATACAGTAATGTAACGTCAACGACGTTCATAAACATGCTGAAAAAACGATTATGTGTGTTGATAACACCCCAACAATGAAAATACGAATTGGCGTGTCATACATACGGCATTTCATGAGAAACAGTCTGCAACATCCAATTCAGAGCATGTGAAAGTACAAGAATTTAGATGCAGCAGCCCTTATCTGTTAAAACCATGAACAACTCATTTAAAGTTCAACCAATTATTAATATACTTTAGTGCTTGTTTTTAAGGAGGATAAACAACTATGGTACTGTATTGGGAGGCACTTGATGTACATCTGCAATGTACAATCTGGTTCCCAAAGCAAAACGACATGAGAACAACTTGCAAAGACAGAAGAAATAATGAAATCAAGAATTCTTATAGCAAACCCTGAATCTGCAGGTGCACAAAAAGTATAATACAAAACCTTTTGTGTGTGCACATTCTCAGTTAAGTAACACTGTTCCATGTGTAGCGGACCACTAAAGGTCAAAGCAATCAGAGCATTCTTGAGATATGACTGAACGTTTGATGAGAAACACGTTGAAAGATTCTTCTCATGGGGGTAAGCTCATAAACAAATAGCTCCCTTACCACCCCCTAGTGGCCATTTAGCACTGGCATTTCTACAAAGGCTTCCTGCTGATCCAAACCCAAAAGATTTTTTATAATGCTTGAAAGCACCTGCAATAAACAAACCACAGAGCTAAACTGAACATCGCACTAAGAACAAATCCCAATCTACAACAATTTTTAGTTGTTGTACTGAAATAAACCAGAAGAGACACATTTAATACAGCTGGCCTCTCAATTCCCTGCCTGAATAGGATGGGAGGAAAGCATATATGCGTGTTGTAAAATAAACCCTTGATCTGTTTATTTGATTGCAGCTGTCTGGGGAGAAGGCACTCACACTTTGAGCGGAGGGCCGTGCTCAGGGAGGGTGACCTCTTTGGGATGAAACCAAAACATGAGGAAATACCTAGCACGCAACTCTCTGGCCAGAAGCCCAAACAATCCATTATAGGCACTGTTAGGAAATGAGATGACCTGTCCTGAGCACTCTGAGGTGGAATAAAACCTTGTGAAGTACACTACAACTTGGAATACTGTAAGCGGACCAGGAGAAATTATGTTATGGACCATTCAGAGTTATTTCCAGTGGGAGGTCTGCATGGGAACCATTTTTGAGTCAATATATAAATAAAAGTGGCCATTAAAAAAGAAAAGAAAAATCTTTAGTCTAGTTTAAAACATGTGGCAGGTTCTTATAAATGTACTTTTTGAAATCTTGCATGGTTCATGTGGTTTAGAAAAAGAAAATATACAATTTTTAAGAAAGGTTCAATTTAAAAAACTCTTAAAAAGTAAAAAGTATTTTCCTTACACATTAAATTAGTTTGAGTATACACACACAAGGTGTACACATATTTTAATTGAAATAATTTATTTTATCTTTTCATATGCCTTGTCATAGAAAAGTCAAATTATCTCATATATTTAAGTCCCCCTATGGTGAAATTCAAGTTTAATGTTGTTTTTATGTCTGTGTGATGTTTTTGATGTCCTTTAAGACAAACCATGTGCAAATTCACAAGTCACCACCATTGCTGAGTATTTTCAACTTAAAACTGCAGTGAACCAAAGATAGTCTCAAAAACGCAGTTTGAAATCTCTGGCGTTTCTGACGTCACAACTACCTTGTAACCAATCACATCAACATATGATCTGCAACAAGTGGATCTCTGAGCTGGTGTGAGTGAGTGGAGGCGGGCTAGAACAGAGCAATTATACATTTCAAGGAAAAAAAAGTTTAAATATGTCATTGTGGTGATCAACGATGGGTTTAAAGAGATACAATTATTGACTAAAGGGGGACTTTAAGAAAAATACACAGTGATGAGGGTCTGCCATGGGTTCACCCCGTTATTTCATCAGAAACGATCTTAAAACAGGGCTTTAGTGTAAAATATCTTAAAGCTAGGGTATATGATTTCAAAGATTGTTCATTATTAATATCCTCGTTTAGATGCTGGTTATGGTTATATAGTACAATCCTAACAATATGATTAGAAAAAAGAATGAAAAAAATCCATTCACTCTATTGGCTGTACAGCCGCAGAGAAGTAGACCAATGTAAGCTGTCCGGCCGGAAAGCTTACATTGGTCAACTGCTCTCATCCAATCACAGCTCCACTTGAAACTCCGCCTGGTGCTCGTGTCTCCAACCCAAACACACCCGACCCCGCCCCCCTCCTTACACGAGCAAGTGCAGCTGACAGACAGTCTATGGTAGCTAGCTAAGTCAGCGTCAGATCAGCAATGGATAAAGTAATAGATAAAAATATGAACGACAGCAGCAAGCGGCCCCTGCTTGCCCCATAGACAGTAAAAGAAATGGACACAGCGACCCCGTTGATTTCAACGTAGAGAGTTGAAGCTCAACATGGGCACTCACTTCCTGATAGCCAAGTGTTCTGCGCAGGCTCAAACTGATCTTGACGACGTAGCAAACTGACTGACTTATAGTAGCTGTGCCAAGAGAAATTTAATCGTGCCCAGAGACGGCGAAGCACGACCTGGAGCAACTTTTGGTAAGTATTCTGATTAGTTATTTTGTCATTTTGCTTCTATTTATGCCATGGGCTGACTTTAGATAGTAAAAGATTGCCTGCGAGACTGTGTGAGCTTCTCTTCCGGTCTATATGGTAATTCTCTACTGTGCAACAGTCGAGTGGTTATGATGCAATTTTTAGCCTATTTTTACAAGAACGGCTTCTACGGGGCCATAACGTAACATACAAAGTAATGGAGCCTTTTATACATTGTCGTGTTTCTTTAGAAATAAATCATGGATAAATGGAGTCTTTGGACGCCTCAGATGTAAAGTTATTCGCTGTCAAAGAGACACCAAAATGAATGGGAGTCAATGGGATGCTAACAGCAGGTGATAGTACGCTACAATGGCGGCCCCCGGAGGCAGCTTCAACTTCTGGCTGATGGATTACCCCCTTGGCTTGCCCCTACTGTAAAGTTTGGACGAAGAGATCTGGGACTGAAAACCGACGCTGACACAGATGACTCTTTGTTGAGCAGGTAAACATTTATTTATACTTTTATGGTGTGACGTTTTACATAGTTTTTTTTTATCAGTTTGACAACTTGCTCATGCTGCCGGTCGGCATTGTAATGTTAGCCGGTTGGCATTGTCTATCACGGGTCAGAGTAATTATATTTCTTGAAGTCCTTGAATATATTTCAGTATGCCTAGCGGGTTTCTGTTCGAGCCGATTGGAATTTGAACAAGATGCGCTGTGTGCTGCTATAACAATTACTCAAAACCTTAGCAATACTAGTGGTATTATACTAATGATGGTGGGGAGTTTAGAACATTTCATGTGTTGCTAAGCTTGCGGTGACGTGAACCAGAGCCCGTCTAACGGATAGCCTTGGCACTTCCTATTAGCCCCATTGTGTCCCATCTTGGTTGCAGTTACATTAGAATTCCACTGGAGGTGATCGCGGGCGAGAGCAGAATGAATGGGAGTCTATGGAGCTAAACAGCTAAATGTATCTCTTTCACCTGCTTGTCGTTAAATCAACATAGATTTTATTGTTGATTCCGCAAGCTCAATATAGATTATAGGCCAAAACTCAAATGAACGAGTACTTATGTCCTTTCGATGTCTTACAGGTTAGACCATTGTTAGCCGGAACACGCTAGCATTCTGCTATTGTGTGACGTCATCACATTTTTGAACGGATTTTTAGAACAGATAAGTGAACTTAAAAATGCAATTTTCAGCTGAGAGTATTATCTTAGCCCTCCCTTTTGAATGCAACTTTCAAATTACTTGACAAAAAATTACATCCTGAGAAAGTGGATTTCTGGGGGTTAAACCCCATAGACTCGCATTCATTCTGCACTCGACCGCGAGCGCCCCGCATGGACAGAAACGTGTTACTGCAGCCAGTCCAGAAACCGGAAGTGTACAGCCAGTGCCAATTCTCTTCAATTAGACATTCTCTGCGTGAACTCAAAAGTGACATAGGTCAGGGATCAGGTAGCACAGGAGGGGTGTGTGTGTGGAAGGGCGGGATGAGTTTTTTAAAACTTCCCTACCGTCTCAGGCTTTCTCGACCGATTTTTAACATCGTATATCATACCTTTAAGTGTAAACTTTAAGTGTAAATTATCTTAAACTTGTCCTTTAACTTATAAAACCTTATTGTAAAGTGTTACCACCATTTTTTTTATTATCATCATTTTAAGTATTCTTTGATGAATGTCTTTATTGCCACTTTTTAATAAATTTAATTAGCACTTGCTGAATAAAAGTATTAATTCCTCAAAAGGGCACCCATTATGCAAAATCCACTTTTAGACATAAATGTGTGTTGGCAGTATGTGGACACAATCACCCTATAGTAATAAAAAATACCCTCTCCTTATTTTTAAATCCCCATTAAACCAAAGACATCCTGTTTTGACTCTCTGAGCAGTGTGACATCATAATGCTCAGGCCCCGCCCACGGGCCGCTGACGGACAGTCCTGCATTACCACAGTTTCGCCCCTCAGTGAGTTGTTCGCTATCCGCCATTTTCTCCATGCTGGAGCAGCTGTAGCGACAACAATGTCTCATAAGCAATCCCGGTGTTCTTTTATTGGATGCAAGAGTGAACATAAGAGTCTTCATTTTCTTCCAACATCTGCCACTGAGGATGCAGAGGATTAGTTTTATTTTTAAAGGTAATGCGCTCCAAAATATACCTAAATTTCTTTACGTCTGCGCATTTCATTTTACTCCAAACTGCTTCGTGAACGAGGGGCAATACAAGGCAGGCTTTGCTAAAAAGTTGTAACTCGAGGATGGATCAGTACCAACTGTTTGTGATCCAGCTTACAGTCTCCGAAGCGATACTGATCACGGCAGTAAAATAAGAGAAGCGTGCACTTTATAACAGTTCACAGGAGTTGTTTTACAGATACAAAGATTATCTATTTATTAAGCACCGACTGAAAATGCATAGCGCCTGTATATATTTGTTTACTGTTAGTTGTAAAGAGTGGTTTTGTGTTATTCGTGGTGTGTTGGAGAGTTCACAATGAAATGGAGGGAGTTTATGGATAAGACTTTAATGCGCACTTCTTGTGATTTATTCAGCTCTTGCAGTGTTTTTAAATAATAAATTAAACTTATTAGAAAAGTTTTGACCATCATTCAGACAAAGGTGACAACTGCAAGGTGAAAGCAAGGTGACAACATACAGTAAGTTATTACCGTAATTAAACTACACTATACCTGTTCTATCTCTATGCAGCATATATTTTCTTGGCATCATTGTCCAACTCCAGGTCGAACTGAACACTGCTAGTACGGTTTCTGACAATTTACTGTGTGAGATTGTCCTGTTTTGTTGCTAGAATTCCGAAGAATTAGCTCTTGAAGCTCTGCCAGTGTTGCCACAGATTGGAAATGTCCAAGTACCGTACCCAAAAGTTCAAAATTATCGTATCTGGAAGAAAATTATCGTACACGAGTCAAACGTACAGAATACAGCTATTTATTGACCAACAACTTTTTGAAGTTGTTACTTTATTGCTAAAATATCAACCTCAGTGGAACACATGATAACACCCTATGATTACAACGACCATCATTTGAAGTGTCACACAATTTTGAAATTATCGTAAAAATGATGTGATATTTGTTTCATTATTGATTGTACATCATATAATTCAAAACTATCGTACAAATACAATAATTACCGTGTGTCTGGCACATAGACTGTAAAAAATATGGACAAAGCATCTGTGATGTCACTCATAGAGTCTGAAGAACAGTCTTGAGGCTGTTTATGGGGGGTATGGGTGGCGCAATATTAGAAAATCTTGGGAAATACAAAATACAAATGTTCAGAAAGGATACAGAGGTGGTATGATGTGTTGTCAGATCATGGCCGAGACGTCAAATTCCACAGGCGCAGCCCGTTATCAGCTGTCAATCAAAGTTAACCGCCCTTATTTGTCATACATTTTATATCTAAATACGATCTAAACAAACAAGTTAGAAAAATTCACCCCCTCACAGTTGTCAGGCACTCAGAACCTAACGAAAATACAATAAAAGTCCATGGGACCAACCTGTAAAAGCATGAATTTATGCTGTGAAAACGGACATTTTAACATGGGATCTATGGTTATTTGCTCCCTTTTAGGACCGGCCTTTAGTGGATTTTAGATGTATTGCAGTTTTTCGCACTTCCGGGTAGGCTTCAGCTTTCATATTAGAATGTTGCCACTTGGTCTGGCAACACTGAGCTCCGCCCTTTTCTTGAGCAGCAGCTCAATTTCATTTAAAGGGACACACACAAAAACGGCACGTTTTTGCTCACCCCAAAAGTGGCAATTTTATGATCTATGGGGTATTTTGAGCTAAAACGTGACTTATTTTTCATCTAGTAAAAAGTAGCATAATAGGTGCTCTTTTTTTCTTAGCTTTTCAATCAGATGCACATTTGAAGCCAACAAACATCCTGTTCTCCAACTGATTTGATAGATCAAGTATCTGTTTCCAAGCATTAGAATGGTAAAAACCCTGAAACCAAACCCTGTGGATCCCATAACCGGCTCAGCCCCCGGCCCTCTACCTGAGCTAGGCTGCTGGTGAGAAGGTAACTGATACGCCCCAGTACATAGAGAGACCGCGAACGGCAGCATCTGATGCTTCAAGCCTCCCTTCACTAATTAGATCTCTATTGTTGGGACAGGTTGACTTAATTTTTGAAGTCTAGTGGCACCCTGAGACTCACATCGATATAGGAGCAATGAATTGCTGATTTATTCATGCCCATGTTGACAGGGAGCTTATGTGTCTGCATTAAATCTACGGAAGAGTGTGAGTAAGGTTATTGGAGACCATGTCATTAATTCTGTGGAATCACAGATACGGTCCCTTAAAATTAATGAAACTTGATTGAATTCTTTATTGGCTTTAATTGGTTTTTAACCTGTTGACATTACACGGCTTCAAGTCCTAGATCTGGCTTTGTTTTTTCAAACTTAGAGTACAATTCATATGAAACATTGACATTTATATCAAAAACGTGCCTTCGGTTCCAGTTCAACTTGGAAAACTAAAAAATAAATGATTCGTAGGTTCAACTAACAAATCTTCCATAAAAAAATCAGCTTGTATTGTCATAAATTTGTCAGTAATATTCTTACAATTCAACAGCTGAGTAACCAACATAAGGTTTAAATAAAAGAAATGAATGGCCTATACAACATGTTTACCTAACAATAATTAATATTCAGTTCCTCTAAAAATTTTTCATATGGATTTTAGCTCATACATTCAGTATTAGCTCGTTAAACGTGTTTTATCAGCTAAGTAAGGTATGTTGGAGGAAATCCAAGGCAAAACTTGAATGGGAACAGCAAAAACAGCTGCTATTTCTACCGCCTATTAACGCAGATGGACATCTTCAAACCAGAAAAGAAAGAACGCATAGTTGTAAGATACAGTGCTGTAAATCACCAGAACAGCAGAATACCCCATAGACTGATCCATCAACTTTGTGCTCAAAATGTGGAATTAATTTATTTTCTTATACGGTTCAGTCGTTGTGCCCGTCTCATGAGCACTACCATGTTCACCCTTGAAAAATGTATGACTTAAATTGAGCAGTATCTTATTTACCTCAAGAAACAAGAAGGCTGAAAGGCCATTAAGGTACACTGCACACAAAAGCCTCTTCTTAGAAAGTGGGTGCTACATGACACCTCAAAAGTTACTGACCTGATTTTCACAGACGCTCCCGATGTGACATGTCAGTCACAACAAATCGATCATGAAATCTGATTTCAGACCCTTCAAGGCAAGATATTAATTTGAAAAAATGTTGCTTTTGCTTCCGAGTTTGTCTAGTGACACTTCATGAAAGATATTTAACCATCCGATGCATTATATCTGCAATATGCACTGTATATATACCTTTTGTTCCAACAAATGAAGTGAGGTAAAAACATTTCTGTAGAACAGGATCAAAGTTACAATTTCATTATGCAATTATGCATGGATTTGTATATACATAACTGACAAATCATCCACATTAATGACTTTGAAATATTACATTTCCATTTTTTTTTTTGTAATAATGTAGGTTTATGGTTTAAATGATCATATTGTTTTTTTATATTATCTAAAAATTGCCATTGGATTACATTACACCGTTAATGCAAGGTGACAGATCTGTAAAAGACTAAAAACGTCATTTGAAAATAAATATTTATTTGATCATTAATAAATCAGAGGGTTAAAGGAATAGTTTATTTAAAGGGATAGTTCGGCCAAAAATGATATTTAACACATGCATTACTCACCCTCAAGCCGTTCGAGATGCATATGTCAATCTTGTTTCAGACGAACACATTTTCAGTTATTTTAGAAATGTATTAGACTCCTTCAGTGGATATAATGTGAAGAAATGGGGTCCAGCTCCTTCAAGTCCCAAAATGTGCATAAATCCTTCACAAAATTCATCCATCCGGCTCCAGGGTGATAAACGAAGGCCTTCTGAGGGTAATCAGTGCGTTATTGTCGTAAAAATATACATATTTAAAACTTTACAAATGAAAATATCTGACTTCCGGCAGACGGTCGTCGCGACGGTTCCTGCGCTACGTGCGTCACGGGTGATGGAAGTCGGCATATGAGGTCAGGACGTCAGCGTAAGAAGCGTTGCGGCGTTACGACGTCATGCCAGTTCCTGCACGCTACGTATGCCGACTTCCATCACCCGTGAACGTGCGCAAATCAGTTGCTGGAAGTCAGATATTTTCATTTATAAAGTTTTAAATATGTATATTTCAGACAATACCCATGGATTACCCTCAGAAGGCCTTCGTTTGTAGCCCTGGAGAAGGATGGATTACTTTAGTGAAGGATGTATGCACATTTTGAGACTTTAAAGCGAACCCATTTCTTCACATTATATCCACTGAAGGTCTTAGACATTTCTAAAATAACTGAAAATGTGTTCAGTCTGAAACAAGTTGACATATGCATCTCGAACAGCTTAGAGGGTGAGTAATGCATGCGTTAAATCTCATTTTTGGCCGAACTATCCCTTTAAGGGAAAGGTGAAACAAAGATTAATATCCATATTTAAAACATTATAAACTATAATCACTGGCTTCCGCCAAAGGCCCTATGCTCATTCACGAGAGAGTTACATGGTTTTCAGTAAGAGGCTTCTATTCTCACTTAAGCTCATGCTATACCTACGTCATATGTTGGGTAAGTGGTCACCCTTCTGCTGGAACTCCACTCTCTCTCTCTACACTCTCTATACGCATGTACAGCCATTGCTGGAAGCCAGTGATTATAGTTTATAAAGTTTTAAATATGAATATTTTCTTACAAAAAAAAACATTGTTTTGCTTCAGAAGGAATTTATTAACCCACTAGGAGATCAGTATCGATCAGCTGTTATGACGGATGGATGCAGTTTTTGGAGCTTCAGAAACTCAATGCCATTACAAAGCTCTGTTTCACTGAAATAAGAAAGTCAAATATGCTTTGGATGGCATGAGGGTGAGTAAATTATGAGATAGTTGACATTTTTGAGTGAACTATTCCTTTAACACTCTCCTGCATTTGACCACAAATTATCTTTCAGGTCAATTCTAATAGTTGTAGAAGACATTTTTCACATTTTGCCTTTGTTTTCACATTGGACTTTCAGTTACCTCTTTCCTGTGTTCCCGCCAGCCTTTAGTTGCCATGGACACTCATTGAACGATCATGTTAGTCTTTGAGTCAGATCATTGTCTATTTAAGTTTCTTGTCTCCTTTAGTTGCAGTCATATGTTACACACTGTTACGTTGCCTTGTTTCATGTGGATTACCTGAGCTTGTTTTACTACATAAATACTTTTTGGTTTAAACCTTTCTGTTTATTGATCATCTTAGTTGGACCTAGAACGTTACAACATTTTTTCAGACTTTAACTTAAGCAAAACAAACTAATATATATATATATACACACTCACATAGAAGATTTTTAGGAACACCATACTAATACTGTGTTTGACCCCTTCCTCCTTCAGAACTGCCTTAAGTCTACATGGCATTGATTTAACAAGGTGCTGAGAGCATTCTTTAGAAATATTGGCCCATATTGATTGGATAGCATCTTGCAGTTGATGGAGATTTGTGGGATGCACATCCTGGACACGAAGCTCCTGTTCCCACTACATCCCAAAGATGCTCTATTGGGTTGAGATTCTGGTGACTGTGGGGGCCTTTTTAGTACAGTGAACTCATTGTCATGTTCAAGAAACCAATTTGAAATGATTCAAGCTTTGTGACATGGCGCATTATCCTGCTGGAAGTAGCCATCAGCGGAATGGGTACATGGTGGCCATAAAGGGATGGACATGGTCTAAAAAATGCTCAGGTAGGCCGTGGCATTTAAGACGATGCCCAATTGGCACTAAGGGGCCTAAAGTGTGCCAAGAAAACATCCCCACACCATTACACCACCACCAGCAGCCTGCACAGTGGTAACAAGGCATGATGGATCCATGTTCTCATTCTGTTTATGCCAAATTCTGACTCTACCATCTGAATGTCTCAACAGAAATTGAGACTCATCAGACCAGGCAACATTTTTCCAGTCTTCAACTGTCCAATTTTGGTGAGCTCTTGCAAATTGTAGCCTCTTTTTCCTATTTGTAGTGGAGATGAGTGGTACCTGGTGGGGTCTTCTGCTGTTGTAGCCCATCCGCCTCAAGGTTGTGAGTGTTGTGGCTTCACAAATGCTTTGCTACATACCTCGGTTGTAACAAGTGGTTATTTCAGTCAAAGTTGCTCTTCTATCAGCTTGAATCAGTTGGCCCATTCTCCTCTGACCTCTAGCATCAACAAGGCATTTTCGCCCACAGGACTGCCGCATACTGGATGTTTTTCCCTTTTCACACCATTCTTTGTAAACCCTAGAAATGGTTGTGCGTGAAAATCCCAGTAACTGAGCAGATTGTGAAATACTCAGACCGGCCTGTCTGGCACCAACAACCATGCCATGCTCAAAATTGCTTAAATCACCTTTCTTCCCATTCTGACATTCAGTTTGGAGTTCAGGAGATTGTCTTGACCAGGACCACACCTCTAAATGCATTGAAGCAACTGCCATGTGATTGGTTGATTAGATAATTGCATTAATGAGAAATTGAACAGGTGTTCCTAATAATCCTTTAGGTGAGTGTATATATATTCTTTATAGATCAATCATATATATATATATATATATATATATATATATATATATATATATATATGATTTGATTTATGCTAAGTCACCCATTTCAGTATTTCCACAATCAAGACATGAGCAGCACGAAATTTCAAATAACACCATACCAGTGTCTCATGCGTGCATCAGGCTGACTCAGAAAGACATTTGTAAGAACAATCCCTAAACCTTTTTGATTAAAAGAAGAAATAATCCTTACATTTCTCTCCACGGAGCGAAGGTATCTGGCACACTCAAAGTGGCCATTGTATTCAGCCAGATTAGCAGCCGTGGAATCCATCTATGTCTCTTTCCTTTGGGCTGATCTGGTGACTCAGTAGGATTCGACAGCACTGGAAAAATATTATAATAATTCCTTTAATTATTAAAAAATATTTATACAGAGCAATGTTATAACTGTAGTTAAGATTTAGAATGCATAATTAACATCAATTCTAGTCTTTAGACACCACAAAACAGACTCGCATCCTAATTTAAACCCACCTCTATTTCCCCATTCTCTGCTGCATCATGTGCAGATGCACCCAGTAATCCTTTTGACCTTTGATCCCATTTGTAACAATGTCTCCAAGATGCAATGATGCCCCCCACTGGCAGCAAAGTGTAAAACGGTTGCCCCTTGACTTGTCTGGGTAGACAGTTTGATGTCTGTGAAGGATGCCTGCAATAGACCACACAAGTTTTATGCACTTGTAAACCTATAGTAGATCTCTACTACAACATGTGTTACCAAAGCATAAATGTTTCTAGGTAAATGTATAACCCACCACCATACCACCAGTGCATGATGCACCCATGTAAGCTGCAGCATGCAATGGCGTCATGCCGTCTTGGCTCTTAGATGAAAGTCAGCTCCACAGTCTCTCCACAAGATACTCCACAACATGCAGATGTCCCTTCCTGGCAGGCTAGATACAGCGGTGTGGCACCCATATTAGTCTGGATCGACTAACAGACCTGAAAAAAAAGATCCATTTAAATGTTTATTCAAAGCATAATTTTATATTATAAGTGGGTTTTTGAGGCCTGATATGAATCTCACACTAAAAGATGCTATTGCTATTGGCTACTCTGCTATTGAGTCTCCCTGTGTCTTTACATATGACATGCATTCCTCCTTCAATCAACCGCTGTGTCACTGGTCATCTCGACGTGTGGCCATCGACTTTGAGATTCACTCATTGGATTTAATCATGATTCAAACATGTGCTAAAGATATCTCGATATATAAGGTCTGGTAAATGCAACTATTTTAAATGGGTAAACAGAGCAAAGGAAGACCTTTGTTCAGCCAGAATGTCCACAACTGTTAAACCAATTACAATCTGGATATTAATCAAGTTAAGTGCAAAGTTCAATAGAGCTGTTCAGTCATGACATCAATTTATAGGCCAACACAGAAGGCTAATTCACCATAGGTTCCCTCTCTGGAGGTTTCTAAGTTTTTTTTATTTTTTATTTAGAATAGCAGTTTTTAGCAAATATTGTTTTTGAAAGAAGTCTCTAATACTCACTAAATGATGCATTTGTTTTATATATAAATCTTTTGTAACATTATAAAAGTTTTACTGTCACTTTTGATCAATGTTATGGGGCCTTACAGAATACAAGTAACAAAATCTTTTAAAACAATAAAAAATTAAATAAAATAATTAAAGCTGCAAGCAGCATTTATTGGGGTTCAAGCAGTTAAGGCCTTTAAGCACAAAAGCATCAAAAGGCATTCAGTTTTATTTAGCATACATTTATCCACTGACATAATAGATGGAAAACACCATTTACAGCCATTACTGGCAATTTACCATAGGAAATGTATGGTTTTAAAGCTTTTTAACAGTTAGAGCGCCACCTATGGTCCGATCTCCATGAAACTGTGCATGCTTCTTCAACATGTTATGACACATATGCTCATCAATTTTTGTGAAGTTCTGAGTTTTCCTTTAGGATTTATAGGCTTTTGGGAGCTTTTTGTAACGCCCTTTTGTAAATGACCCTGTTATAGCAAAACAAACTGACAAAGTTCAACTTTTTTTTGATAATTATTTGATCTCCAGAGCCCGCTCCAGCCCATAGAGTAGTCTCCAGCCTATGAGTACTCTCTCAGAACCCACTCTAGCCCATAGAGTCTGCTCCAGGAGCCCCGCTCCAGCCCATGATCCCACTCCAGCCTACGAGTACTACTCCAGAACCCACTCTAGCCCATGGGGTCAGTCTCCACTCCAGCCCATGAGGCCACTCTGGAACCCACTCGAGCCAATGAGCCTGATCCAGCCCGTTAACCCACTCCAGCCTATGGAACTCCCAGGACCGGCTCTAGCCAATGAGTCTGCTCCAGCACATGAGTACTCTCAAGAGCCCAATCCAGCCAATGAGTACTCTCCAGAACTGCGCTCTAAGCCCATGAGTCTGTTCCAGCCCTTGAGTCCACTCCAGAGCCTACTCCAGCCCATGAGTACACTCCAAAACCCACTCTAGCCCATGAATCCACTCCAGAGCCTACTCCAGCCCATGAGTACTCTCCAAAACCCACTCTAGCCCATGAGCGTTTTCCAGAGCCCACTCCAGCCCATGAGTACTCTCCAGAACCCGTTCCAGCCCATGAGTCCAGAGTCGTCCAGTCTGCGAGATTATGCAATCGTCTCTATCTCGCGAGGGGGAATTTTCGAATGCATGTTAACTCTGCCATGCACCAGACAAATCATTTCCAATCCCAGAACCCACAACTTCGGTATTTGCCAAATTAATGTCATAGGTTCTGGAAAAATGGGTCTATCAACAAGTTGGAAGCTAAGCAGTAAATCAACGATTATCTACAGTACAGTTAGGAGCTATCTGAAAGTCCTAGGACAAGTCTGTTTGCTGCACTGCCGCATGGACCTTGTAAGTCGTCTCTGGAACGTTGTGGATCCCAACCCAGATTCCTCGGAAAGAACTGACAACGGCGAGAACTGAATAGAATGCGAGACCACCAGTGTATTTTTAGGGGGAGGAGCAGATGGTAGAACCAATGACTGAATGAGCATATCAATTTAACATAGCTAAATGTAATTTATGACCTTGTATGAAATCCAGACATTTTTATGACTTTTTATGGCCTAAAATCCTTATTGTTAAATTTAAAGACGTTTTATGACTCTGTGGAAACCCTGTATTAATGACCTACCATGTGTGTGCCCAAAGTAAATATTCAAATGTATGCAGACGACACAGTTCTATACCTACGTCAGAAACAGCAGTGACAACTAAACTTACAAATGCTATGGTAAAGATCAAACCAGTGTAGCCTTAAGTTAAAAGGATACCCCACCTTTTATGGAAATAGGCTTATTTTACTAATCCCTTAGAGTTAAACAGTTGAGTTTTACCATTATTAGAAATAATTTACCCAATTTTCTGATAATTAGAAGAATATCAGTAACCAGACATTGACTTCCATAGTAGATACTATGGAAGTCAATAAGGAACTGTCTGGTTACTGAAATAGGTAAAACCCAAATGTTTAACTCTGATGGAGTAGTGGAGTATACGTTAAATGTCTCCAAGACATTTCAGTATGTTTTGCTGGACCCAACTCCACAGCAAATCCGGACATTGTAATATCATGGTTAAAAACTTTAAAATAGTTACAGAATTTATTTTCCAAACTTAACTTTAATTCTCATATCTCCAAAACTGTCAAGAAAGAAAAGTAAAATCTAATTTTCGATTTATCAGAAACTCAATGCCCACCCGCAGCAGCTCAAAATGTTTATCCATTTGCTGATCTTTTCAGCATATGACTTACCAGCTGATTCTAGGCCAACCACACCACTTTGAAACCAATACAGTCCCTATACAAACAAACACTTAAAGTTCTGGATAAGAGAAACATGTCATTTTCATCACTGCGATATTCTGTCACAAAACAATTTAATAAGTTGGGAAAATCTTCCAAGTTTAAAATACATAAATATATTAAAATCTTTCATTGCCTGGCCCCTCCACCACTTAGTGGTTTCTGAGTTTATGTCCAACACCAGTCGCCTCTCTAGAGGACATCCAGAGGGGACTGTTTATTCGATTCAGGAAAACTGTGTTCAGTCAGCCGGCCTCTCTCATTAAGAGCTTCAAAAGAATGGAACAACAGCCACAATCAGAAATCAATAGTTATCATTTATTCCGCTCATCATTAAAACGTTGGCTCCTTAGCAATCAAACATGCCAGCACTGAACTTCCACCGCCTTTCTTGAGTCATCTTGCATGCTCTTCCTATCTAATTTTGATACTGCTGCATTTTAATGTTTACTCTGCCTTTCAAGCTTTGTATTATAACTGAATAATGTTATTGGCGGTGTCCCTTAATGGTGGTTCTGTATTGTACTGTACTGTCAATCAGATACTGTACTGTATCTGATTAAAGCTCTGTAGCACATGAACAACTTGTTGCATGTTTGTTTTGGTGTCTTATTCCTGCTGCGGCAGCAAATGCACTGTTCATTGTATTTTGTCATGTGATAATCAACTTGTTTTACCTATTACTTATGGCCAGGGTGCCTACTGTACATTGGACCAAGGACTACAGATGAAAACTTTTAGCTAACTCTGGCATATTTTTGAGCTGTTATGGTTTCTATGTATTATACGGACTTTCCATAGAAGTATTTATTTTTATATTGTACAAATTGTATATTCTATCCCTTAATCCTAACCAATGTATTTTCACAATGTCCCTGTCCATCCCCATCCCGTCAAATCTGGTCACCCTAATTAATTGACTATAAATTAATAGTTAGCAAATTATTTGTAAATACTTTATTACTGTATATTTTTCTATAAATGTTCCCAGAATGGTAATAGTGTATTCTTGGAAAACATACTCTAAAAATCTTTGTTTCTCCTAATAATCTTATTTGTTTATTATTTATATTTCCAAATGAATTGAGTGGTTTAGTCCACATATTCTGAAAAGATTCGAATCACTTTATATGATGAACAGATTGAATTTAGGCTTTTATTCACATATAATTAATCAACTTACACATCAGTAGGTTTTTGATGAAAACATTCCAGCATTTTCTCCATATAATGCACTTCAGTGGGAACCATACGGTTCAAGGTCCAAAAGACACTTTTAGTACAAACTGTTCAAAGGGCTTTAAACGATTCCAGACGATGAATAAGGGTCTTATAAGCGAAAACGATCGCTTATAAAAAAAAATAACAGTGTACAGTGTACAGTGCTCTCTGCTGTGATGCACCTTTGTGACTCTCCTGTTCGATCTTGTTCATCAAAATGAACAAATCTTTTCTGAGTCATTTGGTTCATTCAACGACGTAAAGAAACAAATTGACTCGGAAAAAGCTTTGTTCATTTTGAACAAACTTGGAGCATTTGTGCTTATAAGACTTAAACTTTGTTATTTATTTATTAAATGAGCGATCGACTTCAGCTTGATAAGACCCTTATTCATCGCCTGGATTTGTTTAAAGCCCTTTAAACAGCTTGCAGTTTGAACTGAAAGTGTCTTTGGACCTTGAACCATTTGGTTCCCACTGAAGTGCATTATATGGAGAGAAATGCTGGAATGTTTTCATCAAAAACCTTAATTTCTTTTCGACTGAAGAAAGACATGGATATCATGGATGACATGGGGGTGTGTAAATTATCAGCAAAAGTTTTTTTCAAAAGTGAACTACTCCTTTTAAAGGGTACATATCAGTGCTTTTAAATCATTAATTTTTACTTATAAATCATACATTTGTGGTCTATATAAAGCATAACTGCAATGCTTGGGTCTGAATTCCTCATTATTATAGCTCCACAGGCCCCTTTTCTACCCCTTTTCTGATGTGCTTCTGTGAGCAAGTCGCTTCAATGCGGCCCCTTTAAATAAAAAGGCGTACCGTCTTACCCCGCCCGCTCTCCAGGTCGCTGAGTTCACGGTGAGCTCAACTCTCCGCGTTTGGCCATTATTGTAGTTTGATAAGAGATATGCGATTACTATAGCTTCAAAGAACATTTTTATTCACACGCTAACAAAATGTCAACAACGGAAGACTTGTCCACCAAGCCTTACATATTCGAGCCAGAGCGAGCGATTTGAAAAAGATGACGATGACGAACCTGCAGAACGTCTTAAGTTCATATGGAGGCAGTGGTATGCAAGTTAACTATGTTGTGTTATAGTGAAAGTCGACTATTTCTCTTGTTAAAACAAGCACACTGACAAGATAAATGACTGCGTGTCTGATCTTACCACTAAAAATCTGTATTGATAGTAAAATGATAACTTACGTTTAAAAAGCATCAGGAAACACAGCAGCTAAATGATAGAAGTCAATCGGCAAACCCTTCTGTATACTGGCTGAGGTTGTTGAAGTGGAGATCCTTGAAGTGCTTCAGGTCACTACATCCAACAACCGAACATTTTGACTAGCCCTCTCGTAACTTCTGCATCATTGAGCTTGGACTACAAAATCGAAGCGAGAAATAATAATGGCGGATTGTTCGAAGTGTTGAACCGGTAGTCGATGTCCTTATTTGTCAGTTCCGCTGCAAATACGGTGATCGTACTTGCTCAAAAAACGTCATAGACAACAGAAAAATCTGAACAGGTTGAAAAATATGACCAAAACAGAATATAAAGATATAAACAAAGCACCTAAAGAGAATAATTTCATCTTTTCTGTACTTATAAACACGCCAAATCTACAACAAAATGCATTTAAGGGCTAAAAAAGTGGATTTTGCATGATATGTGCCCTTTAAGCTGTGCTTACAAAAAGTAATTGGATCTGTTTTTAAAAATACACTCATTGTAATCAAATAACTCAAGACATGTGACCCACAAGATTAGTAACCCAGAACAATTTGTCACATGCTTCTATTCATCCACCTCTGCCACAAGAGATTTATCTAGTTCATTAGTAAGTGTCTGAGTTGTAACACTGTACCCTGGAGCTTGACCAATCATCAGCTTCAAACAGGTGAGGTCACCCTTTGCTGCAGCATAGTGGGCAGGAAGAGCACCACAGTTTGTTTCCACTTCTGCTCCATCCCCATGAGATAACAGCCAGTGGACAGCTTCCTCCTTCCCGAACCGAGCAGCGAGATGGAGCGGAGTGGCCCCACCAGAATCCTGAGCCTGAATACAAACAAACAAATACAGTCATAAACAACTTATTAAATTACTTTCTTTGTTGCACATCAAAAGTTCAATTTCCTAGAATGACTCTTCTGAACAGCTACTTTTTCTATATATGTATTTATAGTATATGCATTGCTTTATTAATTTATAAAAAAAAACATACCATTTACAGTTTCAGTTTATTACAGTTTACAGTATTCTCCTAAATCAGCTGCTGCTGACACATAACTCCTCTATTCCACCAATGTGATCAAATTAGTGTAGCCATCTTTATTTAATCAGACCAAGGAAATGTTCATTAATAATTCAACCCTGTACAACTTTGACCTCACCGTGGCAAGCACAGGCTTAAAAAAAAACTCTGATGAACTCCAAGCAAGACCACCAACCTGGAATATTGTTATCACTTTAGTTCGTGATAACAAGGCACTTAAAACATCTACTTTAATACAACACAGCTGGCCATAAATTAGATCAAGAGGTTGCCTATGTTGCGCTGGTTTGCATTAGTGTGAGAACAGGCGGTGTGTGTGTGTCTCGGAGGAACAGTATGGCCTGTTCTCCCCTGGTAAACAAATAGCATTAACGGTTAGATTGAGCCCCCTCTAACCCATCTGGTCATGATTACAGTGGTCATGCAATACTACTGAGCAAAGAGTAAACAGAGCAAGGGAAAGTGATGTAATCACACCATTTACACCGTTCTACAGTTTCTGGACCAGGAGAACTACTTACAGTATGTAAGGTGCTATATTTGGAGCAGGTGTTGCTTACCAATAATATTAGCAGGAATGGGCATTATTGACCTCATCTATGGATAAATATCATAACTGTGCTGTCAGCCATTTCATTAAAGGGATAAATTCACTTTGAAATTATTTTTTGATATGTTTTAGCTTACCTCAAGGGCATCCAAGACGTAGGTGTCTTTGTTTCCACGGTATTTTCAATTTTGATATTTTTCGGTCAAACCATTGTTGTCTGTCAGTCATATAATGCAGGTATGGGGGTTCACCTCAAAGAGCATGCACAGAGAAGTCCAAATTAAACATGATTTAATGACTCGTAAATGTAAGTACACATTGATGGCCTAAGACACGAAACGAGCGGTTTGTGTGAGGAAACGAACAGTATTTATATCGTTTTTACCTCATGTAACCACAGTCACGTCCAAGTAATCTGAATCCGATGTGCAATGTCCAACTGAACCGAACTGAATCGTTCAATGTTCCGCCGGAAGTGATCGCTTGCGTGTGTACGTCCTTCAAAATTTACACAGAGATTTCGGAAGCTTTACCTTTTACTAAACATATTTAGATATACCGAAATTCGTCTTCCATTGCGATTTCCTGTATATGTAAATATGTTTAGATCTTCACAGTGAAGGGTAATACTTCCGAAATCTCTATGTAAACAATGAGTGACATTACACACGCAAGTCGACTCACTTCCGGCAGATAACGATATACTGTTCGTTTTCTCACACAAACCGCTCGTGTCTTAGGCCATCAATGTGCACTTACATTTTCGAGTCATTGAATCGTGTTTAATTTAGACTTCTCTGTGCATGCTCTCTGAGGAGGACCCCCTAAACCTCCATTACACAACTGGTTGTCTCGTATCAGTCATTATACTCCATTATATGACCTGACAGACAACAACATACCAAAAACTGTACTTTAAAATGTTTTTCAAACATTTTTTCAACAAAGTCTCTTGCGCTCGCTTATGTTGCATTTAATTGATAAAAATACAGTATACTCTAATGCTGTAGAAAAATTATTACAATTAGTTTAAACAAAACTGTTTTCAAATTTACTCCTGTGGTGGCAAATCTGAATTTTAAGAAGCAATTCTGGTAACGCTTCCTTTTACAGTCCAGTTACCCATGTAAATACTATGTTCTTATTTTAGTAACTACAATTACTGGGTAATAACTAGTACTAACCCTAAACCTACCCCTAAACCTAACCCTGTTCCATGTACTTTCTAGGTAAGTACACTGTAAGTACTGTACAGTAAAAGGAAGCGGTACCACAATTCCTTCAGCCTTCTATGTCACATGATCCTTTAGAAATCCTAATATTGTGTGCAATATACCCATATGATGATGTGAGAATCAGGCAAAAATGAACAATGTTTATTTCTGTGACATGGGCATATGCAATGAAATTAATAACAGGAGGAACATGAGAACCAGTGATTTTTGGCATCATTCATATTAAACCAGGAGTGGTGAAACTTAATGCTTCAATCATATTTTAATACGCATGATGGGGAAATATCTTAAAGTAACAGAGGGAAAAAACTATCAGGCTTTTTGCACTATGCTATTATACTTTGTGCAAATACATACTATTTGCATTAATATACAGTAAGAAACAACATATTCAGAGCATATTTATAACATTAAAATTGTTGCTGCCTTATTGGGACTTTTTTATTCTCACTATTAAATAGCCCAGTAGGCATTTTATTTTCCTAGTCTGCGACATGCAATGGGGACAGTAAGTCGTCGGACTTGAACTACGGGTAAGTTGTGTCAAGATCTAAATCCACTGCTCTAACTCTCCATGCCACTGTCCCAGCAACAAAGTCGTGGTTTACTTTTGGAATTTTGTCTGGTGGGTGGAGCTAATGTAAAAACAACAATACAGTACAATTATCGCACACAAGTCATATTTGGATTACTTATATTGTGTTTTTTTTTTTGTCATTTTGAAGCTTAAAAATCTCTGGACACCATCTAGTTTGATTGCATGGAAAAGAACAGCATGAACATATTACTAACATCATCTTTTCTGACCTACAGAAGAAAGAGAAATCACCCATTTAAAAAGCAACCCTCATCCCAACTCTGTCCGCACTACAGGATTACACTCTCCACTCACCTTAATATTGCATCTTGCAACCTGCACCAGCCACTTTAGTTCCCGGGTGTGACCTGTAGCTGCGGCATCATGGACAGGTGTGGCTCGATTTCAGGGCCTTCGCTGTCAGCCGACAGCCCAGCTTCTGTCACCAGAAAGCAAAGGCAGTCCAGCTGACCGCAGCGAGCAGCATGGTGCACCAGTCCCGCCCCCTGTGCATCCGCAATGGCGTTCGTTTAGACATCCAAGTTTCGGCGAGCTCCCTGAGGGCCCGTAGGTCTCCCTCACGGGCTGCGGCGATGGCCTTTTGGAGCACCATGTCAACCCTGCCTCTCTGCACCTGCACCGACCGCCTATGACTGGATTCGGAGGGTGTCTAGGGCAACTCAACCTACCCCCGCGGCACACATGCACACACACACAGGGGAAGCCGACACCTAAACGTCTGCCAGCTGGTGGGGTTGGGTGAGCGGAGGCGAGCAGCAGGTCTGGCCCGGTGAGCTGTAAAGGTAATGAAAGACGTCACAAACCACCGGTGCTCTGCATGGCCCGGCCGTTGCCTTTGTGCTCGCTTTCCAACCTGCTCAAGGTTGCCCTCTCTTCTGGCAGCAGACACAAGAGTAATGAGAGAACTGGCCTCTGAAGACCTACTAAAACGTGTGTGACTGGTGTGCAGGCATGTGATTAGAGATTACAGTGAGCCTCACTTTCACATGTTAAAAATTCATTTCTGTCTGAATGGCCAAGATTGTGTCTGGAAAGACAACAAGGGATTAGAATGGGGCAGTTCGGTTAGAGCATATGAACTTTAATGATTCAGTGTCAGGTGAGATCACATCAGCACTGAGACGTTTAAAGAGAGTCCGTTTAGCTCATTTAATAATGCTGTTGCAGCTTTGTTGCACTGGTAACAGATATCTCGTTCTCATTCTGAACGTGCACGCTCCGTCACATTCCAAAGTAACTAAGTGCAGCCGCCAAGTTACAATGAACAGGTCTTTGTCTCTCCCTGAAAAATAGGGTATGGCCATCTACAACATAATTAGAACTATCTATCTTTTTACACATCATTCAAATATGAAACCATAAAAAAGAAAAACATCACAGTGTGTTAAATATAGACTGACCACTAAATACTTAAGATGGTTTGGAACTACTTGTTGGCAAAAATTTAAATATGAAGAGTTCAGATGCAAAAGCCTCTAAGTGCCATTTGAAATTTTCTTCTAAAAATCATCATTTTTATCAAGCTTGTATATTAAAGTTCAGTAATTTCACTTAAATGGCAATGAAGATTACCTATTAATTGTCATTTAAGTGAAATTACTGAACTTAAAATACAAGCTTGATAAAAATGGTCATTTTAGAAGAAAATTTCAAATGGCATTTAGAGGCTTTTGCATCTGAACTCTTCATATAAAGTCTAACATCTGACATACTTCATACAAACTTCTTGTTTCGTTTTTTTATCTTGTATAAAAAAATCAATATCCTTGTACTGTACTTGTTTGTGTGATATTGCTAACTATATCATATGATATAAATACAGGATATGATATAAAAACAACTCATACAGCAGACTGATCTCTGATGAAGCAGACTGATGAAAGTAGACGCGTGTATGACACGCCAATTCGTATTTCCATTTTGACGTGCTATCAACACGAAATATCGCTTTTCAGCGTGTTTATGAACGCCGTTGCACTTAACGTTATTACTCTATATATAAATATATGACGTACTTCAACCCCGTCACTGGGGTTAATGGCATTTATGAGTCTCCCTCACCATCCAAGGAGAAAAAAGATCACTCCCCAGATGTAGATCTACATTCTCGCTTCGTTTACGCGGACATTTGACAGCGCGTACAGACACGCGGAATCACTCGGACATTAATGGCGTAGACATACACGCGCGCATAGCTCAAAAAGCGTCGAGATAACACGCCACTTGACTCGAAAGTGGCGTGTATGTTTACGCAAAAGTCATGATGTCATTGGGGACATTCCAACTCAGCGAATAGTGTGGACTCAAGTTGTGCTTTTGTTTGGTTTATGCAAAATGAGTGACATACTCAAATTTCAGCTCGCACATTGCTAAAATAATTACAATATATTATCGTAGAAGATTCATATAGCACACCCCTATGTACAAGCTTTTAAAAACTAAAAACTATTTCTCAGCTACAGTAAATTCCCTGCAGTTCCATATATCAAATATTTAAAATCGTAAGATTTAGATCAAATATAATATTCCGTTAAATAAATAGTTTGTAGATCCATACAGTGGATGACCCAACCTGAAGATGACCCTAAAACCTGAATCCTATACTCATGACACTATCGAATTAGTGCAAAGCCACATCGCTGTAGACTAAATAAACCATTGTGCAACATCCACACCTCAGGGAACAAATGGTACTAGTTCATTCGCTCCAGTTGCTCTACATGTGTCTCTCAGATCCTCCACGACAATGTCCACATCTTCACGGGAGGTACTTCTACCCACACTAATCCTCAGAGCGTTGGTTGCCACATCATACGGAATCCCACAGCTTAGAAGAATATGGGAAGGTCTAAGGAATTGAGAGCACAACAACATTTCGGATAAATATCTATGGAAAGGTCAAGGTCGAAAACACATCAAGGTTTATTCAGACTAAAGGCCCAGATATACTTCATTTTCCACGTTCTAGTGAACCTTTGTACTTTGTGCGCTCTAATCACTTAAACATGCACCCTTTGAAACCATCAATATACTTTTCTAAAGAAAATATTTAACAATGCAAGCATGAAATTCGCTTTGAAGGTTTGCTTTATGCTGTATGTAGTAATGTGTCAGGATATTCTAGCATACTAGGATTAAACACTTTCCACACCAAGAATGACAAATAAAACAATAATAACCATACAGTTTGAAAAAATCACTCTACCTCAAAGTTTAAGTCCACACAATAAATACAATGACAAACGGCAAAGAGAAAAGATGTTGAATTCACTTTCAGTACTTTCTTCCAGCTGATGAATGATTAATACAGTAAGAGCCAGTGAAAAACCATCTGACTTTCAGGATAGTTGTGCGATAAAATTATGTTCACAGAACTTACCTGAAGAATGTTTAGAATAAACCACATTATCACCATTGATGTGGACACTAATATAGTTATCATTATAGCTATTGTTCGTAGTGTAAACAGGCCTTAAGCTCTTAAGAAGCTGAAAACCATGTTTTAAGGGATAGTTCACTTTTAGTGATGGTTCACATTCATTTTTGATATGTTTTAGCTTACCTCAAGGGCATCCAAGAATGTAGGTGTCTTTGTTTTCACAGTATTTTTAATTTTGACATTTTTCAGTCAAACCGTTGTTGTACTGCCAGTCATATAATGCAGGTATGGGGGGTCGACGTCAAAGAGCATGCACAAAGGAGTCAAAATTTAACATGATTTCAATTACTCGGTAAATGTAAGTACACATTGATAGCCTAAGACACGAAACAAGCAGTTTGTATGAGAAAACAAACAGTATTTATATCGTTTTACCTCGTGTAATCACAGTAGTCATCCAAGTGATCTGAAATCGCTGTGCAATGTCCAACTGAACTGAACTGAATCATGTTAAGTGTTCCCCAAAAGTGATCGATTACGTGTACGTCACTCAATATTTACACTGAGATTTCGAAGTTTTACCTTTTACTAAACATATTTAGTCGTCTTTCATTCGTCTCTACAAAATTATTCTTCATTGCGATTTCCTGTATATGCTAAATGTTTAGTGAAAGGTAAAACTTACAAAATCTCTGTATGAACAAAGAGTGCCATCAGGCGCACAAGCGATCACGTGCCGGCGCATGCCGCAGAGCCGAAGCGCCCATGCCGTGAGATCAGTTCGACATCTCTGTTGATTATACGAGGTAAACACAGATATAAATACTGTTGGTTTTCGCACACAAACCGCTCGTTTCTAGTACTTCAGCCATCAATGTGTACTTACATTTACGAGTCATTAAATCATGTTTAGTTTGGACTTCTCTGTGCATGCTTTTTGAGGTGGAACCCCTTAACCTCCAGTGTATGACTGATAGACAACAATGGTTTGACAGAAAAATATAAAATTGAAAATACTCTGTGGAAACAAAGACACCTACATCTTGGATGCCCTTGAGGTAAGCTAAAACATATCGAAAATGTATTTCAAAGTGAACTATCCCTTTACAATATTTATATCATTTGGTTATATCTCTTAATATACAATTCAAAGCAATTTTTTTAAATGGTTTAGCTTTATTTTAGGATTTAAGAGCACATCCATGAACCAACAATTATTTAGGGATTCAAGGGACAGGATTAGACAAAACTGGAGAAAACTCTGTCCTTATAGGAAATCAACTGATATTGACCCCAAACATTTTCATTGTAAATACAGATGACTTACTGGTCTCCTCTGTCTGAGTGGCAGGCAGCACCCACACTGGCCAACAACCTCCTACAGGTGGACAGCACTCTTCGCCCTACAGCAGGGGGGAAGAGTCTTATCAATTATTCACAAGCGCTCTCTGTGTTTTACAAATCTGCAGGGTCAAGACCTGACCTACTTTTCTAACCAATACACATGTGAAAAAAAAAAACATCACTGATGTTTACCTGAGAAAATGGAGGCACTGTAATTGCATGTCAGTTAATAACACTTGAATATATCATGTCTGTAATGAATCTTTATAGAATGTTTAATGTACAAGTGCACCATAAATGTAGGTGACATTTTGAACAATATCAGAAGGTATAATGTGCAGTAAAAGACAAATTATGAGGCAAGAAAATGAGGCCATCCACACACCTTGAAGTCCTCTTCCCAGAATGGAAACATTGCATGTGTTGGGCAAAATGCCTGATCCAGAAAAATGGCTGTTAAAGTGAATCTTATCTTTTCCAAAGACAGCCTGAAAAATGAATACAATAAAAATAAGAAAAAATAAAATGAAATTTATTCTGGTATGTATATACAGTACATATACTGTATACAGTCAACCCAAAATGTATTCAGACACCAAAACTAGGTTGCTACCAGAGGTGTTAGTGAGCCCCCAGCAGGGTCGTTCAGCCCAGTGGTCTGTGTGGGTCCTAACGCACACAGACCACAGGTTTTATCTGTGGTCTGGTTTTATCTAACTGTGAGCTAAATTGGTTTTATCTAATTGTGTATTTAAATTTAACAGCTGACAGCTATTCAACCTAATTCATTTGTGAGACAGTCTAACAGAAAGGTGGCCCCAGTAGAGTTCTCAACGGGCCTGAAAATTATTACCCCACCTCAACCTGGCCCGCGGCTTCCCAAGCCCAAACCCGATGTGACTCTACAACACATCAACATGAATTATCCGCCCGACCAGCCCGGCCCCGACTGCGGACGCAGTCACGCAGTTACCAGTCTATATGCCGATTGCCTGCGCTCCATTCCATTCCGGTGACAAATCACAAATAAAATGAGCACAAACTTAGAAAGGTTGACTTACTAGTCCATCAACAAGATCGCCAGGTCAGCATCACCGTTGATCCAGTGCTGCTTTCCGAGCTCGCGCCAATGAGTATAAAGTCGGACCGAGAGCGGACTCCTGTCAGGTTTCTCACGCAGTCAGATTCTCTTTTTCCTTTCCCTTGTTTTCGACCGCGTTTCGAAACCAGCAGGCGGGCTACGAGTTTGAAATAAAATAGACCTAGCCTACAAACATAATCATATGCTTATAATAGGCATCGTGGAGGAAGATCAGTGCGCCCACAGTGAGAGACTGAGGCGTGTTCTCCTCTCTGCCAGCCACCCGCGATGGACTTTGCACGCAGCAGCCAGAATTTCTTTACGGTGAACAGCAGCGATGATTATAATAATTTGTTTGTTTTTTTATGGGGTGGGAAGATTAAGCCCGAGGTTTGACTCGAACCTCAGAGTCATTTGCTTATATTTTCCACCTCGAACCCGGCCCGAACCCCGCGGGTCCCCGTCGGGTTTTTGTCGGGTCGATCCGAACCCCGTTGAGAACTCTAGGCCCCAGTATGGTGTCCCAGTAAAGTGATGGGGACACTATACTGTCAAAGAACACCGTCCTTTAGATAAGACGTTAAACCAAGGTCCTGACTTTCTGTGGTCATTAAAAATCCCAGGATGTCCTTTGGAAAGAGTATGGGTTTAACCCCGGCATCCTGGCCAAATTTGCCCATTGGCCACATCCCATCATGTCCTCCTAATCATCTTCATATTATATACTGATTGGCTTCAACACTCTTGCTGTGTCCGAAAATCTCCACTCAAAGCACTACTCCCTACCCCCTATGTTGGGGGTAGAGAGCAGAGCACTATATAGTGAGCTCACCAGCATAAATAGAAGCCACTTTCGGACACTACTTCGATTAGTCTCTCTGCGCGTCTACACTGAACAAAATTATAAACGCAACACTTTTGTTTTTGCCCCACTTTTCATGAGCTGAACTCAAAGATCTAAGACTTTTCTATGAACACCAAAAGGCCTATTTCTCAAATATTGTTCACAAATGTGTGTTAGTGAGCACTTCTCCTTTGCCGAGATAATCCATCCACCTCACAGGTGTGGCAAAACAGGATGCTGATTACACAGCATGAATCATTGCACAGTGTGCCTTAGGCTGGCCACAATAATGCTGCGTTCACGTGCTATGGAAAATAGGATATTTTCCACTTGTGAACTGGTATTTACCAGTGTGTTGCGTTCAAGTGCTTTTGTTGTCGTAATGTGGTAAAATAATGGAGATCCAGACCTGTTATTTAGCTAAAACTATTTTAGATTGCTTAAGTCATCTGCAACAGCAAGCAAATGATTTATCAAAACTCAAAAGGTAAATAATATGCTGTATAATAATTTCTAGATCATGAATAGTATATATTTTTACCATTCACGACTCTACGGTGCTCTCCGCCATTTTGAAAAGATCAAAGGTTATTCTCATCTCGGCAACTCGCCCATCAAAATATTCTACGAGTTGCCCAGTGGAAAATACCACATGAGGGGGTGTTCATGTGCATTTTCCACAGTCGGATTTTGGTATTTACCATAATTACCATAGCACATGAACACAGCATAAAAGGCCACTCTAAAATGTGAAGTTTTATCACACAGCACAATGCCACAGATGTCGCAAGTTTTTCGAGGGTTTTTTCTTTAATTGCTAATGCAACCTTTTTACACCACAGTCTGAAAAAATGAAGCATTGCTTGGTAATTGGTTGAGCTAAATTGGATTTACAGAATTGTGTATTTAAATTTAACAGCTGACAGCTATTCAACCTAATTCAATTGTGAGACAGTCTAACAGAAAGATGGCAAGTGAAATATCCAGTGAAATATCAACTGATTTGATAACTCTGAGGTCATATTGTATAACCATTTTCTAATCTAAACTATAGTGAATAAACTGTGATAATGTGAGTAATGTTGAAAGTGTCTGAATAAATTTTGGTTTGACTATATACACTCACCAATAATATGTATATGTAAACGTTTATGTTTGATGCAATTCATCAGTGCTGTGAAATCAATTAATTGCAATTAATCTCATCTAACCTAAGAGTTTGTAAATATACACTCACCGGCCACTTTATTAGGTACACCTGTCCAACTGCTCGTTAACACTTAATTTCTAAGCAGCCAATCACATGGCGGCAACTCAGTGCATTTACGCATGTAGACATGGTCAAGACAAATCTCCTGCAGTTCAAACTCGAGCATCAGTATGGGGAAGAAAGGTGATTTGAGTGACTTTGAACGGGGGCATGATTGTTGGTGCCAGAAGGGCTGGTCTGAGTATTTTCAGAAACTGCTAATCTACTGGGATTTTCACGCACAACCATCTCTAGGGTTTACAGAGAGATGGTCCGAAAAGAGAAAACATCCAGTGAGCGGCAGTTCTGTGGGCGGAAATGCCTTGTTGATGCCAGAGGTCAGAGGAGAATGGCCAGACTGGTTTGAGCTGATAGAAGGGCAACAGTGACTCAAATAACCACCCGTTACAACCAAGGTGGGCAGAAGAGCATCTCTGAACGCACAGTACGTGGAACTTTGAGGCAGATGGGCTACAGCAGCAGAAGACCACACCGGGTGCCACTCCTTTCAGCTAAGAACAGGAAACTGAGGCTATAATTTGCACAAGCTCATCGAAATTGGACAATAGAAGATTGGAAAAACGTTGCCTGGTCTGATGAGTCTCGAATTTCTGCTGCGACATTCGAATGGTAGGGTCAGAATTTGGCGTCTACAACATGAAAGCATGGATCCATCCTGCCTTGTATGACGGTTCAGGCTGGTGGTGGTGCGTGTCATGGTGTGGGGAATATTTTCTTGGCACTCTTTGGGCCCCTTGGTACCAATTGAGCATCGATCTGAACACCACAGCCTACCTGAGTATTGTTGCTGACCATGTCCATCCCTTTATGACCACAATGTACCCAACTTCTGATGGCTACTTTTAGCAGGATAATGTGCCATGTCATAAAGCTGGAATCATTCTCCAGACTGGTTTCTTGAACATGACAATGAGTTCGCTGTACTCAAATGGCCTCCACAGTACACCAGATCTCAATCCATTAGAGCATCTTTGGGATGTGGTGAGAACGGAAGATTCGCATCATGGATGTGCAGCCGACAAATCTGCGGCAACTGTGTGCATGCCATCATGTCAATATGGACCAAACTCCCTGAGGAATGCTTCCAGCACCTTGTTGAATCTATGCCACGAAGAATTGAGGCAGTTCTGAAGGCAAAGGGGGTCCAACCCGTTACTGTAGCATGGGGTACCTGATGTAAAGTGGCCGGTGAGTGTATGCGTGCACATATACATAGGGCTATCAATGGCTTACCTTTTTAACCGCATTCTTTATTTAGCTTGTTTTAATAAATAATATTTTAAATTGTAATACGATTTCACAATTACTGTTTTTATTCTGTATTTTTGATCAAATAAATGCAGGCCTTGATGAGCATAAGAGACTTCTTTCAAAAATGTTAAAAATAGTAATGTTTCCAAACTTTTGACAGATGCGATTAATTGATTTGAAAGCACTAATATCATATATATTAAAGTAATATCCACTGAAATATTTGTACCAGCCATCGATAAAGCAGAAAAAAGACTTACAAGCAGCTTTTCCTCTAGATAACATCGGAATATCCAGGAAATGGGCTTCATACTCTGCTAGATTCAAGCTTACCAATTCGGCAGCCTTTACCCCCCAAAAAAAGAAAAAAAAATTAAACGTTTTAACATGTATAAACAGCAAACGAAAATAAACAAATAAAATAAATGAATATAAATGGAAATAAATTGATGAATGAATGAATAAATTATTGAGTGAATAAGGATATATATATATATATATATATATATATATATATATATATATGTATATATATATATGTGTATATATATATATATATATATATATATATATATATATGTATATGTATATATATATGTATATATATATATATATATATATGTGGGTTTTACCTTTCCCAGGCCTGCTATCATTGCTGTGTTCTCAGTTCTGAGAAATAAAAAGATAACCACAGTATTGATTTCAGAGTCGGTAACACTTATTTTAATTCTGTTCAATCATTCATCACCCATACATGAAACCACATCTCACAATCAACCATGTCATACCCTGGCCTGAAGTTGCGCTCTTGTCCTCCTCCAAAAAGCAGAGGGTAAACAGGGGATGTGGTTCCCAGGACCATTCGCGAACAAAGCACCGATTCGAGGGCCATAAAACTAGAACACAGCATCAACAGGGATTGTGAGCTCTAATTTTCTTCGCTTAGAGAGAGATGAGATATCAACAGCGTCTCTTGTTACCTACCTTGTGTCCTACAATGGTAATGTAGTCCACTCCCAGCTCGTGTGCATCCACTCGTATCTTTCGAATACCCTGGGCTGCATCAGTGTGCAGGAGGATTCTGGAAGCCAATGTAGCCCTCTGTTTGTTTACATCCTTCACACTCTGACAAATATCCTTAATTGGCTGTTGAAGGGAAAATCTCATCAGTGCTTATGCTAAATCATGGCACAAAAAAATCTACAGTATTATGTTCATTAGCACAGCAAAACTTAACTGGTCATACTACATCTACAATGTAAGTTACTCTTTAACATAATGTTTATAAAAACTTGTTTTTAAAAGCAATTTTACACTTACAATAATGCCTTGTCTCAAAGGCCAAAACAAAGCCATGTTATATTGTTTAACTATGAAATAGTTTTGACACACTGCAGTCAATGCAACACACTCACCATAATGATGCCCGTCTCATTATTGGCCAGCATGATCGACACTAAGCAAGTGGTGGGACGAGATCGCTGCAACTACATCCTCAACCTCTACCCGTCCCGTCACCTTGGAAACGGGCACAAATGTGACATCTACAACGGAATCCAATAGGTCCAATCAGAGCACAAATATCTTGTGTTTATACATATTCATATTTTTATACAGATAGCATTAGACATATGTTGGATGCAATATTATCAGTTATAGTAGACCATTGAGGTAATGTCCACTTCCTCAAGTTAAACCTTTAGAGAACAAAGTCTCCATTTGAAGTCTTCAGTCCTGCTAACTAACCTGCTTTGCACTCTTTTAGCAAGTGTTTAGCTGTGAGTTTGATGGAGTCATGCTCCACATTAGAGATGATAATATGAGGTAAGGAGCCTCTTCCATTCAGCTGCTGGCTGTTCATGCCTCCCTCTGCAGAAGTCTTGCTCTTCCTGAAGTGCTCCACAGCTGTGTGAAATACCAGATTATTGGCCTGAAAGTCCAGGGAGAAAAAGAGAGCTAAATAAAGATAAAGTGGAATCATTTCTTCTGAATACCTGAATTTCTTTTATGTACTGTATTCAATGCACCAAACACAAGTGCCATGCATCATTAGGATTACCACAGAAGCGTTATGGATAGTGTTTCAGTTGTAAAGGGTTGTTCAAACCAAACACAAATGTTCGGTCCACAAGTAAAATAACTCAGCTTCCGGCCAAAAGAACATAAGGATTCCACTTAAAGGTACTATATGCAGGATATTTGCAGAAAAATTATCCAAACAAACACTAGACCAATGTTATATATTTTGTGGGGCCGGGAACTTTAACGCATTAATTAAAGTTAATTAATTAAAGACTTTAACACATTAATTAATTACTAGGGTTGGATATCAAGAATCGAAGTATCCGATTGGAACCAGGGACTAACTTTTAGTTTTTCCCGAAATCGTTAAAAAGTAAAAATTTTGATTCCTAGTTTCGATATTCACAGTCCGCCGACCGGAAGAAGAAACCGCTGAACAACACCAACAAATACAGCGTCTACCAGAAGTTTTGGCATAACCCACGACATGAACATGATGTAGCTTACGTCGGTGGTCCAAAGTGTGGCTTCACTTTCTAAAATAACGAAATCTCTGCAAAATTCAACATTTGTGACAAAAGGAGTATTTGTGACAGAAGGAGTATTTCCTTTAAAAAGACCGTTGGTTAGCAAGGTTAGCTGAACTTTTTGACCCTGCCTCTTGAAAGAATCGGAATCGAGAATCGTTCTGGAACCGGAATCGAAACAAGGAATCGGAATCAGAATCGTTCAAATTCAAACGATACCCAACCTGATCTAATTACACAAAAAATTAACGCATTTCAATCGCACATATTTTTCCACCGCGGAACATTTCTCACTGAACACCCGCCAAATGCGGGTGGATTTCACGCAGTCATTCCCACTAGCCACTTTGGCGTGTTAAAATTGTAGTCTTGTCAAAAGACATCTGACATAACAAACGAATTGCACGACATTAGACACATGGAGATTAAATTTGCGGGCTGGCCGTCAGACTGAGGGCTGTTTTAGTCTGCCCTTAATTGTCAATTTAATGTGATGATAGCCTTCTTTTTTAATAGCAGGAGAATCCAGAACATAGGCGCGTCTCAAACTGTCCTGCCAGTGCACTGCGCGAGGGTGCGTGCGCCAAATATGACATCCAGACTTTTGTCAAACAATCATCACACGCGACTGTACGCGGCACACACACGTCAACACAGCGTTCAGTCAGTTTGTGAGTGTGCGTGGCCGATAAAAAAAATAAAAGAAAAATAATCTTCATGATTAAGGGACACGGTGTAACTACTAGCAGGGCTACCCTTATGTCACGTCATATATCACAACTACCTTTACTGAGTTAATTCTTATATTTTAATCAAATTAATCATGCCATGAAAGAAAGCAGGAGATGCATTTGTGGGAATAATCTGGGCAATAAAGATGTAGGCCTATACTTGTTTCAGGTGGACATATCTCCAGTTACTCAGAGCTTCATGATGATAATTATTAAATCTCTCTTTGAGAAATGCCGATGCAAAACAAACAATTCCAAAAGTCCCAAAACTGCCATATAGGCCTATATAAAGTTGTAATCCTGTTGCCTTAATTGTGGATTTTTTTCTTAGAGAGAATGATATTCTTTGCTCATTGTTCTACTAATGCAGATAATTATCTCTACTCTATTGCAGTATTTACTGCTGTAAAAAAAAAAAGATGCAGCACTTTTATATAAAATTTATTTATGTGTTTATCTTAATAGACAACATGTTTTCAAAAAATGAGCTTTACAACCTTATAGAGCTAATGATAAAATTATTAAATTTTCAGCACATTTTCAAGCCCCATTTAAAACGTGGCTAGTAAAAGTGCTGTGTGGCTAGTAATTTTTGGAAAACCACTAGCCACATTGGCTACTAGTGAGCACAAAGAAGTTAATGTCAAGCACTGGATGGAAGCGTCATTAAGAGCAGGGTTGTGTGCAAGCTATGCAACAAGAATCGCATATCACATCGACCCTCAAGTTTCACCTCAATGCAAAACACTATAGGCCCCGTTCACACCGCAAGTCTTAATGCTCAATTTGTCTGATTATTTGCTCAGATCCGATTTTCTGGGTTTGGCTGTTCACATCACCTTTTAAAATGTGGCCTATATCTGATTCCAATGTGAACTGTTTGCATGTTTCAGAACTAACCCGCATGCGCAAAAGAACAACAATGGCATCATTATGCAGCACACTGTTGCACTAATGTTCGCGTGGTTATGGAGGAAGTAAGCATTTCACGCTTTTATTTCTAAATGTCTGTGTAATGGAAGCTGTAGAATTAAGGAGCAGGTGATGATGAGGAGAAGAATGAAGAGAAAGAAAGCAATATTGGCTATTTTTTAATTAGCCCATATATTAATTGAGGTACAAACACCTCACTCTCACTCCATCCACTGTTCTCCATAATTCAAGTTTTTAATGTTACTGTCTGTGTCTGTTGTGTCTAGTGCTTCTTGCCGGCACATAATTGTGTTAAATGTTGATGTAGATTGACGTCAGAGTCGCATTAAATCCGCTTTGGTTGTTCACACTGCGGACACATTGAAAAAATATCTGATCTGTATCTGATTCAGGACTACATATGAATGTGGTCTAAATCTGATTTCAAAAGATCAGATTTGGGCCACTTTTGTCTGCAGTGTGAACGGGGCCATAGTCTGCTGGACTTGGTTGAACAAAAATAAACAATATTTTGTTGCTTAAGCTTATGTATTCAGTCATTATTCAATGGTATACTAAAAATCAATTTGAAAAAAAAAAAAATCTTCTCACTGTTCTTAGTCCAAATATTTATGTGATTAAAACGCGATTAATTTTGATTAATTAATTACAAAGCCTCTAATTAATTAGATTTTTTTTTTATAAAGTCCGGGCCCTAATATTTTGTTTCAGTTGATTACTTACAGTATCCCAAATGTTGCCAACTATTTGTAAATCGTGAGAAAATTTCGATTTCAACCAAAGAAACAGGGCGTGTGAGGAGGGATGAGGAGTCACCAGTCAATGGCGTCATTTCCGAGTTACCCTTGGTTTCCGCCAGGTTTGACCTCGGTACTGCAATAGTAACCATGGCTACAGACGTTGACAACTGGGGTCGGTTATGCCCGTTATGCCTAGAAGGATGCCCACGCTGTTGTTGATTTGTTCAAACATTATGGACCATGGCAAGCAGACTTTGAGACAAAAAGAGGACTAAAACGAAGATCAACATCTTTTGAGATATCGAGAGCTCCATGTCCGCAACTAAAGCCAAGTTCACACTACAAGATTTTAAGGCCGATTGAAGCCCGATTTGCAAATCGCTGAGCTCGACCGACAGGTGCAGGTCTTATTGCGTGCGAATACGCGGGCGATAAACGCTTGCCAATATGTTCTTCAAAAGAGCCAACAACACTGCGAAGACACTTGCAGACGCCTCGCAGATGCGTTGCCGAAGCCCAGAAAAATATCTAGCATGCTCGATATCCAGAGCCGTCGCGCGACTCAACCTCAGTGACGTCATGAGCTACAGCCAATCATAGCAAGGCATGGGCTTGAGGTCACCGGGTAAAACTGTTGACTAAATAATTCTTCAGAGCAAATCATTGCGCAAACAGTGGTGCAACACTAGTTTTTGTCTGACGTCCATATTCAGCATGTTATGTTCTTCTCTTCTTCACTGGGTATTGGCACACGTGCTGTGTCCGTCATTTCTGGTTAGTTTTACTGCGTGGTTTTTTCGTGGCAAAACGGTGGTTTGTAGACAAGATAGAATTGTTGAGTGACAGTGACAGAGTTGTTGTCAACTCAGTTAATTATTTGTGATTATCTTCAGGATTCAGCAATTTACCATGGTAATCTGAAATCAGGAGGTGTGAGACAAGGCTTAAAGGGGATTCTCACTTTTTTGAAATAGGTTCATTTCTACGATATCCCCCAGAGTTTAAACAAGTGCAACTTAACCCGTTTTCGAACTCACACTTAGGATATGATTTTCTCAAATATTAGAAGAATATCAGGTGAGCAGACAGTTTTATGGTCTCAATTGACTTCCATGAGTATATTTTTTCCTACTGATGGAAATCGATGTAGGAGACCAGAAAGCTATATCATGGTTACTGAATATTCTTCTAAATATCGGAAAATCGGCCAAATGGATTTAAAAGGCAATTGAACTTAACTGTTTAACTCTGGGGAATTCTGAAAATGAGCCTATTTCCAAAAAAGTGGAGTATCCCTTTAACTTTGACTTGACAGAGATGTGGGTGTTGCATGTTACTTTATTAAACAGGTGAGCAAATGTACATAAAACTTATCAATTGTTATGTAGTTCAACATAATGAAGAGTTAGAATATGTCTATATGCTATTAACTCTAATCTAGCTGTTAATCTAGCTTAGTCTTATACAGCCAACAAACAACCTAACTAACAACATTCCCCCCACAAATGTCATTGAGTTTGATAGTGAAAACTGTTAGAGCAAGTGAAGCAGTTTCATTAATCTAATAAACTGACACTGTGCAAGTTTTAATTCAACAATAGCGTGTAGTTCGGTTAAATTGTCCGTATGTCCGTATCTCTTTCATATTTGCGGACTCAAATTGCGTGTGGCGCTGGTATACAGTATATCTAGCAATCGCTCCCTGCTTCACACCACAGTCATGTTAAAAACATCAATGTATTCACTCATCCATAAAAGATCCATCAACTTGAAGGAAAGATCCATAATTGACCCTTTGCTAAGCCACGCCCAAAAACCACCACTGGCCAATCGTGTCTTAGCAATTCGTAACTATGCGTGGGAGGTCTGGCAAGCTTTCGAGCGAGGGAACATGCTGAAGCATTGTGCTTATGGATTGTGCAAATCTGATACCGGTATCCTAAAGTTTGGACGCGGGAGAGGAATAGTTTTCCTTCCAGAAAATCTAAAAGCCAAGGGGAGAAATGATGGGCGTGATCAAGCAGTGTGGGAGACCGCTATCCGGTAAATGTTGAAATAATAAACAAAAACACCTAAGTTAATGCTTGGAAATATTGACGGTTCTTTGGTCATAATGATATAACGTAAAATAAGATGATTAAAGACAAGACAAAGGCTGACTGACACACTTTAAAATATATTTCAGCATTTTGTTAATCGACATCTACGTAACGTTACCTCTGACTACAGTTACTTTAACCCAATTCGATCGCGGCTCTCTCGGTATTAGTTTTGTTCCACAAGATTTATGGATAAAATGTTTGATTTATAATTATTAGGATTTTCACATACCCTGCTGTGTATGAACATAGCTGTTCCTCAATTTGTGTGTTTCCCATTTGAATGTTCAGCATATGAGACAATAACAATGAACGATTAGGCTTTAGCTTCAATTTTTAAGAAATTATTCTTTAATCGGTTGCATATTATATCGTGAATATATCCCTCGAATGCATACTGTAGTGCCTTTTGTCTCGCTCTCTCAGATATTTCACTTTTTCGCGAAATGACTAATTATCTCATTGGGAATGTCTGACACCGGTGCAGACACACTGTAATAGATGTGCCAGCCGCGAAAGCTTGACAGGCGTAGCAACAGTAACTAGGGAGGGCGGGGCTTAGCGAAGGGTCAATTCCACTTATTGCGGAATATACATCTTTGTTATTGTAAGAGGTTAGCAACCCCTGGTGGTGAAAAATCTTGCATGTTGTACTTTTAAGATACTAAGTACTTTTTACACTAAGCCATAACACACAACGCTACTTCTGACATCACAAGTTTTGTAAGTTGCGCATTAGGGCAAGTAGACTGCGTATGGCCGTTTGGACAGAAGCTAGAATTTTACTTTGTTACGTGTTAAATATTAATATTTTTCTTACACAAAAATGCAGCGTTTTGCTTCAGAAGGCTTTTATTAACCCCCCGGAGCCATGTGAAGTTTTTATGACAGATGGATGCACGTTTTGAGCTTCAATCGGTTTGTTGCAATCCACTGCCATTATAAAACTAGGAAAAGCCAGGATATTTTTTAATATAACTCTGATTGTATTTGTCTGAAAGAAGAAAGTCATATACACCTGGATGGCTTGAGAGTGAGTAAATCATGGGCTAATTTTCATTTTAAAGTGAACTAATCCTTTAAGGCCAAAGTATACTTTCTTTTTTTTTGTATGAAAACATACACCGTCCCGAGTGCAGCCCAATTGGAAAAATGAGTCGTTGTATGAATTATTTGGGAGTCGGTGAGCAAATCCAGTAAAAATACATGCATATTATAAGACAACAAAAGTGTTTTTTTGTCATTGCATTCATGTAAAGCTGTTATTGGGGACTCCCAGAACAATATTAGGAACATTTTAAATGCCATAATAGTTGCCCTTTAACAGCTGTCACTTTAGCATGAGGCTAGTAGCATAGCATTAGCACCTAAGCTCCCACATCTTGCCTTTTTGCCCATTTTATTTTATCCGGTAGTGACGAGAGGCGACACGGTGCCAAGATGGTGATGGTCTGCGACGCCCAGTTTAGGCTTCAAAAATGCTCTTCAGAAACCTATGTAACCTACCTATTTTTTTTAACAGTCTATGGTGCAGTCACATTAATAAAATTGATGCTCATGTGAGACTCCCAATCATGGAGATTCATATTGAAATGACTGGTTTTAAAAAATTTCGCAATGCAACTGTAAATGTGACCGCACCTGTATCGGGTTTTAGAACAGAGCTACAACAGAAATGAAATTGCAGAAAAAAAGATTCATTAAAAAGTCTTTTTTACTCACTATAATTATTGATTTCATGAAATGTGAATTACCCATATGAAACCGCTTTTAAGGCCTTCAATATTGTGCTACCACAAAGAAGGAAAGAAGAACATTTGCTAAATTCTGTTTGAACTGTGCTCTTGAAACCCTCACCTCAGTTCCTCCTGAAGTAAAAATAATGTCTGCTGCTTTTCCACCAACCATCCTTGCAATGGTGTCTCTGGAATGGTAAATGATGTCTCTGGCATTCAGACCTAGTATTGGTGGAAAACTAGATGAGTATGTGTTTAAGGGATAGTTCTCCCCAAAATGACAAGCTCTGTCATCATTTACAAACCCTCATTGTATTCCAAACCTGTTGGACTTTCTTTATTTAAAAAATGTATCAGTGTTTTTTGCCCATATAATGGAAGTAAATGGAAATCCAAAGATGTTTAGAAAGACGTGAGTGTGAGTAAATGATGAAAGAATTTTAATTTTTAGGTGGACTATCCCTTTAAATGTGATATGTCGGTGCAGTGGTGGTCTGCCATACATCTATCTTTTAGAGCCTCATACCTGGTAGGTAATTACTGCTGGGATTTCCCCATGCATCAATTAAAGCATCAGTAACGACCTTGATCACCTCTGGATCGACTGGTGTGGTGGCGTTGTAATCCATGTATATTCTGCAGCAGACAAATCTGTTTTAAAAATACATTCTGGAGCATGTGGCTTATTGAATGTGAATGACTTCGTCCAGTCTAAGACTGATATTGGCATATTCATCATTACCTGTCTGGCCCATCAGCCACACCATGATGATCCAGGTCAGATACACAATGATGTGTTAAGGTTCCCCATAAATTATGATCCAGGATGACAGGGGTATCAATCTTCTCAGCCATTATCTGGATTACATTGGAGGATAAAAGGAAAAAAATACTTTACATCAGTCTAAACATGCATAGCAATAAAAACCAGCTTTAAAAGTATGACCACTAATGACAAAAACAGTAATACGGGTCATATTTTTACAGTCTATGGTCATAACAAGGCTTGTTGAATCACATAACACACACAAGTTTATTTTTTTCTTGGACAAGCCATGGTTGTAAATACAAGGTTGACATTTAATCTAAATTAAGTTTCATGCAACACAAAAACGCGCAAATCATTTATTGCGCTTTCATTCAAACTGTGAGACTGCTGGTCGAGTCACATTACTGCATGTTGTCTGACAGCTGCTCCTTAAACTGCCTTTATAGTCGCTTTACAAGAACCGTCACTGAGATAACTAACGTTACTGATAAACCTGATTAACCTATGTAATTATATACCATTTCCTGACCTTTTTATGCTTAAGCGTATGTCCTCCTGACTCCTGTCAATGATTCACGGTTAAACTGGTGATACGGCAGATCGTAGCACGTTGCACTTTGAACCGGAAACGCATTTCTCTACTGTTTCTCTACTACAGCGAAGGCTGGTTCATGAAATATTCATCAAATCGTGCTGTTAAAGGTCTCGTCCCTCTGGTCCCGTCGTGTAGGCTAACGCGACTTTCTCTGCTAACGCTAATAGCTGGTAGTAGTAGTAGTAATAATAAGCCAAAGCCCTCATTGTTCGTGGTACGTCACGTCATTAATATTCATGAACAAAGACTTCGTCGTAGTACCGTTAACATTTTCGTTCATTAGATTTGAGGAAAGACAGAATGGCAAACCGTTTAAACATTTAAGTTTCTTTAAAAACATACTAGTAGGCTACCTAAAGAATAAACACTAAGTTAATACCTAAAGAATGTCTGATACCTATGGAATAGACAGCAACAAAATTGTAGCAGTATGAAAACTACTTCATTTTTAATTTTTTAAAGATCCTAGCCTAAGCAATTAAGGCTGTAACTTGAACATTGGTAGAATTAAAGGATTATGGGATTTAGGTGGACATTAGACGGGATTTCAGGGGATAAAGGAAAATAAACAAGAGCTGTAAAGGTAGTTAGGTCTTGTAGCCTAGTTGAGTGACCCATTTGCAAATGAGATTTAAAAGAAAATGTCACAATGAGAACTGACCTTACAAAAGATAAATGACTGACTGGCTATATAGCCAATCAAATAATGGTGTTGAGAAGCCTTGTTTCCAGTATACAAACTGTATGGCATATTCTGGTAAAAGGCGTTGTTGTGGTATTTGTAATTAAGACAGGCATCTACAGTAGAGTGGCTAGTTAATGGTAAATTGCTTGTTTTCTTTTCAAAATCAATCAGTAATGCCAGCATTGAATCAGACTTGTCATTCTTTATGACATTGACCTTCTTTAATTTCAGAATATATATATATAAAAGGGTAATTGCGACAAGTTTAAAAAATATCTTAATTTTGAGTTTATAGCTCACAATTATGACTTTATTCTCACAATTGTGAGTTTATATTTCAACAGGCTTCCATCTTGAAATTAGATAAGAGTGGTGCAGGTATGATGTCAGAACCTAGAAGTCTAATTCGTGGCTGGTTCCTAGCTTAAACATTTTCCTTTGGGGTTTTTCAATTTATGAGTAAAATAGAGTTTTTGGATTAACATAACTTGACGACACTTTGACATTTTGTCCTACAGCGTACACTGCATAGCCACTCTCAGAAAAAAGGTACAAAAGCTGTCACTGGGGCTGTAGCTTTTCAAAAGGTAAACTTTTGTCCATTTTAGGTGCTAATATGTACATTTAGGTGCTAATATGTACATTTAAAGTGTTAATATGTACATTTTATGTGCTTATATGTCCATTTCATAAGCTAATATGTCAATTTCAGGAGCTAATATGTACATTTTAGGTCCTAATGTACATTTTAAGTGGTAATATGTACATTTAGGTGCTAATATGTACATTTTATGTGCTTATATGTCCATTTCATAAGCTAATATGTCAATTTCAGGAGCTAATATGTAAATTTTAGGTCCTAATATGTACATTTTAGGTCCTAATATGTACATTTTAAGTGGAAATATGTACATTTTAGGTGCTAATATGTACATTTTAGGTGCTAATATGTACCACTAAGGTACCAATATGCCGCCTTTGGGTCCAAAAGTGTACCTTTTGAGAAGGTACAGCCCCAGTGACAGCTTTTGTACCTTTTTTTCTGAGAGTGTACACTACACATTTACACCCCAGGCTGGTTTATCTAGTTACTTTTCAAAAATTGTTCTGTCAGTAGAACAGAACTGTTATATTTTTTTCTATGGGTGCGAGTAATTTTTGTTGCACAAAATGACAAAGTATACCACAGTAATTGAAAAACCCTATATACCTCATAGGAAAATCTCAAAGGAACCAACGGCGAATTAGGCTTCTGGGTTCTGACGTCATAAGGCAAATTCACACCTAATAGACAAACGCTAACAAACATGTTTTGGTTGGATCAGTGTTGTGAATTGGACCACTGCACCACTTATTCAACAAGTTTTCCTATTTTCTCATGCATAAAACAGAAATCATGTTTCAAAAATCAATAAACACACCCAAAAGACAAAGTCATTCGTAGTGTTGCATAAGTTCCACATTTATTTCATATCTGACAATGTGTTAAGTGTACACAAACATTTGACTCATAATTCCAACACTCAGAAAGAGACACTGAACTACTGCCCACTGAAGATGGTACAAACCGGTTACAACTGCATATTACACCATTCACAGCAATCATGTTTATATACAAGGCAAGTAAAACTGCGAAAACGACAGAAAAAGAATGCTCATGAATGGAGTCTGTGCAGAAGAGGCGAATGGAAGCACACAGATATTTGGTGTCGATTATGAGAACTGATTCATTCTTATACTTTGGGAGGTGGAAAAATGGATGCAATGTTTTTAGCATGGAAACATGATAATGCGATGTTTTATGGAAATTGCCAGTAGAAATGGTATAGGACAGGCTATAACATGTACAATCCAGCTCTCTGCATTACTTTCTACAAGGTGCACAGACAAAAACTAAGACAATTTACATTTGCTTGTACAGTATGTACTAAAACAGAAAGTGATTAGTTGAACTATATATATTTTTAAATAATTTTATTGACACACCTGCTATTACTATTAACATATGCACTTGTTTATAAATGTAGTGGCATTGTTCATATTTACTCTGACCTGGTCATGAAAGTAAAGTGAAGCTGATTGACATACAGTGTATGGAAAAAGAAAAAGGTGCATGAACAGAGACCCTTCAGGGTTTGAGGAGCATATCAGGGATATGCTTTCTGCTTTTACTCACAGAAACAGAATACCACCCTAACACCCATATTAGTAACAGATTTTTTGGAATTAGAAGTGTAGAATTCATAGACATATCAACGCTTTCAGTAGAGGTTTGTTCAGGGTTTCAGATTCTTGCTGTACTGAGCATGTGCTGTAGGTTGGCTGGCCTCAGTCATACACATGTGCCTGAATCGTACTGCCCTGGAGGAACCTCGGGTGATTTGCAAACAATTGATCTATGCACTAAACATGCAAGTATGGGTGAAAGGCTTGAGTTAGTCAGGCAACTTGAAGGATCATCCAATCATCTGACATTATAAGCCATCTGGAAAGCATGAGCTCTGCTCCAGAAACTACCTAAGTCAAGCCCAGCAAACACAGAACGTTCCCCTGACGTTCCCAAATGGTCCCATGAGGTTATTTTTTTGGGAAGAACGTTATAGGAATGTTCCATGTAGGTTATTTTTAGGTTTCATTTTTATAACGTAAGAAGAATGTTTCCGCGAACGTTCCCTTAACCTTAAGGGAAAGTTCTAGGAACGCTCTGGGAACCAAAAACTAACGTTCTCAGAATGTTCCCAGAACCTCAATTTGTTTGCTGGGAGGTGTGGCCCACAGGACTCCGGAAAAAGTGTCTAAATCACAGCTGCTGGTATTATATTACTCAAATGTTGTTTCATATTCCATAGTTCGGCTGAAATTGAACAACTGATCAGCGAACTCAGTTCAGATGGCTTCCTGTTTCTGAGGGTGTTTGCCTATTGGAAATAAGCACAACAATCCGTGCCGAGATAAATTTAAAACCAAAAAATGGTGTTGCCATCTATCAGCTCGTCACATATCTTATATGATTGTAATCACAAAAAAATAGGACCAAAATTATGTTTGGAACAATAGAAGGGCTTATTTCTGGAGTCCATGATGAAAACCTACAATGAAAAAATGTTTCTGGGTGAATAAGTAGATTTGAAGAGTTCAGATGCAAAAGCCTCTAAGTGCCATTTGAAAATTTCTTCTAAAATGGCAATTTTTAAGAAAGTTTGTATGTTTAAGTTCAGTAATTTCATTTAAATGACAATTAATAGGTAATCTTCATTGCCATTTAAGTGAAATTACTGAACTTAAATGTACAAGCTTGATAAAAATGATCATTTTAGAAGAAAATTTCAAATTGGCACTTAAGAGGCTTTTGCATCTGAACTCTTCATTTGTTTTGTTAATTGGCAAGTAAAATCAGTTGAGGAAAAAAATTATTTACACCATCTACAGTAGATATGCTTATAAATCTCAAAACTTAGTCATATGTTGGGCATGTGCAATATGAAAACTATCTAAAAACGAATTAAAACTGATTTTGCCTGTGCACAAGAATGATTACACACAAAAAGGGTGGTACTGAAAGTGGATGATGGAAATTGTAAAACAAAAGCGGAGTAGATGATGCAAGAGGCACAAATCATATCTCATCACTCTCTGGGGTGAGTATATAAAATTCCATCAGTACTGTACATTTCATTTGTTCTAACAAACTTCTAAACCTTCCATTTTCTAAAACTGACCACTGTACAAACACTCATGTAGGATTCTGGGCAATAATGATCATTTTTCTCTACCTGAAAAAAAAAAGTTTTTCTTAAGCAAAACTAGGTAACATCTAAAAAGTAAAATTCAAGTAATCTACATGTTATAGCAGCTATCCCAGCATTCACTTCTAACCTGTTCCCCAAATGCATTTCGTCATGTTGGGGGAATGAGAGCTTAGTCAACTCATGATAAAAAAATGTGTCATTTGCAGAAATTGCACTGTACTTCTTCAAAAAATATTACAGTCTTTGTCAATAAATACATGCTGAAATAAATAAAAACATGTTAAATAAATACCTAACTAGATAAGACTTTAATAGAAATTGTAAAAATAAATTAGACAGATATAAGATAATTTGGGGATACCGATCATTTCTTATATAAAATATTAGACTGGATTATGATACATTTTAGATAAATCTACTGACCAGTACTCCAACAAAAATAGGCCAAATCTTTATAATGGTCCTCATACAGAGAATTTTCCATTGCCAAATTTTTCCTGATTATTTTGAAAACTGCATTTCAAGGCCTTACAAGGGAGACATTATAGAGGTATATGAGTATTTATGGTGGGCTGTACTGTGTCCAAGAACTGCACTTAAAGAGAGTAAGAGCGTAATATGATGTGATTCATCTGCTCCTTGCTAAGAACTGCTTATCATTGATCAATTCTATCTTCCATAGCCAAGAGATAAATAAACACATGGTCTGCTGACTTAAATACCGACCAGCTTTAAACCCACAGACTTGCAAGTCGAGTAGCACAATAAGGCCATGGGATCCTCAAGATATGGATGTCACTCTTCCCAGTACCAAATTTAGATGTGTTTGCATGAGCTGGCAGCTTCAGAATTGTCAAACTTTCTAAAATGTTGCTGAAGACTACATTAGCATACTATCTCCAACCCAAAAAAGTAGTTAGCCTGTTCTGTTGGTGCTATAAGTTGAATATTTAGGCCACTGTAAATGCACAACAAAGGGGCCTTTAAGATACAGGTGCACAGTTGGTGCTAGTGTGGGCAGGTGCAGGTACACACATGAAGGAAACAGAGGGTCAGAGAGTTGATTGAGCACAGAAACTGGGGGATCTGTCAGTAGATCTATTTACAAGTATAGTCCTTAGTGTTTTTTGTCCTCGAAGAGATACACGTGGTGGGCTCAAAACCTCATCTGCCCGGCTCTTCTTCTAGACAGTTTAGACCTGTCGGGAAGAAGACAATTGAACAAATATTGGCATTTAAGGTCTTTTTGTGCGTGTGTGTAAGAGTTAGATATGTGCTCCACTGTACCTGATAGATCCAGCAAGCAAAGGGTTGAAGGCATACAGCCAGTCATGCATCTCCTTGTCATTACTGGCTTGAAGGAGTATCCCACGATGCTCTGTGCATACCGCAAACGTGTAGGGGGTCTGCAGTTCAGACAGACATTGGGTTACACAGTTCAGCTGATTTACTTAAAGAACAGAAAATAGGCCATGAGACGGGACCCCACATTTGGCCTACCGGTACCATTTTGAGGATTTAAATGGGATTAAATGAGGGATTAAATTTTCATGAAGGTACACATCTCTAGTGTTGGAAAATGTGTGATAGCATCCAATCCATGGTAGTTTTCATTTGAAATCAACACTTATATCATCCTACCTCAAGGTAAGGTGTCCAGTGACTACAAGAGAGAAAATACATATTTACCGAGACTGAAATACAGAGAAATACCGAGACTGCTTAGTGAAGCATGCCCAAAGAGCTAACTACCAGGCTGCATTATGGAGGAAATGCTTGGAAAGGGACCCAAAAGCACCTAGCCCTGTTGGTCATGGATGGAAGATCGAGTCTGTGGGAGGAGTTGACCAGCTGGTAGTTCAGTGGATGGTTGGCCAACCAGCACCTGAAGCTCTATTAGATTTATTGGCCTGCAACTGTCCAAAGCACTGTGTGTCCACTACTAAATGTGTTTGCGTTGCAAATGGACTCAAGTGCATGGATATGTGAAGGCATCCAGATCAAGCATGTGTTTCAGACACTGATGAAAGTCATGATGACAATGGTGATGAAGTGTCATTCTTACTAGATATGACAAATGTATAATGTGTACTATGCCACAAATCAGAGAGTAAAGTAGTACAGTGGGTTAAAACAATGCATCTTTTAGTAAGAGGTTAAATAGCATTTATTGCATTCTTTGTGTAAAAGGTATAGTTCATTTAATTCCTGTTAAATTTGTTTGTAAATAAATTATTTTGCTCATGTCCCAAAACCTTCTCAATACCAGACTAAACAGTTAATCTTCTCACAAAGCTATAATCTAATATGGTGTGTACTGACCCTACCGCTTACTTTTTTCTCAAAGGCATATACTGTATGTTGGGTTGGAAACCTTTAGCTCTGTTTCTTCTGGCGAACAATTAACCTTTGGTCTAATAAAACTTCGGTACCTAGTCAATCGTTCTCTGAGATTTGTTTTCATGATAATCGAATGTAAAGAGTTTTATCTCTAAAAACTGTTTAGCATATAATGCTAGTACTGGGGGCATTGACTAAGTAAAAAGAAATCGCTAGTTAATACCACTTACAAGGCTCAAAATAGCCCCACACTAACACAGTAACATAATGAGTGTCCATACATGCAAAACGAAGCATTGAGAACTTTGGAAGTGTACAGACCGTTTAATAAGAAGATACGTTATAAAGACAGCTCACTTCATGTATACAGACAGGAGCCATCTTAGAATATAGTCTCGATAAGTCAAACCACGAACGTCATGCTGAGTGAGCTGAACTGTATGAAGTTCAGCGAAATTCTGAACTGTATGAACGGCGTTCGGGAATCGACTTATTGAGACTATTTTTTAAGATGGCTCCTGCTGTGTATACATGAAGTGAACTGTCTCTATAACTAGCATCTTCTTATTAAACGGTCTGTACACTACAAAGTTCTCAATGCTTGATTTTGCATGTATGACACTCATTATGTTACTGTGTTAGTGTGGGCTATTTTGAGCCTTGTTAAGTGGAATAAACTAGCGAATTTATTTTACTTAGTCAATGCCCAGTACTAGCATTATACACTAAACAGTTTTCAAGATGAAAACTCTTTACAGTTGAATTATCATGAAAACAAATCTCAGAGCAGAGATCACTAGGTACCAATGTTTTATTAGACCGAAGGTTTATTGTTCACCGAAGTTCTCCTTTAATAAAGCAAAAATGTGCAAATCTTTGGCATTAGACAGACATTATCATAAAATGCCACCAAGTCAAATATCATTTATCCTTTTTATTGACATATGTTTGAAAATTGTCCTCTGTAACCAAAAACTACCTTGAATCTAATGCTATCACACATTTTTCAAATACAGGGTCATATACCTACACAAAAATCACCATGCGGTTTAATCCCTCAAAATGGTACCAATCAACCCTCTGTCTCACGGCCTAAAATATTTGTAGATGTTTTACCTTCAGCATGGCCTGCTGATCTTCACTGTACTCCACTTGTGCCGAGGACAGGTTAGAGAATGGCCCTTTCCACCGTGTCTCGCTCTGTGTTGTAGATGTAGACGTAAGGTCGGCGCACCACCACATATCTCTTGACCCAGCCATTGCTGTGGGGTTCCAGGAAGTGCAAATAACCTTTCTTTGACACAATTGGGCTGTGGCGATAAAATAGAGTACAGGTTAGAGTCATGTTCCAAACATGTAAATTCATGAAATCTCAGAAATTGACTAAAAATTACCTGACACGGATTTCCTGAATATCTGGCACGAAAGTGTAGGTCCTTGATCTGGACAGTTGAGGAGACTTCTTGCCCTCTGTTTCAGACTCAGGGATGGGGCTGATCGCACGAGATTGAGGTGTTGGGGTACTACACGTATGAGCAGTGAGAATACAGATGTTACATACTACTGTATTAGTTAGATGGTGTTCAGTTAGACTAATATTTCTAAACATGACAATATAGCCTGTACCTGTCAGTGCCCCGGTAGTGGACATTCATTCAAAAGCTTAGCACTCAAAATTGGACATTGCGTTCCCTTTTAGAAGGCAACATTTTTGTAATGTAACACAACTTGGTTAGACATACTTTTTAGGCTTTCTACCATTTTTAGACTCCAAATTATGTAATAAAATTTACATTTATATATATATATATATATAGAATATATATATATATATATATATATATATATATATATATATATATATATATATATATATTCTGGTGACAATATTTGCATTCGCGCAGTGGACCCTCGTGTGCACATAAAAACCAAAGTATACTCTGGCCTTAAGGGTACACTTGCACGACACCAATGTACTAAACAGAAATGTTTTTGGAGTACATGCGACACCATTGTCAAAACGATCCTGGATCCACGAAAACGACTGAAAACGCAAAAAAGTGCATGCTTAAGCCAGTAGTTGGCGATGTCACTTTGTAAAGAAACAATACGCACTACAGACTGAACACATAATACGCATGCTCCAATGGTTTAGTCTAGTTTTTTGTAGTGAGTATACTGTTATATACCAGCACGGATTGAAGACTTAAAATTTTGTGAGTGTGTATATGACAAGAATGAATGACAATAGTTTTATCAAATGAAATGGTAAAATTCTTGTGAAGTGACTCTCATAAAAGCTCTGCAATGAAGTCCAAATGTGTGCATGTCTTCATAGACGCTGAAAAAAACCACGAGTGTCACGCGTGCGTCAGTGTAGTAGAGCACACAATGAGCGCTCATTCACGAAACACACAAAATATGCAGAGTTTAGTCAATGTTGTTATGGATTCTGGATTCCACTATTCGATCCGTGTCGCTGCGTAAAAACACAGACGTCACGGCGGGCGAGGTGAATTTATGAATGAAAGTTCTTTCACAAACGATGTTGTTATGAATCCTCATGCTTTTTAAAAGTGGGTATAAAAATTTCGGAGATCTTAGACATTTACTAGTGGGTATACGACGTATACCCGCTTATAGAATGGTTAGTTTGAATCCTTGATTCTGATTGGTCAAGAGCTGTGCTTTATTCACGATAAAACACGGCTATGACCGTTTCACCCAACGGTTCTATTGATCGCTGCACCACACTGCAGGTTCTATGTTGTTTTTATTTGAGCTTTCATGCATTTTACACATTGGAACGTTGTTGCTGTTCACGCTCAGGGACTATTTTTTCTAGCGGAAGGAAGGCTTTTAGTGATTTTACTTCAAGAAAGTTGCACTAATACATTGTTTTTACTTTAATATTGTGTGGCAACCAGTTTATAAAAGCAATAAGGTACTCAAGGCAAGTTGCTGTATCGTGAATAAGTAACAGCTGAAGGGGTTGCAGGGTTAACAACGCCCTTGCTAACAACGCCCTTCAGCCATTACTTATTCACAATACACAGCCTCTCGTTACCTTATTGCTTACGTATCATGTAGACTACACCACTGGCATGCTCATGGCGTCACAGTTTGCACAATTTCATATTTTTGTGGTTTACACAGAGGCGATAACGGTATCGTTTTCAAAAACTGAAAAACTAGACTTTGAAATCCATTTACAAAGTTTTGTGTTTTCAGGGCCCCAAAACATCGTTGTCTGTGTAACTGACCATCCAAAATGAATAAAAAGTTTTACGTGTAAACACCCCTAAGTCTGATCACATTTTTGCATTTTTTGGTCTGTATTGCATAAATCAGCTTGTTAAAATGATTTTTAATCTCTAAATGGGACAGCAGTCACTATTTACTGACCTGAGATCAGTGCTGTGGCCGTCAGCGTCCCCTCCACAAGAGATGGACATGTGGAGGACGGAGTGAGAGTGTTTTCAACAGACACTGAGGTTGAGTCTTTCAAAAGAGTTACTGACATCTCACTCAACTACAACACAACACAACAGAGAAAAACAGTCATTAAACACAGAACAGAACATCACAAAAAGATATCTTCAGAAATCTTCAGTCTATCACATGACTAAAATCTCATTTCTGTAGGTTTCTGCAAAAATGAAAATTCTGTCAGTATTTACTCACCCTCATGTTGTTTCAAACCTCTATGTGTTTATTTGTTCTGCTGAACACAAAGGAAGATATTTGGAAGAATGTTTTAATCAAACAGATCCCAATCCCCATTGACTACCATAGTAGGAAAAAATACATACGATGGTAGTCTATGGGGAATGAGATCTGTTTGATTAAAACATTCTTCCAAATATCTTCCTTTGTGTTCAGCAGAACAAATAAACACATAGAGGTTTGGAACAACATGAGGGTGAGTAAATACTGGAAGAATTTTCATTTTTGGGTGAACTAACCCTTTAATGTATTGTTGATAAATGACAGAAGGAAAGGTGTAAAAAAGTGTCAAATATTCTTAATATCTTCACCTTGCTCTCACTGGCGCTAACACACACATGGCTGTAGTCCCTGTTAAAGGTGTGGTTAAGCAAACGCAGACACTGTTGGGGATAAACAGAAAAGGGATCATTAAACTGATTGACAAGAGCCTTTTTCTCATGATTTCCTGAAGTGATCTTAATATTAAATTTTTTTTTTTAAATTCAATCAATTTTAAAAAACCTTTGCAGCCAGCTCCTTCTGCCTCTCGTTGGGTGTTTCGGGGCCGGGGCCGGGCTGTGGCCCAGGCCCAGGTGGGTGGATGGGGAAGAGGACTCGGTTAAATCTTCACTCCCGCAGGACAGCAGCGACTCCTGGCCCAGCAGCAGGGTGGACTCCAGCTTCTCCCTAAGGAGGAGGTAGTGTCTAGTTTTCTCCACCTAACATATTGCAGAAGGAAATGAAGTCTCAGATACTCAGCAGAGGCCGCCAATGACACATTCTTGTCATTTCACATTAAAAACCAAATAACTAGATGTTCTCACCTCCTGCAGGAGGCTCAATTTCTCCAGCTCCCACTGATGGTCCAGGATGAGGCTGTCACTGCGGGGCCTCCAGCCAGCCAGGTTCTCCTCCCCTCGCACACACGCCACCGACGTATCCAACACCCTCCTGCGCCGTCTTTGCATTCCTGCACATTCAGGTGTCATTTCAACAGCAGAACCTCCCCTAAAATGTAAACTGCCCAGCATCTCTTACTGTAAATCCTCAGTTATCCAGACTAGTGTCTTACCTGGGCTCCCTGCATCAGCCAGGTGGCACAGACTGAGCTCATACACACCAGTTACACGGTTTCTACGTGTAAAAACATACAACAGAAAACCTTATGGTAACTTCAATTATAAGAGGAACACTGCAAAGGATTCTGCTGTGATTTAAAGAAGGTATACCCTTCAGATGGCCTCAAGGTGCCACTGCTGAAGAGGTTTCTGATGGAGCGAGATGCCGGGAGCTTGGCACGTCTCGTGAGTAGAACACCATGCATAAGTCTTTGGTTATCACTGTGGGCTGTGTGCAATTCTTCATCTGGGAAAAGAAAACAAATGGGAGCTTTTCGATCTAAAATTTCGATCTAAGAACAAGAAACACCTATAGAGCACAACTGTTGGGTTCCAATGAGCTCCAAGGTTGTTCATTGATAGTATGATTCTGTTGAAATCATAAGTCCATGTTATTTAAAGCTACACTGTGTGATTTTTACCCCCATCTAGCGGTGAATTGGTATATGACCATCCAATGAATATTAGTTTCTGTTCCTCTCAATTTCGATTTCGTTTTAACTCCTATGGTGGCCAATGTAGTCCAAGATTAACAGGACTTCCAGTTCAACCTCGTCCATGAGTGTTAACTCAAACGTAAATGCGAAAGGTGAAGCTTGAATTAACGGGTATGTCCCTCTTTGGCTAATGTACTTTCAAGATGGAGGGGCAACATGGCGACCGACATTAGAACCCCAATGGCATATTATACACTCAAGAGAATACTTTATTACTTGAACAAAGTAAATATACATTAATGAGCACATATATTTTTGAAAGAACTAAGTGTTTTAGCTAAGAATAAACAAAAAAATACTTAAAAAAAGAATCAGACAACAAATTGCACCAAAAGAGCTCTAAATCCACTAAATAAGAGTAAAGACTTACATTGTTACAAAAAAAAATTCTTATAAATGCTGTTAAAAATAAATGATTATGAGCTTTCTATTCAATTAAAATCCTGGAAAAAAGGCACGGTTTCCACAAAATATTAAGCAGTTGTTTTCAACATAGATAATGTTTCTTGATCACCAAATCAGCATATTAGAAGGATTTCTGAAGATGACACTAAAAATTCCTAAATAAACACATTTACATTAAGATAAAAACATATGCTGTAATGTCTGTATGATTTATTAAAATAGAAAACAGTAATTTTAAATTGTAATATTTCATAATTCGTTTTTACTGTATCATGATAAAAAAGCAGCCTTGGTGAGCATTAGAGACTTCTTTCAAAAACATTTTAATATATTGTTTCTAGACTTAAAAAGGTTTTGATAACTTCAATTTTTTTGTGTGTTTTTTTTTTGTCTGTGAACAATGAAAGGAGCTATACTTCCAGAACCAAGACAATGACTAAAACTGGGCAGAAACTGTTGTGCTATAAAGCCACAAGGTTTACTGCCTTTTGCCTCTCTTCCACATATGCACTTGATTCACCCATTACAAATGTCATTGGCTGTTTGCTAGATTAAATTATCTGGAACTAAATCATGTAACTAAATAAGTAAATGGCCATGGTTACCTCCAAGTAAGCAGACAGAGTCATGTAGATTTTCTCTCCATAAGGAGTGACACGGTTTAGCAGCAAAGAGTTGTGCATGGATGAATCCCAAGCAGCATCAAAACGGAAGAATGTCCTATGATAGAAAACAGCCTTAAAGACATCATTTCAACATAGACCAAGGTCAATTTAGATATTCTCTTATTAAAGTTAGAAGTTTGTAAATATTAACAGGCTAAATGCATTAACTATGTTAATACATAATAAATAGTGTCTGCTTTTAGGCAAAACAATCACTAAAAGCAATACTAAAATGTTTTTTTTTTTACTTTGTTTTTTTTTACATTTTAAAAGTGTTTAAAAATTGTGACAGACGAACAATATAAATGCATGCAACATAAAACACTTTAGCTTCATCACTAGATATGAATGCCACCACCAATGATTTGCAGAATGATGACAGTTATCAAAAAAAGAGGATAAAAAATATAATTAAAATGATGATGGATGAAAGACGTAACCATTCAAAGAGGGAGACAGGTACAAGTGGACACTTATACCTAGAATCAGTCCCCAAGGAAATGCTTTAGGTGAAAAGGAAAGAATCAATGATAGAATCATAAGACAGTTCAGAGAGGTAAGCTGCGGTATTGAAGCATATACCAAATTTATCTCAATAAGCGATGTAATTGGATCTCCAACTCACATCAGCTTTGTTATGATTTCACAGACTTCCATGAAGTACAACTGAACTAATATTGACCCTAAAGCAATCCCCTTTCATGAGAATAGAATACTATATGAAAACCGTATGGGCTGCCTCTTACACATTATATTCACCTTGTTGAAGTTTAAGCCTACAGTACCCTCCCTCGCTCTGATAAATATAGGTCAGTAACCCACTGAAATGATCACAGATTGGATCCACTTGGCCCTACGCCAGGTAAGGGTCTTAAATCTTGAAATGCCTGAGTCTGAAGTACATGAGAGGGGCCGAGCTTCTCTGAGGTATGTGATAGATTGGGCTTGTGTGCTTTATGTGTTGAGTGTTAAAGTGAATGGACCGGCATGACCCAGGCAGCTTTGTGGCTGTCATTCAGACTTGGAGAAAAAGTGAAAAAGGGACTGGAAATTGATTTGTTGAAGAGATAGGGAGAAAATAATGAAACATGGTGGGGTAAATTTCAAGGGGAACACTGTGGGGAAGGTCTAGACCATCCTACTTAGTCCTAAATGGGATTGTTCATCCAATAATGACAATTTTCTAGACTTTTGCAGTCAGGACAAGTCAATGCTAGTTGCCAAAAGTCAAAGCCAGTTTGCAGATTTTGGGCCATTTGACTTGACAGACTTCACAGATAATTGAGTATGTGTGTATCATGGAACAGACTCTTTTTAATTTCTCATGGGTCCCCTAACGAGGCACGTTTATGTATTCATTGGTTGCATTTGGAATGACTTGAAAGTGATCCTCAGTCGTTTATTGTATAATGCCATGGGGGAAAATGAAGAGACATCTCCTAATAATTGGATAAGTATAAGGAAAGAAAGCCTTGCCTTAAAAGAATTTCTGGTTGTCTGAGAATAGACCCTCCCTTGACGATTGGGAAAATAGTTTATTCACTATCCATTAATTACAAGATTAACTGATCTTTTGATAGCTGTATAATTTTTTTTTTTGATAGCTGAATACTTTCTTTTAGGTAAGTATTACTTTTTTATTTTCAATATTAAATTGGTTGTTTTGCAACAAGGATTATGAAACTAATATTTACAACTTGATGGAGACTTGGCCATGACAGACTTACTAACAGCTTGCGCCAGCACAAACTCACGATTGGCGTTAAAAAAGCACTGTCATGATTTACTAAAGATTAGTGCTGTTTAGGCGTAGACAGGGTTATTTTTGCCACTGACCTTATTGCATATGCAATTGAAGGAGTTTCTATTACAGGGAAGAGTATTTAAATGAATCGCGATGATTTACTAAGGTTTGTACTAGTCAATTTACTGTTATTTGCACCCAAAAAAGCATGTCTTTAACCAAACGCTAATTAGAACTGCTCTTGAGAGATTGCGTTGGATATTATGGAAATGATCTGGCTGCGTCTGTGTTCTTTAATGTGCGTGTCGTCAGTAGATCATGCCCAGAACTTTTTTTTTGCACTCTCACGCTAGTTTGCCTTGTTTAGTAAATATAGGCCAAGTTGCATAAACATAGCCATTATGTTAAAGGGTTAGTTCACCCAAAAATGAGTCATTAATTACTCACCCCTATGCTGTACCAACCCCAGTAAGACCTTCGTTCATCTTCGAAACACAAATGAAGATATTTTTGATTAAATCTGAGAGCTGGATCACTCCTACATAGACTGCCTAAGGGACTGGCACTTGACAGCCCATAAAGTCATTAAAGAAAATGTTTAAATATTCCATGTGCCTACAGGGGCTCAATTATAAGTTTATCAAGCGACGAGACTACTTTTTGTGCGAAAAAACATAAATAACGACTTTATTCGTCTATTCCAATGCTTCCTTATGGACGCATGCGTGAGAACTGAGATGACGACGTTCTTCTTCGACTACTTCTTGTTACCGGCTGCTCACCGCTTAGGAAAGATTACCGCCCCCTACCGTATAAGATGATGATCCATATATAAGGTGCTCCGGATTATAAGGCACACTGTCGTTTTTTGAGAAGATTAAAGGCTTTTAAGTGCGCCTTATAGTGCGAAAAAACAGTAATTGAAAAGCATATGTATACCGTGAATCTTCCTCTGCTTGTAAACAGAAAGTTTTGCGCTTCCAGCTATATCAGCACATCATCTTATACGGTAGGTGCGGTGAGCAGCTGGTAACTCCTAAGCGGTGAGCAGCCGGTAACAAGAAGTAGTCAAAGAAGAACGTCCTCGTATCAGTTCTCGCGCATGCGTCCATAAGGAAGTAATGGATTAGACGAATAAAGTCGTTATTTATGGTTTTTTTTCCACAAAAAGTAGTCTCGTCACTTGATAAACTTATAATTGAGCCGCTGGAGGCACATGGAATATTTAAACATTTTCTTTAATGACTTTATGGGCCAGTCAAGTGCCAGTCCCTTAGGCAGTCTATGGAGGAGTGATACAGCTCTCAGATTTAATCAAAAATATCTTCATTTGTGTTCCGAAGATGAACGAAGGTCTTACAGGGTTAGTACAGCATGGGGGTGAGTAATTAATGACTTAATTTTCATTTTTGGGTGAACTAACCCTTTAACAGTGTCTTAAGAACCAGTATGACCAACTAGCAGTTAGTTAGGGGGAATCAGTCTTACTGTTCGGTATCAAATTAGATCAATGTACGTTTTTATGTAATCAACAAAAAGTTATGAACAGTCTTGAAAAAAAAATGTGATGACTAACTTGTAAGACTAGTCTTTGCAGTTTATGCAACTCAACCCTGGCACTTAGATTCTAGTATCTTGTGGACATGTCTGCAAATGAAAATTCCATATTGATCAACCACTATTATGAATATTTGTGGGACGTGCCTCCTCAATTATAGTTACAGCCCTGCAACTAATGGGAACCTGCTGAGCTGCTGGATCATCTTGGACCATGTACAAACCAGCAACATTCTCAGAAAAACAGTGTCACTGAAATGATACCCTTTCAGAGGGTGCTATTCAATTAAATGTGCACCCTTTAGAGCTAAAAAAGGTACAAAGTTGAAAGAGTGCTATCTCAGTAACAGCTACAATTTATTTCTGAGAGTGTACCACATGGCCTTAAGCTGTTATGATGTGATGAGTCTCAGTTGGGCTCAGGTCTACCAGCTCAGTCAGTTCCCCATCAGTTCCCACATCAAGCACACAAACCAATTTGAACCAGCTTGAAGCCAACTACCATGTTCCAAAACAGCTACTGGACTCACTTGAGTTGGCTTTAGTAGCTTAGGATACAAACACAGTTAGAAGACACCCAGCCACTCATTTCTGACGCTATTGTTAACTCCCACAAAAACAAATAAATCAAGCTCAGCATACCGATCAAGATGAGGGATTGTGAGGACAATTTCCACCTCCCATTTATACACGATAAAAGAGATTTCCTGTTGTTTTACCTTCCCATTCAATTTTTCTTTCCCTTTAATTTTCTTATATCAGCCAGTCCAAACTATAACTCATGTTCTTGGCAAAATATACAGAGGGACATTTCTTTCTAAGTTTATTGGTTCTGCCTGCATTGAGGACCTAAATATATTGAAGATAATGCTTATATGGATTGTTGAGCTGATGCACACTGCCACCCAAACTGCTGGAAATTAAAATTGCTTTCTGTGACAACATTGTGAGGAGGGACATATACTCAACTCCTGGCTATCTCCTGGCTATCACAGTAAGAACTACAGTGGAGGATGTTGGGGTGTGAATAATAATACAGTTAGCCAAGGTGACAAGAGTGTGTACTAAGAATGATATCAAAAACTTTAAGGAATTACGTGAGGATATCGAACCTTCCAAAATTACTACTTATATAAATATAATAAAATGTTCTAAAAACATTTAGATAACATTCACAATAAGGAAACGTTATTTCTGAAAGGTTTTGGGAAGAAATTTGATTATTTTTTATACTAAAACATCCACATTCAGGGGGACATTCCATTTGTATCATTTTACAAACATTATGGTAACGTTAGTTTTTGATTGTTTCGAACATTTTGAAACAAGTAGGCCTACACTCTTAGAAGAAAAGGTTCTATATAGAACCTTAAAAGGTTCTAAAGCGCTACGTATTTGGAACCCCTAAAATGCAATGCATGTGAATGATCACAAAATTCAAGATATGGTGGTTTAAAAATGTAATTAATCAATATCACACGAAGAGTGACATTTCAGTTTTTATCCTCCAAAAATCTGCATGATTAAAATGTGATATTAAGTTACAACAGTTTAATAAACAATAATTTAATAACAACTACAAAATGTTGCAGAATAATGTAATATATGAATGAATAATAGCCTTTAAAGAACCTTTGTGCCAAAAGTGTTCTTTCTTGTCATTACTGAACCTTTATTACCATAAAATGTCCTTTGGAGTTGAGTAAAGAACCCTATGCTACATATATAGAACCCTTTTTTCTAAGAGTGTAGTAAGTATTGAAGTGCAAAAAACATTTGATGAATATCCAATTAAAATATTTCAGAGAAAAAAACATTCCATTAATTATGTCCACTGTAAAAAAATTATATAGGCCTAATCAATAACTTACAATATCATGCTTTTACATTACTTTAAGCAATTTTTCAACCATAACTAATGAACATTCTATTTACCTTACTGGAAAAACATTTGTTCGTAACTTTGAGAGAACCTTACCAGAACATTAGCTAAAGTTCAAGTTTAAAAAAAGCACCTATACTCTGAAAAAAAGTTTCCCAGATAGCCAAGGTACGTCACAAAATATTTTCAAGATTTGTTATCACAACATTATTTCTTTTGTCAAGTCAACTTAAATAATTTATTTAGTTGACATAACTTATTATTTTGAGTTTTTGATGATTAAATCAATCTCCTTCATTGTATTAACTCACTTTTTCCAGTTCAATCAACTGAAAATTAAAGGGATAGTTCACTTTGAAATAAATTTTTGTTTTGTTTTAGCTTACCCAAGGGCATCCAAGATGTAAGTGTCTTTGTTTCCACATTTTCAATTTTGATAGTTTTAGGTCAAACCATTCGTGTCTATCAGTCATATAATGGAGGTCTATGGGGTCCACCTCAAAGAGCATGCACAGAGAAGTCCAGATTAATCATTGGACTTAGGCCAGATTTAGGCCATCCATTACAAATTGATGGCCTAAAACACGAAATGAGCGGTTTGTGTGAGAAAACGAACAGTATTTATATTGTTTTTACCTCTTGTAACCAAGTACCCTGGCCCTCCGATCACTTGGACAAGACTGTGCTTACAAGAGGTAAAAATGATATAAATACTGTTCGTTTTCTTACAAAAAAACGCTTGATTCTTGTCTTAGGCCATCAATGTGTACTTACATTTACGAGTCACTGAATCATGTTTAATCTGGACTGTGCATGCTCTTTGAGGTGGACCCCATAGACCTCCATTATATGACTGATAGACACGAACGGTTTGACCTAAAACTATCAAAATTGAAAAAACTGTGGAAACTAAGACACCTACATCTTGGATGCCCTTGAGGTAAGCTAAAATATATCAAAAATTATTTCAAAGTGAACTATCCCTTTAAGGCAACCAGGTTACTTACTTTTTAAGTTAAACCAACAATATTTTTTTACAACGTAAGAAGTCAGCTAAAGAGCCCTTTACTTGGAAAACATCTGATACAAAGCAGTTTTACATACATTCTTAATCATAAACGTCTTAAAGACATTTTCTAAATGTCAATTTAAAGTCTGACAAGAAATGTCTTATTGCAGATGCAATAAATGCACTTGGCCTATTAATTAACTGTACATTATCTTCCCACCATGTACAGGAATTACAGGTTAAAGGTTTAATACTACACTCTAAAAATGCTGGGCTGCTTTAACCCAACTTTGGGTCAAATATGGACAAACCCAAATGTTGGGTTAAAAATATAATACTAAAAATTTAACCCAGTGGCTGGTTTAGTCCATATTCGACCCAAAGTTGGGTTAAAACAACCCAGCAATTTTTAGAGTGTATACCTCATTATATGTAATTTTACTGTAAAAGAGTAAATAAATGGTGGATAAATGAAAATTCTCATTGTGAATAGCCCTGGAAAAAGGAACAGTTCTGGCATTGCAACAAGAAAAACAGATTTGGATAAAAAACAATGCTCTCATACCGCTCTGTGGCGACACCACCCTTATATTTACAAACAAGCAGCTATTTCCTGGGATTATAGTTGTCCTGATTCACTAATTAGAAATCTGCAAGCAGCTCTTAGAAAATGTTAGGTTATAGTCATTGAGGCAACATATGAAAACTTTAAAGGGATTTGATCAACACTACCTCCTAGTGGTAAAAAAAAGAATGGCTAATGTGAGCAGAGAATGCAAGGGAAGACTACCCGTCAATAAACTTGACAAAACGCATTTTTTTTCGCATGAGATCATAAATATCAGTGGACTAACATAACACTAATTTTGTTCAGAGATTCATGATTAATCCTGAGGTTAGCAGATCAAGCCCTCCCGCCCATAAACAACACAGACCTCATGGTGTGTGGTCTGGCCAACAGTTATCGCCCCACACAGGCGAAATTGTGTTTTATGGTGTTGCTTTGACATTTGTGATGGAACTTGATCTAGTTGCAGAACTGTTTAAATGAAACCATACATTTTTAATTAAGAGATGTCAGCTAATTTGTTGAGAATTCGTTGAGCAAGAGCAATTCATTTTATGTGGGAATGATGGAGCGTGTGTGGTAAGAGTGACTCATTAAAAATATTATAAAAACGCTTTTAGTTTAAATTGGAGGAATGTGTGACTGATGAAGAAGTGGCTGATGCAGATTACAAACTTATTTATGAAGTTGTCAAAATGGATTCAGCTAACAAAAAATGTTCTAAGAATGTTTTGCACTGTAAAAATGAATATGCTTTATCTAATCAAAAAAATGTGGCAACAGATTACAATCAATATTATTAATTAAATGTAACAAATTAGAATTGAGTAATAATTAATCAAATTAATTCCTTAAAAGTTAACCATTTAAAATTAGTAAAACTTACAACAAAAAACATAAATTTAAGTCACCATTATGGTGATCGGTGTTTGTTTTAGGTTTGTTTTCTCCTTCAGTAATTCTGCTTGTTAACATCAGGTGTCTTCAACGTTGGCAATATAAAATAAAGAGTTCTTAGTTAATCTTTGACATCTGTATGTTAGTGAGATATTTTTGTTAATTTTTTTTGGTGTAAACTTTACTAATTTTAAATGGTTAACTTTTAAGGAATAATTTGATAAATTCTAATTTGTTAAAATTAATTAATAATATTGCCACAATTCTATTGATTAGATAAAGCATATTCATTTTTACAGTGTGCTGACGTTGCTTTTAGTTATGAAAACGTTATAATGTTCTCTGAAACGTCTAAAATCAAACTTTTAAAATGTTCGATAGTTTTTCTTGGTTATGTGAACCTTATTTTATCGTTTTGCAAACACTATGGGGATGTTAGCTTTAAAAAAAAAAGTTCTGTAAACAATGTATAAATAATGTTTTTGTGCTACCATTTTGAGAGCATTATTAAAGATCCGATTCTTTTAATAACTTTTAGAGCGTTAACGTTAAGTTCTGATAATGTTATTAACCGGGAACGTGACTATGATCTCTACCACACCTCCTGTAAATGATTCAGCCAAAAATGAAGCCCATACAAAAGCCAAGCCATGCAATCCAATCAGTCACCTGGTGCCAAAAATGTCAAAATCATACAATACACAACAGAAGCTTCACACACAAAAGCATTTCCATGGGAGCGAGAGTGAAATTCTATCACATTTTCCGAAATAGTAGGAGGAAAGGAGAACAAAAAAAATTGACAAACCAACATGACTGCAGAAAGAATAGTATTTGAGTAGAACGATGGAGGTTGATTAGACAGATGGCTAGAGAAATAAAAAGATGAAGAATACACATTCTGTTGTGTGTGTGTGTGCTGATAAAATGGGAGGAGAGGGATTTGAAGGTAATATACCTAGGCATGTCCAGAATCAAGAAACTGTCTGGAAAAACACAAAACAACATTCTGTTAGTGGACTAGAGAAATGTCAGAATCAGAAGGCTGTGGAGAGGAGCTTGTGTGGAGGCCCAACAGTTTCTGATGAAACCTCTGCACAACTCTCCTGTCACATCTTTGTCCCTGGTGAATGAATCCAGCTCCGACACAGGGTTGTATGGGTATGTCTAGGGTGGATTATTTAATTAGGATGTGTAGTTATATCGCAGGAGAGGAGGTCACAGCTGCTTGAAACGAGAGGTTTGTAATAATATCTCCTTCATGCAGTTTTGCATCGATGGAAAAATCTGATAATATAAGATATCTACATGATTATTACTATAAGCATTTCATGTTTGCAAAGTCTGGATGCTGATATATGATGCCCATTTAGGGTGATGTAATAGTAATGCATTGCAGATGAAAAAATGCTTTGTTTGGCTAGCTAGCCTGTAACGTGACATGAGAAACGTAGCATTTGGTGTCATCATGGTGAGAGAATGTTAATGATGGATTCTATTAGTAAAGTTTCATAAATAAGCTTCAACTGTTTTTAACGTTAAGCTTTCTTTAAAAATAAATCTTCACATGCAGATCACAACGACGTGATGGTGACCAGCAGAGATGCCAAGAGCTCGATCCACTGTGTGGTTCAGTGAGAGGGTACAGAAGCTGAATCTGAGCAATGGAGTGTGGACAGAGCGAATGGAATGAACAGATGAGAATGGACACAAATGCAGACCAGCATCAGATGGGAAGACTTGCACAACCAGCAAGGAGGTGAACTAGAGAACCATTTTCAACTTCCTGCGTGTTGGAAAATAGTGAATTCATGTCTTCAGATTGACTTGTGACCTCCTTTCATTGTGGCTAATAGAACCACGTTTTGTCTCATGTGTGCAGTGGGAGGGGAATTATTAGTTATGAGTTTTATTAAACAGATAAAGAGCAGTTGCAGGAATTAGTCTGTTAGTCAAGCGATGCGATATCCTGACTCACTGTTATGTCATGCAGAAAGGTCTCTGCACTAATTAAACACAATCCAACAAAAAAGTGGTGTTTTGAGAGGTTGTGTTAATATATTTTTAAGCATTTATCCAAGTTTAGTCCACCTGTGTACCATATAAATCAGTCAAAAAATAATAATAATGCACATATCAAAAGTTTTTGGAGCTACTAGCATAGTTAGCCAAACGCTAACCATTTAATTTATTCAACTAAGGCATTATTCAACTTTTTACCCAAAACATTTTTGTATGATATACCCTTATATTATATTTCCCTTAAAAAAAAAAAAACAAAAGTTAAATCACAAAATGATTTGTTGTTGGTTGATTAATTACATTGATGCTGGTAATGAAAAAAAAGAGTGACCAGAAGCAGTTTTGTCAGGAAGAAATATATTCAAATATATCTTTTTTATATCAGTTTTTGAAAATAGTTTTGGACACAATTTTAACCTTTAAAGTAGAAAAACAAAACAAAACACTGTGTTAATTACATTCCTTATGTAATATGTAAAATTAAAACAATTTACTTTCACTAATGTTCAAAAAGTTTGGGGTCAGTTGCCAGTAAGATTTTTTATTTATTTATTTATTTTATTATTATTTTTTTTAAGAAATGACTACTTTCATTCTGCAAGGATGCATAAAATTGATTAAACGTAACAGTGAAGACATTTATAATGTTACAAAAGGTTTCAATTTCAAACAAATGCTGTTCTTTTGAGCTTTCTATTTATAAAAGAATCATGAAAAATAAAGTATTTTTGATATTTCCATAACAATATCAACTGTTTTCACCAAATCAGCATATTATTATGATTTCTGAATGATCATGTGACATAGAATACTAGAGTAAAGACTTCTGAAAATTTTGCTTTGCCATCACAGAAATAAACTACATTTTAAAATGTATTAAAATAGAAAACAGTTATATTAGCAATTGTATTTACAATTGTAATAAAATATTACTGTATTTTGAATAAATAAATGCAGCCTTGGTAAGCTTAAGACTTTTTATAAAACATTTTTTTAAATCGTACCGACCCCAAACTTTTAAACAGTAGTGTACTTTTTAATGTTCAAACCTTAATTGGAGGATCAGAATTCCCCAAGTCAAGCATAGCCTACTTTGCACCCTGTCGATAATACTAAAAGCCTCAATATGGCAATTGTGTCAGTTGTCAGTGCCCACAACTGTGCAGCGAGTTATGGTATGTTTGTGCGAAGGAACATAAAAGTGTAAATATACTTCTGGTCTTTATCTAAGGCTGGCACTGTTGCATTGCCGTTTGATTCTGAATCACCCCCTTGTGTCAAGCCTTTAAGAGCTGTTTGGAAGGTTTGGTTCACTGACTCATTTCTCTTTGGCAAAAACTCTCAGCTTTAAAGTTGTGCAGAGAACTGTTTGTCTCACAGGCTTGGCTTCCGCTCTCAGATCATATGCCAATGCTGAGGAGAGAGTCGTATTAAGTGCAACAATCACTAAAATGGAGACCTGGTATTAAAAAGAGTGGAGTGGGAAACAGCTGAAGTGGACAAACTCTGCTACTGAGTGTTCAAGGAGAAAAAAGGCTTCATGACAGAAGAATAAATCTCCCATGTACTGTAACCTCTTGTGGCAGTGTTCTTATACAGTCGATGCTCAGAATTAATGGCACCGCTGGTAAATATGATCAAAACTGGCGGTAAAAAATAAATCTGCATCGTTTATCCGTTTGATCTTTCATTAAAAAAATTGCCAAAAGTCGAACCTTTTATTGAAGTAAAAGAATTGAAAGTGGGGGTAAATCACATTATGAAATAAATGTTTTTCTCCAAAACACGTTGGCCACAGTTATTGGCACCCCTGGAGTTTTTTTTACGATTAAAATATCTTGGAAGTATATTCCCATTAATGTTTATTTTTTTTTAGTACACCAGGGTGACTAGAAACATGTAATTGTCCAGTCATGACTTCTTGTTTCACAGGAGTTTAAATATGAGGAAACACAAAGGCCAAATTCCCCTTAATCATCCATCACAATGAGTAAAACCAAAGAATACAGTTCTGATGTGCATCACAAAATAGAAAGAGGCTGTAAGAAAATATCTAAAAATTTGAAAATCCCCATTTTGACCATCAGGGCAATAACTAAGAAATTCCAATCAACTAAAGATGTTAGGAATCTGCCAGGAAGAGAATGTGCATCTACTGTATATTGCCATAATGGATGGTGATGATGGAAGTTTGAGTGGCTAATTGACTCTTCAATGATCACAGATGGAGAATTGCAGAGATTAGTTGTGTCTTGGGGTCAGAAAGCCTAAAATAAAAAAATATCCAACAACCCCTGCATCCCCACATGTTGTTTGAGAGGGTTTAATGAAAAATCCCCCTCGCTCCTAAATAAACTCCAGCATATTCCGTGGTCAGACACGACTGGATCTTCAAACAGGACAGGCTTCTGTGGTCAGATGAAACTTAAAAAAGAGCTTTTGGCAGCAAACACGCTAGATGGGTTTGGTGCACACAATATACAATTTAATAAACCGTTGGATCTAGTTTTTCTGCTGGAGGTCCTGGACTTCATGTTTAGATACATGGCATTGTGGATTCTATCAAGTATCAACATATAAAAAATCTAAACCTGACACCTTCTGCTAGAAATCTTATGGGCCATCAGGACAACGATCCAAAACAAACATCAAAATCAACATTTTTTTATGAATCAAAAAATTAAGCTTCTGACCGTCCCAGTTGCCTGACCTAATGAGCGTGCTGAACTGAAGAGAAGCACCAACTTCTCTTCAGATCTGTGAATCTGAAGGATCTGCAGAGTTTGTGTATGGAGGAATGGTCTCTGATCTCTTGTCAGGTGTTCTCCAAACTCATAAGGCATTATCAGGAGAACACTCAGAGCTGTTGTCTTGTCAAAAGGAGATTGCAAAACGTATTTACTAAAAGGTGGCCAATAATTTGGACTAACGTATTTTGGAGAAAAACATTTATTTCATTATGTGATTTTCCCCCCACTTTCAATTATTTTACTTCAATAAAAGGTTAGATTTTTGGCAATTTTTTTAATGAAAGATCAAACGGATAAATGATGCAGATTTATTTTTTACAGTCAGTTTTGATCATATTTACCAGGGGTGCCATTAATTCTGAGCATGACTGTATATAAAATGACAAGCATCATTTTCTTATGTTTAGTGTGAAAAACATGAGAATGTCCTTTTTATTTGTAAACTTCTAAACTGGTCTTCTTGACATATTAATTAGGGTTTGGAAGGTACCTGTCATCTTGTGTGGGTCGAATGTATCCTGCAGACAGTATGTTGAGAGAGAGAATATTGGGGTCGATGATCGCCTCATCTGCTTCAGGTGTGTTCCGGATGCGCCCTGTTAAACGTGAAAATATATCCCGTTTGCTGAATATCACAATATCGCTCTTATTTACTCATATGCATTGAACATGCGTGCGAATTTGAGGCCAAACTCACCTACAACCAGCTCTCGCACTTCCTTCCACTCGATATCTCTTCCTGACTCATGTACTATGGTGACTGTAACTCTCCTTTGGATGCCCTGTTATGTAAATTTTGTAATGTTGTATGTCATATTGTACTCTAATTTTAAATAGCATGGACTATGGTTTCTTTGTTACAGGAGATATATATATATATATATATATATATATATATATATATACACAGTATATATATATATATATACACACAGCATATATACTGTATATATATATATATATACAGTATATATACAGTATATATATATATATATATATATATATAAAAACATTTTCCAGTACCTGATGTAACATGAATGTGCCATGGCAGGGCATGCCAACCCGATGGTCCACTACGGCTGGGATATAGCTGGGATATAAGGGACAGATACATGTCAAATACAATAACCAGCAGTCAAGCTTAGAAACACAGAGTAGGATTTACAGTACAATGCCGATAGATTTATTCATTAGGAATAATTACTTACTTAATAATATGTAATATATTTTAATCAATATAATATATAGAAAATATGTCTTAAAATATGTATTTTATAATAATTATTTGATATTAATTATATATTATGTTTTTGTAAGCATATCCAGTTTGGAATACTGATGAATAATTGATCTTAGATATCATTGTTTTCAAGTTACCATAAAACAAATTTATTAGATCAAATTTCGAATAAAGAAAAGTCAGCTTTTACTGTCATTTAGTCGTGTGTGTGTGTGTGTGTACAGCAAAAATGTTTCTCTAACATTTTTACTGTTTTAACATTTTTAACATTTTTACATTTTATGTACAGTATAACTAATTTAAGTTAAAGACCACAGTGCACACATGACCGTGTATAACATAATACGGCACATACATTTGTTCAAGTGTGAAAAAGAACTCAATTCTGGTGCGCTGTCTGTGCACACGATACTGGCATTCGTTTATCTGTGCACACAAGTTTGTGTTTAAAAGCATTTGCGTGAGTTGTGTGTGTGTTTAAAAGCATTTGCATGAATAAGAGTGTGATCATATGATGTAAGATCGTCAAAGGATGACAGAAAAAATGAATGCTGCGTTAATTACGTTAAATATTTTCTAATGTGTTAAACTGAAAACATGAAATGAGCTCATTTTCACAGCACTAATATATTTAAAGGTATAAATATATGTGTATATACAGTATATGCACACAAAAACCCACACAGACATATCTATAATATAATTTGTACACACACATATCATGTAAACAAAAACTTTTATGTTAGATACAATTAATAGCGATTAATTGATTTGACAGCAATACATTTAATGCATCCTTGCTGAATAATTAATTATTAATGAATTAATTAAAGTATTAATTTCTTAAACATCGCCAAACTGTACATAAAGTATATGTAAAGTGTGTAAAATGTCCTTTGGGAAGAGTTGTAAAGTGTCTTAAATTATTCCAGATGGTACTGAGAGCAATTATATGAATGAGAACAGGTATGATTTTCTTTACATCATGATCTAAAGATCAATTAAAACATTTTATAAGGATAGTCGATAGACTTTTCCAATCTATTCTGCACAGACTGAATCAGTTACATTAAATTTAAAGGGAAAAGGTCAATATTTAGACAAGACACTTACTCTCCATTGGCCTCTAGCTCACAGATTTCAAAGAGGACCATCAGGTCATATTTACAGTGGCACGGTCCTGCTGTGGGTCGTGTGAGAGCAGTCAGTTTGGTGGCAGGTACTATGCAGAAAATAGAGAAAGAACAACAAAGAGAGTCAAACCAGATATTGAGTTAATCATAGATCAAAATATATAATAATTTAAAGGCAGATGAGAGGGATACTACAGTTTCACAGGAGAGAGGAGAGATATGGATCACAGTATAAAAGGAGGAATAGAGAATATAGTTAGAGATGACCAGGAGTGTGAAATCAGGGGTCCGATGTAAAGGCACACTGCTGTTAACATGAATAAAGTCAAGTCAATAACAGTGATCCCTGAACATCTGCACATGCCAAGCAGAATTAAAGGGATAGTTCACCTCAAAATGAAAATTCTCTCATTATTTTCTCACCCTCACATCGTTCAAAACCTGTATGATTTTTTTTTCTTCTGTGGAACACAACAGGAGATTTTTCTTTTTTCAGTGTAATGAAAGTTAATGAGTACTGGGATCAAGCACCAAAATGACAGCAACAAAAGAACATCATATAGGTCTCATAAATGTGATTCATACAAGTCTTCTGAAATCATACACTGTGAAAATGAATATGCTTTATCTAATCAAAGCAAATGTGGCAACAGATTACAAGCAATATTATTAAAGAAATTAGAATTGAGTATTAATTAATCAAATTAATTCCTTAAAAGTTAACCATTTAAAATGAGTAAAACGTACAACAACAACCAAAAAAACATAAATTTAAGTCACCATTATGGTGATCGGTGTTTGTATTTAAAATGACGGTTTTCTCCTTCAGTGATTCTGCTTGTTAACATCAGGTGTCTTCAATGTTGGCAATATAAAATAAATAGTTCTTAATTAATCTTTGACATCTGTCTGTTACTGAGATATTTTTGTTAATTTTTTTGGTGTAAACTTTACTCATTTTAAATGATTAACTTTTAAGGAATAATTTGATTAATTATTACTCAATTCTAATTTGTTAAATTTAATTAATAATATTGCTTGTAATCATGTTGCCACAATTCTATTGATTATACATAACATATTCATTTTTACAGTGTACAATAACAGCATATTGAGTCAGTGAGTTGAACTAGAGAACTGGATCTGTTTGATTCATTCAGATTTTGTGAACTAGATCAACTTATTTTTTTAAAGATATTATATATAAGAAACTATTCCTCAAAAATTCACCTTTTGTGTTCAGCAGACAAAAAGCTAGCTTTAGAATGAAATACGAACTAAATGACAGAATTTTAATTTGAAGGTGAACTATTCCTTAAACTCATATTTAACTGTCATATACTCTCTTTCTGTAAGACAAACCATTGAATATGTCACATAAATAGACAAGAAAACTAACAACAAAATACCTAATAATAATAATTACCCAAAATGAATATCCTGCAAATGTTTAGAGACCACTGTATCATCAAGCTTAATTTCAAGTGACAGAAAAACCAGTTTTAATCATGCATTCACACAGTCTTATTTCGGTACTATTCATCAATTTATTTCTGGTGAATGATGTCAGAGAGAAAGACCAGAATTTGTCCATCTGCTTGATAAGGTTTGTATGGAGAGGCTGAGGGAGAGAAAAATACATACACCCACACACAGTATTAACAGGCCGAAACACAGTCCCTGGAACAAAACGTCCTTCAGTCTGTCAATGCAGGGATTTTGTGTGACTCCCAATTGGAGCAAATGAGTGAACAATGCATGAATATATCACACATGTTTAAGTATAACATGTTTAAGAAATATAAATAATGTATATTATATCATTGTTAGTGCTAGCAACTATTAATTGTGATTAATCGCATCCAAAATAAAAGTTTGTGTTTACATAATATATGTGTGTGCACTGTGTCTAATTATATTGTATATATTAATACATGACATATGCATGTATATACTGTAGTTAAGAAATATTTGCATTTATATATTTATACGAATTATATTATATACAAATATTTTTTTTGCAATAAAAATTGTAACAATAATACAATAATAACACATTTTTCTTAAATATATACATGCATATGTGTGTGTATTTATATATACAAAATAATTAGACACAGTAACACACATATTAACTTAGGGCTGTCAAACGATTAATCATCGATTAATCGCATCCAAAATAAAAGTTTGTGTTTACATAATATATGTGGGTGCACTGTAAGTTATTTTATATATATATATATATATATATAATACACACACATGCTTGTATATATTTAAGAAATATTTTCAAGTATATGCTGTATATATAATTTATATATAATTTATATATATATATAAATAGAATATATATTTATGTATAATATATATATTTTTTTCTATATATATATATATATATGTGTGTATATTTATATATATATACAAAGTAATTATATACAGTGCATCCACATATTATGTAAACACAAACTTTTATTGGAATGCGATTAATCGCGATTAATCGTTTGACAGCCCTAATGTAAATTAGAAACTTATGTTTTTAGATGCAATTAATCATTGCCCAGCACTATCATTGTAACACATTTGATATTGAGTGATTGATATTCGAGTGTTGATAATTCAGTTACAGATCTCTCAGATGTCACATTTTACATTTTCAGTATCGAACTTGGTACAGAAGTCTGCACTTTTGACAACATTATATTATATTATATTAGTATAAGTATAAGTGCATTAGACTGATGAGAGGTTCAGTTTCAGGGACATTCTTTGGCCTTAAGCACTCAGAACCATTACAGACCCGGCTTCTGCGCTTTTATTACTGAACAGATAGACAAGGGCGGGGCCGGCAGTCTGGCTTGCTCCTCCCCTCAAGGAGGTAGGAAACAGCCACGCCTGCTGCATTGAGGGCGTGGCTTGACAGCGAGTCCACCAGGGCCCCATTGAAGACCTCTGGCAACAGGAAGCGAATCAGGTCCATGTTCTTCTCACGATCAGGAGGGGTGTCGTTATCTGCGGCTACACCCACCACCAACAACATAAAGACTATGACATGGGCACATGGACCCAAAACATAAAAAAGCAACATAAAACAGGCAACACCAAAGACAGAGAATATGTACTAAACAGCTTCAGCCTCAACGTGATTTGGCAGGAAACATTAGCCAATCGCAACTGCTTTATTTTTTTTTAAAACATGCAGTGGCCTATGGGGTGAAAGAGGGGTTTCAATGTTAATGGTCATAAAAAAATAGTCATTGCTCTCACCTGGTTTGGAAAGAGGCATGACTCTCGGGAACTGCCGTCTACATGGGCGCAATGGACTGAAAAAATAGATCTGGCTGTCATTTCAGTATAACTTTGATGGATGAATTCGGACATTTGTAGCATGTATTAATCTGATTTGGAAATAATAAATATTGCCAGGATCTACCTAATGAGATCCTTGCAGAGCGCAGGGAAAGGCTGCTTCTGGTAATGTCCAAAGACTTCAAACACAATCGGCTGAGTCTTTATGTACTCTATAAAGGACTTAGTCACTTCCACGGCAATCTGGAAAATCGAAGAAACTAGTGTTTTACCCTCAGCTTAATAAAAACAGTGTGACGTGGTGCTCTGAGTTATAGTGCAAAGCTTACATTCTGCACATGATAGAAGCCAAGTGGTGGACCACGTCCAGTGTTCTTCAACGGCTCTGTGGAAAACGCTTCATCGTGCCTGTGAATAAAACTACAAACGAGGAGTTTAATGTGAGTGTATTAGATTTAGAACAATGACAAATGTCCACTAGTGGAAACAGGCTTCACAACAGGACTGAGGCACTCACTTGAACTGGCAGAATATGTCTGCGTACTCTGCGGATATGCTTGATGCCTGCAGCACAGTAACTCTGAATGTGAAGACTTCTCCAATCCTCAAGTGATCCAGAGCGCCGTCCAGTAAGCCATCAAAACCTGTTTTTACAGGGCTGTCCAACTCTTCTGGGTTAACTGAAGAGCACATGAAAGAAAATATATCAATTTAAAATAATATGAAAACTATATGGAAAGCTGACATATAGATTCAGACTTAAAGGGATAGTTCACTTTGAAATTAATTTTTGATATGTTTTAGCTTATAAGGCATCCAAGATGTAGGTGTCTTTGTTTCCACAGTATTTTCAATTTTGATATTTTTCGGTTAAACCGCTGTTGTCTGTCAGTCATATAATACACGTTTAGGGGGTCCTCCCCTCGTGTTCACCTCAAGGAGCATGCACAGAGAAGTCCAAATTAAACATGATTTAATGACTCGTAAATGTAAGTACACATTGATGGACTAAGACACAAAACGAGCGGTTTGTGTGAAAAAATCGAACAGTATTTATATTATTTTACCTCGTGTAACCACAGCCATGTCCAACTGATCTGAAGGCACAGAAGTTTTACCTTTCACTAAACATATTTAGATATATCGAAATTGTCTTCCATTGCGATTTCCTGTATATCTAAATATGTTTCGATCTTCACAGTGAAAGGTAAAACAATGAGTGACGTACACGCGCAAGCTATCACTTCCAGCGCGTGTGCAGACCGAAGCGCCCGTGCCGTCAGATCAGTTGGATGTGACTGTGATTACACGAGGTAAAAACGATATAAATACTGTTTGTTTTCTCACACAAACCGTTTGTTTTGTGTCTTAGGCCATCAATGTGTACTTACATTTACGAGTCATTCAATCATGTTTCATTTGGACTTCTCTGTGCATGCTCTTTGAGGTGAACCCCATAGACCTGCATTATATGACTGACAGACTGGTTTGACCTAAAAAATATCAAAATTGAAAATAAAAACAAAGTGGAAACAAAGACACCTACATCTTGGATGCCCTTGAGGTAAGCTAAAACATATAAAAATTTAATTTCAAAGTGAACTATCCCTTTAAGACACAAACTCAGCACAACTGTTTTAACCTGTGATAAGAAATGTTTCTTGAGCACATTAAATATATTAAAAAAGAAAACAGTTATTTTCAATTTAATAGTATTTTACAACTAATGTTTTAATTGTGGTTTTGAGCAAATAAATGCAGCCTTTGTGAGCATTAAAAACTCAAATACATTAAAAAAAATTAAACCAATCTCAAACCTTTGAACCGTAGAGTACATGTTTCTCTATACTCTTTAATAGTATATTTTGAGTATGATGATCAAAATTTTCTTTGAAGATGCCCTGTATGTTCCATATTTCTTACCTGTACAGGTATTATTGTTGACTTCATCCGCTGAGAGTCCCATCTCTGCATTCTGGCCCTCACCCTCCACAATTCTGAGTTCTTCCTGAGAAACGCCAGCACAGGAAAGACCAGAAGTACAGGACTCTGACTGGAACTGCTCAACAGGAAAAGAAACACTTCAAGTAAGTTGCCATATGATTATCCATGTTGACCAAGCATAGCAGGTCACCAAGTAGCCTACAGTTCATGCTTTTGAGCAATTGATTTATGTGATTTTCCAGGACATTACAATAAATCTTCCAGCTTTTTGTAAAAATATAAGTTTGTACAAATGTTAAATTAAATTCAATTAAATTATCAAGCTCCCACTCACAAGGAGTATTTCCAGCCATTACAAATGTTTTAATGTCAATACCTTCTCAAACTGTTGGTCCTCAAAAGAAATCTTGGCAGTTCCTGACTGTCGGACACCAGAGCCATAGTCTGGTGCCTCTTCATCAGCTGGAGGAAAAACCAGAGCACCTTCACATCACTTCCTCAAGAAGTCACACACAGCTTGCCCTTTATAAATACAATCCCTCAGGTCTAAACACACCCTCAACCCCCAAAACTTTTTCCGGTTTCCTTAAACAAAGGATTCGCAATATACATCGGTATCGTATCGGACATCTACCAATATTTGAGAACTTTTTAATTTATTGCACTGTAGAAAAATATTTTCATGATTTGTAATAACAACATTTTTTCTTTTGTCAAATCAACTTAGATAATTTATGTAGTTCAGATAACATAACATTTTGAGTTTCTGGTGATTAAATTAATCTCCTTCATTGTATTAACTCAATTTTTCCATTTAAATTAACTTAAACCAGGTTACTTTTTTTTAAGTTAAACCAACAATATTTTTTTACAGTGTGTATATTAAATTGTGCATGCTCATTTTCTATATTTTAACATTTAGTTTACCTTTCCCATCATCTAACTCACTATAAGTTAATATTTAAAATAGAATCTTTAGTAAATCTCAAAGTACAGCTATTTTCATTTTGTATGTTGTGATGCCTAATATATATATATATATATATATAGAATTTTAATATCAACTATACCCGATAATATACATATACATATAATATATGTCTTATTTTAAATGCTATATGTCTTAAATACTTAAATACTATCTTGCATCTTTATTATTATACGTCGTCTCGGGATGAGACAGAATTTAATATCGTTGAATCCATATTATTACCATCCATATATAAACTCAGCAAAAAAAGAAACGTCCCTTTTTCAGGACTGTGTATTTCAACAATAATGTTATAAAAATCCAAATAACTTTACAGATCTTCATTATAAAGGGTTTAAACAATGTTTTCCATGCATGTTCAATTTACCATAATCAATTCATTAACATGCACCTGTGGAATGGTCTTTAAGACCTTAACAGCTTACAGAGAGTAGGCACTTAGGGTCACAGTTCTAAAAACGCAGGAAACTAAAGAGACTTGTCTACCGACTGTGAAAAACACCCAAAGAAAGATGCTGATGCAAAGAAAGATGTTGGATCGCAGGGTGAGGGCTAGGGCCATAGGGCCCCCCAGAAATGTCCAGGAACTTGCAAGTGCCTTGGTGGAAGAGTGGGGTAACATCTCACAGCAATAACTGACAAATCTGGTCCAGTCCAGTCCATGAGGAGGAGATGCACTGCAGTACTTCAAGCAGCTGGTGCCACACCAGATACTGACTGGTACTTTTGATTTTGAGCCTCCCTTCATTCAGGGACAGATTATTCTCTTTCTGTTAGTCACATGTCTGTGAAACATTTTTAGTTTATGTCTTATGGTGTTGACTCTTTTAGTGTTCATACAAATATTTACACTCATTAAGTTTACTGAAAGAAAAAAACAGTTGAAAGTCAGAGGACGTTTCTTTTTTTGCTGAGTTTATCTTTATCCAGACAAAGAAATGATACATGGAATATGTGCCCCTCTACTCACCAGTGGGTTCTGTAAGACACTTACAGTCCTAATCTTACCTGATATTGCTTGTACAGCTACTCTGAGGAAACCTTTGACCTCTCCCTTCTCATTGACAATGGCAACCCGATGTACCAGGGGCACAGGATAGAGCAGATTACTCAAATACACAAAAGCCCTAAAGGAGAGAGGGAAAAAGAAAATAAGAAAATGTCCAAGGTAACAACTGTACAGCAAACAGGACAGACAAAACATTGATCAACATATACACAAAAGCAGGCACTGCTGTGGCCCTGGACAGGATTATTCCTTACAGGATACATAATATAAAACAGGGAGGTGTAGAGTATTTTCATCTGTTGAAATATATGTGTGAAGATAAAGCGAAGATAAACCCTGAATTTTTTTTTTTTCCATTTTTTTCATTTTAAACTATAAATGAAAACTAAAAAATCAAATATACTCTACCGTTCAAAACGTTTGGAGTAAGAGAGATTTAAATAATAATAAAACTTTTATTAATAATAATTCTTTTATTCAGCAGGAAAGCTTTAAAATTTCAAAGCGAATGTAACAACGGAAATTTAAAGGGTGTTTCTGTAGCCCTCAATCAGGTCATGGGGTCTATACGACCCCAATCGACTTTTAGTTAACAAAAAAAAAGGTTCCCTTCATCTCAGTGGAATAAGATTTAGTGACTTTTCATACATTATCTATCTATATACACAAAAAAACTGGGCTTGATTCGGTTGTTCTGAAGGTATGTAAAAAAAAAAGTTTACACTTCTGGTCTTTGGGGTCAATATGACCCCACATTGAAATGAATGGGAAATGTGAAAAAAAACTAAATATATTTTCTTCATGTGTCAAAAAAAAAAAAATCCAGCATAAATCTGAAAATGTTTACACAGAAATGGCCTAGTACTAGAGCATAAATGCAATGCATCATAAAAAAAAAAAATAATAAAAAAAAAACATTTCATATACTAATGCTAAAGCTAATGGTGTAGTTGAGGAATTGTGTGGTATATGGATACAAAAGTACTTTATATCTCCAAAAACACAGCATTAATGAATAGATGAGAAGTAAACAAAAAAATTATATATTATTTCTATGATTAAAAATGTATATTTTTTGTACAATTACTCAATCCATTGTTGGGTCAATTGTTGAAGACCCCGAAGCCCAGAAAAGTAAACAGGAAATGAAGAACTTTCTATTTATCAAAGAATCCTGGGGGTGGGGGGTGGGGGGATATCCACAAAAGTATTAAGCAGCAGAACGGTTTTCAACATTGATACTAAGAAATATTTCTTGAGCAGAAAATCAACATTTTAGAATAATTTCTGAAGGATCAAAAAAAACTTGAGTAATGCTGCTGAAAATTCAGATCAAATAAATGCATTCTTGGTGAGAAATCTTTCAAAAACATTCAAATATCTTACCAACCCCAAACATTTGAATGGTAGTCATGAGAGAAATAGAAATGAAAAATAAATACTTAAGATTCCACACTATTCTACTGTAGGTCCACTAATCAAATAAGTACATATGAGAATCACACAAGACGTTTTGGAACAAATTCATGTTAATGGCTATTAAATCGATATTATTGTCATTATTATAATAGTTGTAATTAAAAATGTAAGGGTCCTTTTATATAGTCTGTGCATGAGTAAATATGTTACATGGAGTGATTCAATGTTTTTGTGCAAATGATTGTGGGGTATTTGGATAAGCATTACATCCATGATCAGAACAAGAAATATGACTGTTTATATGTTCCAAAATCTTGAGATTGACATTTCATATACAATAATTGACTGTCACAATTAACAGTTTTCCATCCATCTGATATCAAGGACTACATCGCCCATCTTCCATGGGTAGACACTGAAAGATATTGGTAGTGCTGAAAAAACAAAAGGGGGTTTTGGTGAGGTACAAAAAATGCATGCTTATGACAAAAAAAGGTGGCAGCGGTGACATAAAATGTGACAGTACTGGACACTGCGAGCGTGAACGGACAATACCATTAGCAAACACCAAAAAATAAATAAAGATAAAGACACCAAAAAAACAAAAGCGGCCATACCGTAACAGATGTGCAGTGCATTGCACAAGCGCAACTTAAAAGAGTGAGCCGTTTTATCAAAGGTTTCCATGTAAAAATCTCACAAAAAAAGGTCGAAATACGGCATATGATCTCACATGCCCAGAAGAGAGACAGCTGTGCTAGAAACCAGCTCTTTCATCTTGAGATATGTGAACCCTCTGCATAACCAAACTGCTGTATTACGGGAACCAATTAGTAAGTCATTACATTAATAGCTTTTTCGCATTCATCAGACATTCATGCCATGTTACAAAAATCTGGTCTTTTTTGTTTCTGCGGTACACAAAACAAACAGCTAATATGACTGCACTTCAAAGCTGACGGAGCCCTTTGAAGAAGTGATGCGGTGCATGTAAAGCTGGGACACAGACCTTGACGGGACACGAGGGCCAAAGCTGTGCTGGATGGAGCTGCTGACAGCCGGCCAATTCGGAATTCAATTATCACAATGGTTTGGTCCAAATTGAACCCCAGAAGCTCAAGGTGTGTGTCTGCAGCGATCAGATGAAAGTCAAATGTATGATAATGGGAGAAGACAGGGTAAAGTCCAGACATGCTGACTAAAGTCCAGGAATCCTTCCCACGGGGGAAGACAAATAGGAAGAGATCTCTTTAATGTCTTATAGCAGTGAGATGGATATCAAGCGGAGACTTGCTTAAGTCTCCTGATTTTTCTCTCGATCAAGTCACCCTTGTAAAATGTCTCCTCGAGTGTCATTAGCTATGTTTCCATCGACCTATTTTTATGTGAGTTTTGGGATAATCGCAAATGCTGGATGGAAAATCCAAGATGCGCAGATTCTAAAAATGAACATAAAAAATTATGCACTTTTTGTCCAGATAACACAAAGCATTAACTATAATATGGAAACACACTTACCAAAAAAATAAACTAGATTTTTCCTCAACAGAGGATGTGATTGAAAACCTGGACTAAAACTTTTGCAGCAATTGTTGTGCTGTTCCCAGAAAGTAACAATTTTGTTCTCTTGAACAAAGAGAGGCTTTATTCGCTAAAGTTTTATGGGATATTCCAATTTTTTGCATAAGTAAAATTTTTATGTTTGGATGGAAACATAGCTACTGACAAATAAGAGTGGCCAAGATAAGGACAGGGAAAAAATCTTTAAACATTTTTTTTTAAATAAATAAAATCTGGTGTAAACCATGCTCTCAGTTATTAGACATGTAATTGTTGTTTTTATACGTTTTTAAAAAAAATGTCATGTGGTGTAACCATCAAATTCATAATATATTTTTGAGGTAAAAATTAATTTTGGACAAACATCATGAATTATAAATTAATAAATGTTGTTGGGGAGATGCATCACATGACATTTTATAACCGTAACTAAATTTACCATCATAAATAAGTCCAATTATCTTATATATTTTAGGAGACTGTTTGACTTTTGTCATGAGGGTCTGCAGGAGACTTTCTATTATATCATTTCCTGTTTTATTTCTGTATCGCACCACATGACTTTAATTTGTTGGAACAGAATCACTGTTTAAAAAATAAAATATTGTACATATATTGTACTAAACGTTGCATATTATTATTAGATTTTCTTTTCAAATATATATATATATATATATATATATATATATATATATATATATATATATATATATATATATATATACACATTTTTTTTATCAGACCATTCGCCCACCTAACATTTATCACGTCATTGACCCAAACATCAAAATCAGCAATCAACAGACAGAGATCTCAATAGAAAATAGAAAATAAAACTCAACCATTCTCCCATGTCAATTTATTTTAGCTAAAGACTTGCACTGTATGTCAACAACAGTCTTATTTGTGCCTCCATTTATATTTCTCATTTCAAAGTCCACTAAGAAGAGTGTGCACAAACTCCCAGCCATTATACATGAATATATATTAAACTACAGTCTAACCAACAGAAACTGAAAATAAACTCAATCTCATTGTATCCACACACTATTATCCTATTTGCGTCTGGCCTTTTTCAAGTATTGGTTTGTCTATAAATGTGAGTGTAGTCATATGTAAACAAAAATCTCTCATATTTATGTGTATGTTTGTGTGTATAGGCTTACATGTGTGTGTGTGTTGTGCACATATAATGTTTAAAAGTCATTGTTGTAAAACAACCCAGTCTCAGTGTGAAAGAGCTAGTTTCCTTTCCCAGCATTCTCCTGAAACCTCACCAACCTTCCCAATACACTGTACAATGGCGAGCGATCATAAAACGGGTCCTCAGTCTTGCTGGAGCTTCTGCAGAGCTCTCCCTCATCATCATCATCATCATCATCCTCCTCCCCCTCCTCCTCATCCTCTAAATCCGAGTATGGGTCATCCAACAAGAAATCATCGTCCAAGTCATCCAAATCTGTCCCCACCTTCTTGTCCGACCATGACTGGACCAGCTCAGTGAGTTCAGAGGTTGATGTGGGCTCAGAGGGGGTGGGGGAGGAGTTAGAGTCGCTCGCTTGCTCACTAAGGCATGTGGAGAAAAGGGGGTTTCTGGTGTAGCCAAAGACACGGGAGCCCAGTTAGTGTGAGGGGCCATCTGTCTATTTAATTGTTTCTGTTCGCAAGTGGGTGAGTAAAAACTTTGAATAGGCCAACTTTAGTTAGTTGCAGGGTAATGGACACACAGTAAAAGATATATACTGTATAAAAAAACTTTAAAAATCATGTGAATAGCAGCCTCTGTAACAGGACTGGAATGTCCAATATTACACTACTTTTCAAAAGTTTGGGGTCAGCAAATTGATCAGATGTGATAGTAAAGACATAAAGATAGAGATAATATTACAAAAGATCTAAATTTCAAATTATGTTCTTATGAACTTTCTATTTATTAAAGAATCCTGAAAAAATGTATACATTTCTACAAAAAATATTAAGCAGCATAACAGTGCAAATAATGTTTCTTGAGCACCAAGTCAGCATATTAGGTTACACTTTATTTCGATAGTCACTTTAGATATTCTACTAATTATAAATAACTTTTCAACTACATGTCAACTAACTCTCATTAGAGTAGTAGTATATTATAGTAGACTGTCAGGTTATGGTTAGGTGTTAGATTTTGGGTTAGGAGAATAAGTTTACTTGTAGTCATCACCAAGTTACTTATCAGTTGAATGTCTGTTGGGGGACCAACAAAAAAAGTGTTAGCAGATATTAAGCTGACAGTCTACTAATACTCTAATGACAGTTAGTTGCATGTAGTTGAAAAGTTACTCATAGAGTAGTAGAATGTCTAAAGTGGACTATCGAAAGAAAGTATTACCGCATATTATAATGATTTCTGAAGTATCATGCGACACTGAAGACTGAAGTAATGATGCTGAAAAAAATCAGCTTTGAAATCAAAGGAATAAGTTACATTTTACAAAAGAAAACATCTTGTGAGAATATTGTGTTTTTAATTATTGCCTTAGTAAGCATGAGAATTATTTCAAAAAAATAAAAAATAAAATAAATAAAATAAAAAAAATAAAAAAATCATATAGACCCCAAACATTTGAATGGCAATGTACACATACTTCACTCAAAAAAAAGAAAAAAAAAATGTAATTCTGTCATATCAGTCATCATCATGTAGTTCTAAAACTGTTCTCTTTTTTAAACACTTTTGAAAAATACCTTTTTATAAATATAAGCCAACATTTTTGAAAAATGTCATGTTCAAAACAATGAAAGTGAAACGAGATGGGGGACTGTGAAGCCCTACAATGACAAAAAGCACCATGAAAGTGAAAGTAAAAGCAGTCATTTACTATTCCATGTCTTCTGAAGTCATACAGTACAATAGCAAAAACCTCAACCAATACAGTTGTTACTTATTAAAGCTACCAGTGCATTTTTAAAAATGTTCCGCAGAAGAAAGAAAGGTAAGGAGTGAGTAAATGTTGACGTAATTTTGATTTCAGTGTGATCTTTTACGATACAGTAAAGGCAAGATTGAGAGTAAGTCATACAGAAGTAGACAGGGCAAAAGGAAGCTAGTGACCTAATTTAGTAGTGCATGGAAAATCAATTTCATGCTCTTCTGAATAAAGCAACATCAAAAATCGTGCACTCTTGAAAAGTGTGAGGGCAGTAATTCCTCAGAGGAATAAGCAATATTACATATATCCTGTAGATATCAGCTTTTAAACTCGTTTTTATTACATTTTCTCTTTCCAGCAGTTGTTTTGCCCTGCAGTATAGTACTCTATTATTACAAGAACAAAAACTATTGAGAATTGCTGATTCTGTTCTCCATAACAGAAATGAATTCACTTTCAATGGGCCATTCAAACAGTATTGTAGTTTGATGAGTTTGAATGTTTATAATGTGGCCTTTATCTGATGTGGTTTTCTATACTGAACACCAGGTCTGTCTAGCCATGCTCTGAAGTAACCTTAAAACTCACCTTCCAACCAGACGGAACCAAGGAAACCGGTCGTAGAAGGGGTCGCCTCCAGTCAGCACACTGTCACAGTCTTCAAGAGCATTGCTGGGCACCTCAGCAGCACGATCATACATCTCCCTCATCAGATCCAACCTCTGCCTGAAGGGGGCGGCATTATACATTATTTAGAGTCTAAATCCTGGATACACTGTAAAACCCAATGTGACTCAGCCAGCTTTGTTTCAGAACTTGCCTTTTATTGCAAGTAACAGATTTTGTTTTTGTTGTCATGAAACAACATGCCTTCATTTATTTTAGCTTCTTTTCAAACACTTTTTATGAATAAATTGGATTGTTTCACCCTTATCCTATACTTTTAATCCTAAAATATGAGACTCCATGAATAAAATACCAAATTATTATAATTGTAAAACTATTAAAATGTAAACAAAATATCAAATAACCAAAACATTTCAGTAATTATTGTTAAATATATTTTAAAAAAAATTATAATTACTGTCCCTCAGCTTTTGCATCATTTACACCATGACAAATAATAGTCTCCCTAATAAAATTGTATTTAAATATAGCGGTAATACACTAATATGAGACATGTGAAGAAACACATTCCATGAAGCTCCAGCCACACAATTTCTGTGCTAATATTAAAGGGTTAGTTCACCCAAAAATGAAAATTCGGTTATTGTACGTCACACGCATCTCACACACATGACCAGCGTCGGCCAATAGTGAGCCTACATGTGACATAGCTCTTTGCTATCACATTACGTTCACTGCCTAGATGCCCATAGAGAAGAAAGTGAATAGTTAAAATAACATCATTATTTTTGTTTGTTTTTTTCGCACAAAGTATTCTCGTCACTTGAGTATTTTAACGATGTCTTTAACAACTTTTCGAGGCCGGCAAGTTTCAATTCCTCAAGAAGCCTATGGACTAGTATGCAGGAGTGATCCAGCTCTCAGATTTCATCCTGAAGATGAATGAAGGTCTTACGGGGTTGAAACAACATGGGGGGGGAGTAAATACTGACAGAATTTTCATTTTGGGGTTTCACTTTACATGGTCTTCCTCTTCATGGCTGAGTTGCTGCTGTTCCTAAATGTTTCATGTTTCTGCTTTCCAATAATGACACTTACAGTTGACTACAGTGGAATCTAGCAGGCATGAAATTTCACAAACAGACCAATTGTAAAGGTGGCATCCTATCACAGTACCACGCCTAAATTGGCTGAGCTCTTCAGAACAATGCTTTTTTTTTTCTTTCTTTCAAATGTTTGTAAATGCAGACTGCATGGTTAGGTGCTCGATTTTATACACCTGTGGCAAATGGGTCAGATTGAAACACCTGTTCTGATTGAAAGTCCCAATTCTTTTGTCCATACACACACATAAAATGCTAGCTATAAAATTAGCTGCATTAAAACAAACGAGTCTGCCTTTTTATTCAAAAAATGTTTAAAAGGTTTAATATATACATATATATATATATATATATATATATATATATATATATATATATATATATATATATATATATATATATATATATAGGGCTGTCAAATGATTAATCGCAATTAATCGCATCCAAAATAAAAGTTTGTGTTTACATAATATATGTGGGTGCAGTGTATAATTTTTTTATATATATATAAATACACACACATGCTTGTATATATTTAAGAAATATTTTCATGTATATATTGTATATAGATTTATATATAATTTATATTATATATAAATATTAATATTGTTTATATAAATAATATTTTTTTCTTAAATATACATGCATGTGTGTGTATTTATATACACACAATATATCAAATAATTATACACAGTGCACCCACATATATTATGTAAACACAAACTTTTATTGTGGATGTGATTAATCACGATTAATCATTTGACAGCCCTAATATAAAATAGACATTAAGATGTTGTGGAAATGACCACTGTTGGATACTGACAGTACACAAATAAAAAAATAAAAAAAAATAGTGAGAGTGTGAAAAGTCTGCTTTGAAGGGGCATTTCTGTTGTATTATATGAAAAAGCAGCATGCAAAAATTACCTAAGCTTCTCCAGGGTCCAGTAATGTGTGGCTCCATTTTTCTGATCTTGGACTTCTACGGCCACAATGGTATCGAGGGAACGGACTCTTCTCCCTGTCTTTAGCAGCCTCAGGTGGTAACAGGTCAGGCGGAAGTGGAGAGTAAAGTGTGTCCGTCAATAAAACAAACTGAAACTGAACCTGTAAGCGACACAAGGCTCAATCAGTTATGATGTTGTCATATCTTATAGGTTCAGCAGAGTGAATGCAGTTCTTTCTGGTACTATATTTCCAAAGCTTTCACCTTTTTCTTTAGCTCGACGCTAATGGCATTGGCCTCCTTGAGGAAGATGGCATTGCCCCAAAGCATGTCTCTTAGAGATGTGAACTGATAACATCTCCATTTACGGAAAGCCCACAACGCCAGTTCTGTCTCCCTCTCAGTCCATTGCACTATGGGTAAAAGAGATTGAATACAAGATACCCAGGTGTTTTTAAATTTGGGTCATTTTGATTATTTCAAGCTGTTCAAAAAAACAAAATAAAACTTTTTTCCATCACAATCTAGTCACCTTCCTCCTCAGGTTCTTCATCGTCCTCTGCTACATCAGGGTAACAACGATTTACCTGCTTCTGCAGTGCTTCTAGCCTGCTCTCATAGTCCTGTAAAAGACAAACAGTGAAATATCAACACTAAAAAGGGTCATATTATATACTACTGTAAGTTTGGAAGGAAACAAGCTGTATAAACTCTAAGTCACTTACTAATCTCTGTTGCTCCAATAGATTGTTGGCCTCTTCTCTCTCCTTGCGATACTGATCCTCAAGTTCCTGCAGTCTATACAATTGATATAAAAAAGGATATCAAGTCTAAAAACACAAATGTCACATTTGTTCAACACTTGCTCTTGAATTTCCTCCATTTTACTTTTACCTCTGATCCATTTCCTGTTTCATATCAATGCCCTGTTTGTCCAGGAGTTCTCTCTGAGCAAAAGCCCAGTCCACAGGCTCCATTGGGGTCTCAGAGCAGGGGTGCGCTCACGTTCCTGACGAGCCTGCTCTGGGTGGTTGAAGCGGAACACATGGCTCTTGCCCAAAATGATTCGGTTCCCTACAAAAGCGTCAGTAAAAGAAGAAATTACGAGCGAACAGTCTTTATATCGTTTTTTCCCTCTTGTTATCACAGCCACAAAGCACCCGCGCCCTCAGATCACTTGGACGTGGCGTTTTCTCTCACAAACGGCTCGTTCTCTGTCTTAGGCCATCAATGTGTGCTTACATTTACGAGTCATTATATCATGTTTAATTTGGACTTCTCTGTTCATGCTCTTTGAGGTGAACCCCATAGACCTCCATTATTTGACTGATAGACACAAACGGTTTGACCTAAAAAATCTAAATTGAAAATTCTGTGGAAACAAAGACACCTACATATGTCCACAAATGAATTACTAGGAGTGCTACTTGGGTGTTACAAGGTGTGTTCCTTTGGTGCTCTTCAGTTTGGAGATCCGAAGTGTTTCCCAAATAAACAGTAAATCTGAGGCACTCAAAAGGAAAATAAATATAAAAAGCCTTTATTTAAAGGTAGTGAAGGTCAGAATTTTATAAAAACTTTTTACCAAATTTGTTTAAACTTTCTATATATATCAATGCATAATTAAAATCTAAGTACTCTGAAAAAAGAGTATAAAAATCGAGTGACTCTAGACCGTTTAATCTGCATTAAACGCAGCTCATTATTTTGAACCGGACGAAACAATGTATTGGCTTAGGCGACTGTCACTCTCTTGCAACCATGGCAACCACCCTTTTGCCACACAGGACCTGCCCACTTGCGCGTATCCAGATCGTACCTGTTCGCGTGCTTGTTTGAGCTTGAAGATGCAAAACTCGACGCAGCAGGTCCTCTTGTCTAAAAAGTGCTCCTTGCCCTGCACTTCGACTACCCCGTCCTCGGCCTCTACTTCCTCTGACCCTAATAGCAAAATCCTCTGCTTCGCCCTCGACCACGGATCTGTCCTCGAGCTGACGATGCGGTATTTGCTGTCTTATACTGTCTATGGGTAACTTACTTGTCTCGGGTGTGTAGTCCTCATCAGAATCAACAATGCTTTCATCAAGCAAACTCTTACATGCAGAACACCATATAAGTTATATGTAATGAATCTTACATGAAATTCATCTTCATCACAGTGTAAATGATGGCAATGGAAAAACGTGTATCATGCAACCTGTTTTTAGCTTTGCCTTATAGATAACTAACTAGCTCGTTAGCGAATCAATATTGTTAGCTTTACCAATATCAATATGCTAGCTTGATAGAGAGTAATAAAATAAAACGTATTTGTTTATCTTCATAATGATAGTTAGATTTTTTATTTACATGTGTTTCTGACATGTCACTACATGCCATTCTTCCTCTCCTCTCCGCTCGTCTCAGGTAAATAATGCGTCTTCAGCTCAGCTGTCGGAGTTGCGCGTTCATGTGTTTTGGGGGCGTGGCTTTGGAAGGAGCCAAGAAGGGAGGGGGTGAAGTGAATGGAAATAATGAGCTGTCTTTAAAACAGTCGTGAGAGGTCTACAGACACTCGATTTTTATACTTTCTTTTTCAGAGTACTTAGATTTTAATTATGCATTGATATATACAGAAAGTTTAAAAGAAATTTGGAAAAAAAGTTTTTTTTTTCAATTCTGACCTACACAACCTTTAAACTTGGCTATCCATTAAAAAACATATGCCAACATGTTTCGGCCACATTGGCCTTCTTCAGGGCAAATTTAAATAAAGGCTTTTTATATTTATTTTCCTTTTGAGTGCCTCAGATTTACTGTTTATTTGGGAAAGACACCTACATCTTGGATGCCCTTGAGGTAAGCTAAAACATGGCAAAAATAATTTCAAAGTGAGCTATCCCTTTAAGTGGCTTTGCATGTTTGTGGTATTACCAATGCGCTTTACTTTTACCAGGCAGTTCTTGTATATTGCGTATTCTTTGTCGATTTTGTTTGTCCTATCAATGGTTTAAAAGCCACAGTGGGTCCAGCCTTTTCTGGGGCATCTACGGTATTATTTTACTCACACTGCTGTCCACCACCCTGTTTAAAAAGCTCCTTTTCTTAGGCTTGTTAACTTATGTTCATGTATCCCTCATTCATGTGTTGAGTGCCATGAAGTATGCGACGCTGGGAGTCAGGAAATCTATTTAGAGCACCTTATTTTATTAATTAAAATATCAATATTTGCAACTCCTGACTGGTTTTGACCATAGATGTTTTGACGAAACAAGCTGGTTTTTATACTGCCAAGGGCGTAGCTCGTACCAAAAGCGCGGTGAGCTGAAACCTGCGTACGTCACGAAGTGCGGAACAGCCAATAGGAAAATTCAACTGCAGTAGCCACCATTCAAACTGAAAAGGGCAGCACTAAAGGCGGGCATACACGGTGCGATTTTTTGCTGTTTTACGAGCTCGCAAATGATTTTTTTCACTCGGGAGTAATCGCATGTAAATCGGTTATGCTCGCATGTCGCGGCATTTCTTACAGATTCTTACACATCACGATGATCATTACGTTTGTATCTTCCTAAAAGCAATTACAGTTTGTTTACAGTTTGTTTTAAGCTTTTTTTTTATGCCGACAGAACAATGTTGCCAGATATTGCTACGAAAAACAAAGCAAAAACTAACAAAAACAAAAAATTATATAAAAATCTGAAATAAGTTCAAAGCTTGTGTTTTGGAATTAAGATTGATATATTACGAACCACTTTAATAACTTGCTAAAGTGTGACATTAATCCAAAAAACAAGTCCAGATACTGTCACCTTTGCATTATGTGGATCTGACAACACGGGATCTGGTACCTGCGCCCTCACTCACAACGCGCTCAAGCTCACTCAAGCCACATTCACGGCGCTATAGCTTTCTCGCAGCAAAATTAATTGCAAACACTCACATGGGGTGGTTTAAACGGCTAATTAATCATTCAGAGAGCTTGAAATTTTATAACTACGTTTTTTAACTCACACAGACTAACGCACACACAAGGGTGACCGGACATCCGTTTCCAGATGCTGAAAACGAGCCTATAGCAAAATAATCACGGCTTGTATCAATATTTTATATGCAGTTATGAGAGAGTTTTTAGCGCGGACTTCGTGCGATTTCTTCGGAATTCCGCAGGTCGTAAAATCGTGTCGTATATCACAGCCTCCGTACGATTTTTGGATAAACTCTACTCGTAACGTGTGCCTTGACATACGATCTTCTGACCATCAGAATTTGTACCGTGTACGCCCACCTTAAGACGTTTTTACACCATATATTGTAGAAATAAAACACTTTATACACAAATGTGAAAAAATGTACTCGAATCAATGACTGGTATTAATAAAGATGCATTTTTACAGATCATTAACTAAAAAAAGTTGGTTTAGGGTTTAGTTACTCTTTAATAAATATGTACACAAACACACACCAGCACAAACAAATAAACAATAGTAACCAAACCATATTGCTTACAATAGTATATCAGCAGGTGAGGGTAAAAAAGTAAAAACAAACCTGATCTGAGAACAGTGGGTTCTGTTACTCTCTTCCCATTTACATACGTTTCTGCTCCCTCACACGGCTTCGAGAATGACAGCTGTAAACAACAGGAAGAACAACCATAAGGACTTTGGCATATACACTCACCGGCCACTTTATTAGGTCCACCTGTCCAACTGCTCGTTAACACTTAATTTCTAAGCAGCCAATCACATGGCGGCAACTCAGTGCATTTAGGCATGTAGACATGGTCAAGACAATCTCCTGCAGTTCAAACCGAGCATCAGTATGGGGAAGAAAGGTGATTTGAGTGACTTTGAACGTGGCATGATTGTTGGTGCCAGAAGGGCTGGTCTGAGTATTTCAGAAACTGCTAATCTACTGGGATTTTCATGCACAACCATCTCTAGGGTTTACAGAGAATGGTCCGAAAAGAAAAAACATCCAGTGAGCGGCAGTTCTGTGGCGGAAATGCCTTGTTGATGCCAGAGGTCAGAGGAGAATGGCCAGACTGGTTCGAGCTGATAGAAGGGCAACAGTGACTCAAATAACCACCCGTTACAACCAAGGTGGGCAGAAGAGCATCTCTGAACGCACAGTACGTCGAACTTTGAGGCAGATGGGCTACAGCAGCAGAAGAACACACCGGGTGCCACTCCTTTCAGCTAAGAACAGGAAACTGAGGCTACAATTTGCACAAGCTCATCGAAATTGGACAATAGAAGATTGGAAAAACGTTGCCTGGTCTGATGAGTCTCGATTTCTGCTGTGACATTCGGATGGTAGGGTCAGAATTTGGCGTCTACAACATGAAAGCATGGATCCATCCTGCCTTGTATCAACGGTTCAGGCTGGTGGTGGTGGTGTCATGGTGTGGGGAATATTTTCTTGGCACTCTTTGGGCCCCTTGGTACCAATTGAGCATCGTCTGCAACGCCACAGCCTACCTGAGTATTGTTGCTGACCATGTCCATCCCTTTATGACCACAATGTACCCAACTTCTGATGGCTACTTTCAGCAGGATAATGCGCCATGTCATAAAGCTGGAATCATCTCAGACTGGTTTCTTGAACATGACAATGAGTTCGCTGTACTCAAATGGCCTCCACAGTCACCAGATCTCAATCCAATAGAGCATCTTTGGGATGTGGTGGAACGGGAGATTCGCATCATGGATGTGCAGCCGACAAATCTGCGGCAACTGTGTGATGCCATCATGTCAATATGGACCAAACTCCCTGAGGAATGCTTCCAGCACCTTGTTGAGTCTATGCCACGAAGAATTGAGGCAGTTCTGAAGGCAAAAGGGGGTCCAACCCGTTACTAGCATGGGGTACCTAATAAAGTGGCCGGTGAGTGTACATGAACAGGTATGTGTGTTTTTACAGTAGCTGCATCATTAACAAACCTTCTCCCATTGGCCCAGTGGTGCTGGTGAAAGTGCAGTGTTCCTCTTTGATGAAGTGACCACTCAAAACAATGTCCTGTCTACTGCTGGCATCTTCTCTCCCCACCCTGAGCAAAGCAACATATCAAGATACCATAGAGCCAATTATACTATGTGTAATTCACATGCACGATAGAGAAAAGGAGAACCTTGGATTGTAACTCACCGAGTAATTCCATCTTTGATGTAATATAGGAGACACTCAGACATCAGAGGATCTTCATTCAGGTTCACCAGGTGGGGTGTCTGTAATGAGTGGCCCAAACATAGACTCAACAATTTTTGCATTTCGAGAAAGATATACAAGTGCTTGCAAGGCAGCAAACGACTAGTCTTAATGTTAAGGCAAGTTAAGGATCTAGTCTTTGGTCCTGTGTTAAAGCTAAATGCCACATCAGATTTGTACAAGAATTAAAATCATTTACAGTGTAAATGTGGCATGAACTTCCCTATTGGGACATATGGCTTAAATGACTTTGCGAATGAGACAAAATGTAGGGTGAGATTTGATTGGATCTGATTGGATTGTTGGATCATTTGCTAATTGTTACGATCTCATGTGAGTGACAGGTTGCTGAAGGGGAGTCAATATTGTCCCACCCACAAATAATGATGTGCGCAGATAAATCATTTATAATAACCTTTGCAATATTCCATAAAATATAAAAATTGTCCATTTTGATTTCATGGTTACTTTAAAAATATGAAAAAAGTGCAAACAAAATTTGTATCCAAGCATTAGAAGGAAGACCAATCGCAATTCAGCAGACATATATTCGAAGTCTCACTGTTAATGGAAGATTTTAATAAAAGACATTCAAACAAAAAAAAACTTAAAGTATGAATCACATGGGCAAAAAAGGCACAAAAGGCTAAAATTATCCACAAAACAGAGGTCAAATGGAGTTTACGCATTAAACCGTTCTGAGTTTAATAGGCTAATTACAATCAATGGTTTAAACCCCAGCCAAAGTGCTGTATAACGTAGAACTGCCTTGCGAACACTTTCAAAATGTATTTATACGACATTGGAAAGAGGAAAATAAGATTTCAATTTTGATATCCATCCAAATGCATGTGATTTGATTTAGATATCACAAAAGTGTAAGAATCCAGAAAGGAAAGCCTTTAAAAGCATCATAGGGCATGATGCTTGAGATCTGTACATTCACCCAGCAGTTTGCTTTAAAGTTTACCATAAAGACTTGAAGGAATTGCAGCCCATCGGCATTCATATCAGCAACAGATCCCTAAATAAAGATCACAGATGCGTTTAGGAGAGCTCTGATGGGGAAAGAACACACAGAGGTAGATTCTGAGAGAATCGAGATGCAACCACACAGTATCCATGGCAACCAACCTCATTGGGAGAGAACAGCCCAACAGTGTCTATAAACACGGGCTGAGGTTTTCTCTGCGAGGGCTTCCAGAGAGGGAACGTAAAGACATTCACAGGCTTATTTAGTTATTTGAACACAACATATTAGCCTTATCATGTGGTCCACCTCCACCTGCATATAGTTTCTCCCTACAGCCTTAATAATGACTTTACCTTTTTTGGTGAAAAGACTCCAACTGTTCCTCCATCCTCACGCATGGCCACACCCATCTCGGCCAGCAGTGCTTCTCTGTGAAAACCAATTTAGATGTTTTAAAAAATTATGGTTTATGTTTATGACTATAGCTTAATGTATACACTGAACGTAAAATTGCTTATCATCACATAAGGCTTCATATAACAAACCTGTCCATTCTGATGGCTTCTGTACGGCGAAGCTTCTCTTCCCACGTTTCATTGAGCTCAGCAATGATTTTCTCCGTTTCCTAATTGGCATTGCATACAAATGCAAGTTAAAATATGCCACCAAGTTAATAGTAGTTTTATAGATTTATTATTGTGAGATGTACATCTTTAGACAGCAAAGCTTTTGGCTTTAATTAATGAGGTGTAAAAAATGTTGTATTAAGGGTATCACATCAGGAATATTTACTTATATAGTACCGTATACATTTAAAACCTCAATACTCCCTGCATAGTACAAAAAGACTTACCTTAGTATTATATTATATTATATTATTATATTTTTGGGTCCATTAAAATAGGTTTTCATGCTTGAATGTAAAAAAACAACAACATAATTTTTCAACATATTTTACTGTTTCTTCCCTTGTCAGTAATGCCCATGCAATGCCAGAGAATGTCTAATTGAAGAGAATTGGCACTGGCTGGTTACTTCCAGTTTCTGGACTGGCTGCAGTAACACGTCTCTGTCCATGCGGGGCGCTCGGTCGAGTGCAGAATGAATGGGAGTCAATGGGGTTTCACCCCCAGAAATCCACTTTCTCAGGATGTAATTTTTTGTCAAGTAATTTGAAAGTTGCATTTAAAAGGGAGGGCTAAGATAATACACTCAGCTGAAAATTGCATTTTTAAGTTCACTTATCTGTTCTAAAAATCTGTTCAAAAATGTGATGACGTCACACAATAGCAGAATGCTAGCGTGTTCCGGCCAACAACGGCCTAACCTGTAAGACATCGAAAGGACATAAGTACTCGTTCATTTGACTTTTGGCCTATAATCTATATTGAACTTGCGGAATCAACAATAAAATCTATGTTGATTTAACGACAAGCAGGAGAAAGGAGTTGGTTCTCACTGCGGAACATGAAATCCATGGGGAGGAGCTCGCATCCAGATCCAACTCCTCCCACCTTACATACACACCTACCCAACTCCGCCCCCTGATCCCTAAACCCAACCCTAATCCTACCCATCTCCACCCCTTGGATCGTGATCCGACTCCTCCCCGTGGATCTCATGTACTGCATTGAGGTGCTACTGGGAGAAAGAGACACATTTAGCCGTTTAGCTCCATAGACTCCCATTCATTCCGCCCGCGATCACCTCCAGTGGAATTCTAATGGAACTGCAACCAAGATGACACACAATTGGGCTAATAGGAAGTGCCAAGGCTCTCCATTAGATGGGCTCTGGCAATTCCCTGTTTAGTTCCTGTTTCTAAGAAAGCCTTCCTTCTGAAAAGCACAATGTGCTCTGATTGGACGGCTGGACCAGTGTGTTATGATGGGTCAACTGCTTCGAATGTTTCTCGGAAATCGCATGCTCTTTTACCATAACCTTACTAGATCTGGGTGGAAAAAACAGCGTCTCTTGGACATGGCAATTTTTTTGTATGCTTTTGGCAGGAATTATTTACGATTTTGTGACTTTTAACTTTGCTAAATTTTTCATGCTCAAATAGAAACATTACACACTAAAAAAACATAGTTCCTCTTTAAAAGGTACAGTTATAAAAAGTGTAGCTTTTTTATATTTTCATTTTGATTTTAAAGTTTGTTTAAGTAATTGAAGCATTTGTCATTTTCATTTATTTTTAGCTTTTTGTCAATTATATTACAGTGTTAGTTGCATTTTACAGTCAGTTGTATAGTATTATAGTAGAGTAAGTTATTAATTTTAAATATAATATTTATATTTTCTTTAATTTAAGATTCATTTAAAGGAACACTCTGACTTTTTGGGACTTTAGCCTATTGACCTTATCCCCCAGAGTTAGATAAGTCCATACATATCTTTTTTATCTCCGTGCATGCTATAAGTCTGTTTGACGCACCCACCATAGCCTAGCTTAGCACTGGTTGTAAATGGTTGCAGCTAGCATACTAATCAAAATAAGTGACAAAATAACGCAAACATTTTCCTATTTACATGTTGTGATTTGTATAATCACAGAGTGTACAAATAACAAGGTCATATGAGACACAGACATCTTTTAACCGTATAAATACTGGGAACTACATTTTCTGAAGGCGAAGCACGGCTACTTGGGAAGAGTGATAACCGCATCACCTGTGATTAAGCACCTTGACGAGGAGCAGAGAGCTTGTTCAGAGTTGGAGTAATAGTCAGCAATTACTAGATAGAAAAGCATAGTTTATCATGGGTGTTCGCTTTATTGTATGAGCTGTGACAATAAACAGGGGAGACCAGGTAATACCGTGATGTTTCATAGAATTCCAACCAAAAACGCATCCTGATTTATAAATATCACAGAACATGAATAAAGAATTATTATTACAGGAATCAATAATATTTTTAATGCAATTTATTAGCTGAACCAAATGTATTCAACAGCAAATAATACAGTATTGTTATATAATTGCATTACAAGTGGCTAGAAAAGGGGAAAGTAATAGCAAAAGGCAAATTGTTTTTGCACAATGAACCCACAAACAATAGCCTAAAGTATCCGTAGGCGACTGAACAAGGTCACTGTTTCTAAAAAATAAATAAAGAAAGAAAGAAAAAAAATTAATCCCAATTCATTAGCAAGGTGAAGGCTACAGTCCTGAGTTTACCTCTAGCTCTGCTCATTACTGTATTTCCAAGTATTAATACGGTTCAAAGATATCTGTGTCTCATGTGACTTTGTTTTTTGCACACTCTGTGACTATACGAATCACAACATGTAAATAGGAAAACGTTTGCGCTATTTTGTCACTTATTTTGATTAGTATGCTAGCTGCAACCATTTACATCCAGTCTTTGTGCTAAGCTAGGCTAGCGGTGGGTGTGTCAAACAGACTTATAGCACGCACGGAGATGAAAAAGGTATGGACTTATCTAACTCTGGGGGATAAGGTGAATAGGCCCAAAAAGTCGGAGTGTTCCTTTAAATTAACAAAAAAATATTTTTAATAGTTGTAGTTTCGGTTAATAACAACACCACAGTTTGTATAGGTAAAAGCAATTATGAAATGGTTCCTTTAATCTGAAGTTGATCCCTTAATATCCGGGGAAGATATTTGTCATATTTACAGTATATTTGGAGGATTTAATTCAGTACTGTCAAGCTTTTATACTTTATGGTAGTCACCTTGAGTCTCTCAATGGCTTCCTCGCTCCCTGGGCTGAACATGATGCGATCGTGCAAGCTGCTGATGGAACCAGCCCGGCTGGACAGGGCGGAGAGAGATGGAGAGGGGCTCATCCCAGTCATAGCATTGGTCACTGTGGAGAGATCACCTCTTTGATTGACATCTTGGCCACTATTGTTATTGTTCTTGTAATCGGATATGTCTGTCGGGGAAGGGGGAGAGAGGTGCGGGGGGTTGTGGAGGGGGAGGGGGTCAGGGGGCGACAGACACAGAGTTCAGAGAGAAGCAGACAGAAAAGGATGAGCAGAAGGAAGGAAAGGTAGAGAAAAGAAGACAGAGAAAGACTTGTAGCTTGAAATAAATTTGAATTCAAAGAGCAAGAAATTTCACATGTGAGGAAAAAAACGATCAAGAAAGAACAGACAGTCACAGCCCAGTAAAGGAGACAAGCGGAAATAAAATAGGAGATATAGCGCAGGCACCCGGCAGCAAAGAGACAGCCATATCAAGCGCAATGTAACACTGCGGGCTTCAGCTACAGCATTACACGTCCACCATCCAATGACAGCAACCTGAGAGCCATGTCTGAAATATTTAACAGGCAAACATGCATTGATCTGGGCTGTTATTTGACACCAGTTTCTTATGTTAGTGTACATTGAGCAAAATAATGGTGTTAGTCCATTCAAGCAACGAAATGCCAATTCGTTTTTGGTCTTAAAAATGAAAATATCAAGCCTTGGATTTAAACTACATGAAATGAAGACATGAACCTCAAACGTTACAGTAAGTTACATCAAAACTTATTGGGTCTCGCATGTCATGAGACAAACGTCATAATGATGATTTTTCTTTTTCATAATTCGATATGACAGCGAATAAAGACTTAAATCTCAGTTTAATCATGCAAGAAATTATGCCACTTTAAGACCTTGAAACCCAACTGACTCAGTAAACCGACAAAAACAGCTAAAACCTTTTTCAAAGTGTATTATTTAACACAGTCTCATCCCAATTCGTCATATAACTGACGTTTTGGGACGTCTTTTGACCATTCGTCAATATACGACTTTTTAGGGCCCCCTTAAACGTCGGTAGATGACGATCCCGGCTCGTCATACAACTGATGCTTTACCTTTAACGTCAGTTAGGTGACGAGTTGGGTTTAGGGTTAGGTATAGGTCTGGGGTAGAGTTAGTATCCCATAACGTCATCTACCAACGTTTAAGGGGGCCCTAAATAGTCGTATATTGACGAATGGTCAAAAGACGTCCCAAAACATCAGTTATATGACGAATTGGGATGAGACTGCGCTGTATTATTTTGTGTTGCAGATGAAAGCAAGCCATATGAGTTGGGGAAGGAATGAGGGTGACTAAATTATAACAGAATTTTCATTTTTGTTTTTTGAGACTTTTATATAGATTGTGACATCTACAAAAGCAAACATAGTTTTCTTACAATAAAACATACGGTAACACTTTACAATACGGGTGCACTAATATGCATTAATTCATGCTTAACTAATGCACAGATAATACTGAATTAATGTATAACTAATGATTATCTAAGCGATTCATTAATGATTACCAGATTATGAACTAATTAAAAGTCTGTAAGGTTAATGTATTAGTTCATACATGAATTGTTATTAATTAAATATGTAATTGTGGATTAATTCCATAATAACTCATTTTTTAACTAATAGTGTTAATTAATATGTTAATTACCAGAATGAGCCAAAGCCTTGTATTTCAACTTCCAGATAATATGACAGGTACACTAATATGCATTAATGCATGGTTAATTAATTAATTGTTAATGCAAATTCATGTGCAAATTACTACAATTACTAAATGACTAGTTAACAATGATGTGCCCCAACAAGTAAAGTCATAACATAATGATACCTTTGCAAATCATTAGCTAATGATTAATTAAAGCAGACAACTGGAAGTTGAAGTGCATAGCTATGACTAATTGTGGTAATTAACACATTAATATACACTATTAGTTAATAAAATAAGTTATTAAGGAATTAATACACAATGACACAGTGAATTAATAGCAATTCATGTATTACTTAATGTATTAATCATATAGACTCTTTATTAGTTGCTGATGCAGTAATCATTAATTAATGGTTTAGTTCTTCATTAGTTATACATTAACTCGTGATTATCTGTGCATTAGTTAAGCATGAATTAATGTATATTAGTGCACACGTATTGTAAAGTGTTACCAAACCTTTTTCTTAAACTCATTTTCATTTTGTGTTAAAATTGAACATTATGTATTATTATGTACAACTTTTTTTATCATTTACATAACCATGACATCTATTGTAATGCCCAGGTGGCATATACAATTATAGAACTTTAAAAGCAGGCTGCGTATTTCACATGGACATAAGATTTGAGAAATTAAAATAAATCCTGTTTTTGTACTTCTTATACTGTCTATGCAACAACCAGACCGTCTTCCTGTTTCCGGCGTGACGAACGAGTCTGTCCCAAAAATACCTCTCAATGCGCCCTCGAAGACTTCGCGCTATAGGTCTGCACTTCATGACGTAACCGAAGTATGGACTCTGAGGAAGTCCACAAGTCCGGAGTGTGCCATTTGGGACAGGGCCTTAAATGGTGTCTAGAAGAATTGCCCCACCCCCGCAAACAACTAAAGTAAATCATGATTGATGAATACAATGGTTCGTCTCTCATACTAATTAACATACACTTTATGTAAGCAAATATTGACTGCAGTACATCTGGACATTAGCAATGAGCTCATATTTCTGCTAAAAGCCAGTGACTGTCATTACTGTCATCAACTAACAAGAATGATCGTCATCGCTGACCACAGTAAAACCTACATAACCAGTTCAATTATACTCTCGTAAAATCCATTTGACAGTAAAATTTACACAGACATCTGTTACAAAACAGCATTCACAAATCTTGTGAGCTGCACACAGGAAATATCCTCCCTCGCTGCTCTTACTTAAGAGACACTGTCAGCATTTCATGTGATATCCACCTATCCAACCACTAAATATCATATATCTCTAGCTGAACAGTTATGCTAATATAATTTGAAATGCAACACTGGATATAAGTGGCTAAATAAACATATACTCTATAGAGTATATAGTTTGTCTTTGTAATGTCTCTGTAACCTTCGGCACAATAACATCTCTCAGCTCTAACGATGCTGCTATGGCAACAGAGTGCTTACTCTGTGCTTCTACACACCTAAGAGAGCTACGAGGCAAGTATCTTGGGTAAAACGTGAGAAGACATGGCCCCTGGTGACGGGTGACTAAACACCAAACTAAGATGAATATGTGGCCTTCTAAGAATATAGCAGCTCATACAAGAAGATTGCATAATGCATATTGAAGAAAAGCATATATAGCACTATAGCACTATTGACAAACTATTATAGATTAGATTAGGCAGTAATGCAAGAATCTCGATGTAACAATTTGCAGGGGTTTTTTTTGCGACATGTTTGAAGTAGTCTATATCTTCTCAAAAAAATCGATAAGATCAAGGTCATAAATTCTCCTAGTCTGCATGAATTGCTTTAAATATGAGTTGTGTAACACCTGACGTTAAGAAGCATTGGGTTTGATGTTCAGCCATAAAGCAGCAGCTAGCAACAGACAGCCATTGTATAAAAGAACACAAGTTGTCACTCAAACACACATCTGCTCTAAGTCCCTCCCACTGCAAAATACAGTCAGATATCAAGCTTTACTTCTATGTCTTGGAGAATTTTAGTATATGTTGTATATTAAATTGAACGTTCATTTTTTGTGCATCCCTGATTTTACAATTATGGTGTGATTTTTGCAAACTGTGTCCATTCAGATGCAAGTCACATAAAATATAATTCATTTTCTTTGCATTATATTACAAAATACTGTAAAAACAGTTTGTTTGTGTTATTGCTGCCTTAACATTTTTACATTTGAAATTCACTGTTAAAAAAAACATTGTTAGTTTAACTTAAAAAATGAAGTAGCATCAAAACTTTAAGTTCACTGAAATTTAAAAATGGAGTTAATACAATTAAAGGTGTGATGAACTGAGAAATCTAATTTTCCTTGAGCTTTTGACATCTAAGAGGTCATCATATTATAAGAATATCCTGTAAGTTTCAGAACTGAAAACGACCTTGTTAGTCCAATAAAAGCTTTTATTGACACCAGCCTCAACAAACGTCTCGTTTTTGAAAGTGTGGAAGTATGACGACAATGACGATAGAAACCCCACCGCTCATCAACGCCTACTTCAACACGGCCGGTTTAGCCCCGCCCACCGATTCGTGCATTCACGCATAGGTAAACAAAAGCATACCTCGTGATGACAAACTGGAGCGAGCTACCAGCAATAAACATTCCGTTGACAAAATGTTGTGCCGTGCCTGGCTGTGGAAGAAGACAGTTGCTGCATAAGCTTCCTCTGGATTTCAATATTAGGAATGCCTGGTTAAAATTTGTTTTTAATGACGTTCCTGCAGATGAGTGTAAAACATTATCCGTATGTTCGCTTCATTTCACCGAGGATTGTTTTGTGAACAAGACACAGTTCGAGGCTGGATTTGCAGACCGATTAAGAGAAAAGAACGGTGATGTGCCGTCTATATTGGATCTGACAGGAATTGTGCAACACACGGACTCTGGGTCGAACATGTATGGGCGAATCCGGTTCCCATTTGACAACATTGGACGTTTTCCCCCACGTGCACGGACGGTGAGTTAAACTCATTATAATATAAGAGGGAGAAATGAAGACGACACAGATATGCATTTTGTGTATGACCTAGAAGTATTTATTCAGCGATCGGCGGTCAAAGTTAATCTGTACGGAACATCGTTGTTGTACGGAACATGATTAGTCTACGTTACCTTCTATATTGGATCCAACAGGAGTGGTGCAACACACTTATGTGAGTAATATTTTTATTTTAGAAATAATAATCTACTCGGCTAGCATTGCATTGTTACAGATCGTTTGATATCTAATAATTATGTGTATGTGTCTACAAGTATCCGTTGTATTCGAGGTGCTGTTGGTTCATTGTCCTGAGATTCAGGATCGGACTCTGGGTCAAACATGTATGGGCGAATCATTCCGGTTGCCATTTTACAACAGTGGTTTTCAAAGCATTCCCCCACGTGCACCGACCGAAACCAATGACAGAGTTGAAGCTCATTATAATATGCAAAACTGTTATCCACTCACAGCAGTGGGCATTTACTTCCTAGTCTTTAATGCGAAACGCCCATAAAATCCGAGCATTTTTCAAGTAGGCTGAAAACTAGGGAAGAAAATAGCCCATAACTTATTCATTTTTATGTTTTTGAATATAAAAACCAAGCGAACGTCATAAGTTACCTCAGACAACAAAACAAAAACATTTAAAAAGCCAGTTCATGACCCCTTTAAGGAGATTGATTTAATAATTAGAAACTCAAAATGTTATGTTATCTGAACCACATAAATTATCTAAGTTGATTTGACAGAAGACAAAACGTTATGATAACAAATCATGATTTTGTGTGAAGTTGTACAAAGTGACAACTTAGATATTTGAGTTGACTAAACTTAAAATTTGAAGGTAGCACGAACACTTAAAGTGTGCAGACGTATGTCCACTGATTTCAGCATTAACACACAATTCTTACGCATTAATAAATCTTTACAATCTTATTAAATGAAAAGCATATGTAGATAGTCTGAGGGCAGCTAAAGAGCATTCACTAAATGACAGATGAGTGGATGAGTGAGATCAATTAGCTCATAAGTGTGACATCACATTTATCCCACTCTGCACTGCAAGCCAAAAGAGAACGATAAACAAAAAAGAGGGAGTGAGAAAGAGAGAGAGGGAGGAGGGAGAGCACACAGCCCTGCAGCACCAGACTAGATAAACCACACCAGCAACCAGGCTTAGAAAAAAGCAACTGCCAAATAATCACATTAAACATTTTGGTAACAATCATTTAGATTATTAGAAGACTATATGTTTGTCTATTACAAATGCAACTTTCCGAAATTCTACCCTAGCTTTCCTAATCAATGTTATTTATAATTATTATTATATTAGATACTAAATAAGTAGCAAATATATTAATGTTTAGCATGTATATAATGGTATTTCATAAATCAATTACAAAAGCTATTGATAAGCTTTACAAGTACACCTAAACAGAGAGAATAGTTTAACAGTCAAACGTTTATGGATCTCACTGGATATGGCTCTGATATGATTTTGTATGTTGAGAGAGTATGAATTTTCTCTCAAACCCTTGAATAGACTCTGATGCTGCAGAGATATTGCTTTATCCATAAAAACTGCAAAAGTGTAGAAAAGAGAGTGACATAGAGCCCAAGAAACACACATTTCAAACCAGCAAAATCTTCAACTGGCCCCCGAAACGCTGAGAGAATGACAAAGAAGAAACAAGAGTAAGAGGAATAATATAGGAAAAATAAAAATATATATACAGAATAATAAAGAAAAAAAGAGAAAAAGAGAGAGGAAAGTGAGACTTATTGTTTCACACAAAAAGACTTTAAGTGCACATAGGACATTCAGAGTCTAAACTAGACTTTTGAAAGTCACGTGACACTGAATTGTACCAAACCCAGAGGGCTGGAACTCCAGACCGTCTGTTTTAAGGCATTTCCCCGCTGGGATCACCATCAAGAGACGATAGGATGAGAAAAGAAACGAGTGATTAGAAGAAACAGAAATAGAGTTAGGAGTGCACAGGGAAGAGTAGAAGACCCAGTGGAACCTAGTGAGTTGTTTAAACAGTGGACGTAGAGTGTTTGTGTGTGTGTATATGTGTGTGTTCATTTTAATCATCCATGATTATCTTTGCAACTCTCTTCGAGACATAAGCTCTGTTCCAAAACCTAACCAGCTCCATTGTTGTCTACAACCTACATAGGCTACTTCTAAGAGAACATCATGGAATCTCAAAATTGACAAATTTTGAACACTATTCCTGCATTTGAATATGCCTGCTTCCATACTATATGGGTGAAAAACAGTATGTAAGATGAGTAGTAGTTATGTCAAACTTTATAGTATTTATTAAACATTCGGTAAAAAGCACCCAAATTACTACTTACTACTTCCAGCGAGATTATAAAGTGCGCAAGCGAAAGACACTTTACTATGAAGCAGTAGAGAATTTACCCGGTAGGTCCTACGTTATCTCACGACCAATTCGTATCGAATTTGAAGAATGATTAAAAAGTGTCTAATTCGACTACTGACCTCACTCGTCTCGAATTTGTACGATTTCTCTAAACCCACGTGATGGTTAGGTTTAGGGTGGGGTAAGGGGTAGGTCATTCGCACTGAATTCATACGAATTGGCCAATTCGTAAAATATGTACGATTTAGCAAAATCGTACTAATTCGTAACGAGTGAGGTCATATGAATTGTTAGGAATTAGCCACTTTTTAATCATTCGCCGATTTCGTACGATTTGGTCGTGAGTATCGGTTGTTAGGTGACATGACGTAGTACGTCCAAATTTAAATACACACATTCATACTATGTAGAACTTAAGCGAAGTAAGATTAAAACCAAACGTAGAGCCTAGTGTATTATATAGTAAGTGATTTTGGAAGCAGCTTATGTTGACATCAACTTCATGGGGTGCAAAAGTAGTGCTCTGCACTGACACTCAAATTGAAAATCTTAGAAAGCAGTCAACTTAAGTTGTCTATTTTTTTTAACAGCCTTTGCCATCTGTGGTGCCTTAAAATGCTGTTTTATAGGCAGCTTACTAGGATTTGGAACAGAACAATAAAACGTATGCAGTAATATATGTTTCACTACCAAAAAGAAATAGCAGTGAATGAGTCACATTAACTGTCTGATGAAATATTTGTAATGAAAAGAAAGATGTCAGAGCAGATAAAAAGCAAATGGTCTTACTCTCAATGATGTCACCCAGGCCCTGGGCATAGAGGAGGTCCTTCAGACGTCCCACCTCTTCTTTCAGTTCACGCACCAGACGGTTATTAGGATCTTCATTGATCACAGCATTACAACGGATCTGTTTAGCCCTGTCCGCATACCTGCATAACACACACAAATGTTACTAAGTGACTGCACCTCGGTCAAGAATTAACAAGTGGCAATATACTGTATATATACAAAATTGTGCTTTAACAATGTTGCTTTTCTTTTGGCTATTCCATTACACACACACATATATTCATACAGTATTATAAAGGGGGGGGGGCAAATCAATTTTAAAGTGACATTCTACTCTATTCGCACACTCTATTCACTTCTGATAGGTGCCCAATTACTCCTTTCAGCAGTGTTACTGCACACCAGCATCTTTGAAGGGCATTTCAAGAGGGAGGCAGGTGTGTGGAGAGGGAACGGGAACATTCTCATTATGTAACATACTGCTATATCTGTCAGCTCATTAACTAACCTCAGACAGAGAGGAAAAATATATAAAACTGGTGTTTTACTGAGGCAGGATACCTGAGAGTGCTGAGGGTTTCATCATAGTTGATGTCGGCTGGACTCAGAGCGGCCACCATTGCAGTGCGAGAGTTGCCACCTGTACAAAGTCAAAAGGTCAAGTGTTTCAAGAGAGAGATACATTATTATCCTGTTTCATGCGACAGAACACCTTTGATACATACCAAGGTTCTCTCTCAGTAGCCAGGTCAGAACCGAATCCCTATAAGGAATAAAATTTTCCACTTTCTTCTTCTTTTTGTTCTGTGAAGAAAATTATATTATTATTATTATATTATAATTATGGCTGTCAAACGATTAATCGTGATTAATCGCATCCAAAATAAAATTTTGTGTTTACATAATATATGTGGGTGCACTGTGTATAATTATTTTATATATATATATAAATACACACACATGCTTGGATATATTTAAGAAATATTTTCATGTATATACTGGATATAGATTTATATACAATTTATATTATATATAAATATAAATATTTATTTTTTTCTTAAATATACATCCATGTGTGTGTATTTATATATACACATATATATATATACAAAATAATTATCCACACGAGTCCACCCACATACATTATGTAAACACAAACTTTTATTTTGGATGGGATTAATCACCATTAATCATTTGACAGCCCTAATCATATTATAATATAATATAATATAATATAATATAATATAATATAATATAATATAATATAATATAATATAATATAATATAATATAATATAATATAATATAATATAATATAATATAATATAATATAATATTATATTATATTATATTATATGTTGTTTGAAAGTTTGGGGTTGGTAAATATTTATTTGTTATATGTATTTGTTATTTTTAAGGATACGCTTATTTGATCAAAATAGTATAATATACAAACAATAATATTGTGGAATATTATTACAAATATTATCATAAAATAACTGTTTTCTGTTTATTAAAATCTAATTTATTTCAAGAATTTTCATTACTTAAGTCTTTAGTGTCACATGATCCTTCAGAAATTATTCTAATATGCTGATTTGATGCTAAAGAAACATTTCTTAATCAATATTAAAAACAGTTGTGCTGCTTAATATTTTTTGTCAAAATTTAAAATGTGATAATTATTTTTTCTAAATTCCTTGAGAACAGAAAATTTAGAAAGACCCTAACTTATTTGACACAGAAATAATTTGTATTATTGTAAATGTTTTTACTGTCACTTTTGATCATTTTAATGTGCGTCCTGAATAAAATTATTAATTAAAAAATATCATAAATCTTGCTGACCTCAAACTTTTAAATGGTAGTGTATAATAAATGATTGACAGACAGACAGATGTAATTTAATTAACAGTGCAATACCTTGTTTAAGCCCGAATCCTGCAAAAATAAGTGATAAAATACATTGCAGGTGATTAAACTGACAAATATTTTATGTTGAAAATAACAAATCATCAAACATCCTCAAGGCTCAAAGCAATACAAAACACTTACCACCTCAGCCAGAGCTGAAATGACTTTTCCCAGGGTAGTGAGAGATTTATTGATGTTTGCCCCTTCCTGGGATGCAAAGGGGAAGTAGAAAAAGTAAAAAAAATTACAATTCCAAACTCAAAGTATTGAAGATACTATTCTTTAATATACTAGATTCTAGTGAAGATAGAATGAAGAGAAGTGCTGTCAAAATGCTCTCAATGCACTGAGAGTATGTGAAGAGAATTAGACACACACTGGCTTTTCACACTATAACCCCTGGGTATAGGAACATTTCTCGCTTGTAATTTAGTCTTTTACCCAGGATAATGAAACCCTGCTCTAGAGAAGGGTTACTGTTGGGTTTTCTGGTCAGGTTTTTACCAGTTTTAACACAAAGCGGTGTTAGAATGATAAGGGCTAGACAACCGTGTGCCTCAAATTCACATCCTTTGTACAGTCACAGAAACACTGAGTGTTGCATCTGAGTGTTTGCTGTCATTTCAGCGTTCGAGGGAAAAAGTTAAATGGTGATGCAAACCGTGTCAATTGTGAAATACTGTAGAGACCTTTTAATTTGTACCTTTATAGTCTAAAATGTCAATTCAGGAAAAAATGTATGAGAGTCAGCATTTAAGTAGGCTAGTATATAATATATAATACGAGGATATGCAATCAATGCTAGAACTTTATGTAAACAGGTCCCCTAAAGACCACAAATATGCACAAAAGAACATAACCCAGAGTCTAGGAATCTATAGTATGTGATTTCGGTGTTTGAATACCAAGAAATATTTGTTAAATGAAATTAATCTGGGTAAATTATGAGCAACATGAAACGTGAAGCAAGATAACACAGATTTGTTTAACCAGGGGTTTACAAATGACCCAGGTGCTAGGACTAACTATTTCTAGCTAAGTGTGAAGAGCCATACAGAGGGTACAATAATGTGGAAGATCACAGGCCCTGTTTACACCAACAAAAGTTTTATTTTTTCGGACCCAAGAGAAAAGAAAAGACTGGTGTTTTAATCCACCTCTTGTCCACTTTCGACTACTTCTGTACTGATTTTTTTAAGGGGAGGGTCTATGGGTGGGTAAATGTATGGGCTTTTTCAGATTTAATGGATGAAGTAAGCTTGCGCAAACCAATGAGCGCAAAAGGAGACAACGGGAAACAAACAAAAGACGCTTTTGCTTCTACTCTGACAGCCATTACAAGTCAGAGAGACCATTGAATTTGGTACTTTTATCAAACAAAACTTGGGTCTTTAGTCGACAAATGCTGCGTCCCAATTCGCGTACTATCCGTCCTAAATAGTATTCGAAAATAGAATTAGTACGTCCCAAACCGTAGTATGTTGAAATGAGTGTTTCAAAGATACCCGGATGGTCTACTTTTTCCGGTCAGAATCCGAAGTGTAGATCGGTGCACACTCTAACGGCTGATATTGCCCACAAACCATTGCGCGGTGGACGAGGATTCGGTTAGAACTACAAACACGAGTAAAAAGTGTTAAAAAACTACAGACACTGAGGGCGCGCGAGTCCCGCGCTGGTCCCGCGGCTGTGAAGAGAGGTTTAGATAAACAGGTTTGAGTGATTAATTATCAGTATCTAACCGGACGAAAATGAATTTATTCAATGTTGTCCACATTATATTGCATATGTAGCAGCATTGTGAACTTTTGTAAAGACACGTTTAGCCATTACTTTTTAAATGCATCATTATATTCAAATTGCACACACTAGGAGAGTATCTGCATGAAAGACCCACGACTGGCAGATGAACGTGATCTGAAACTGTAGGAAATCAAATTAGATAGAATGGAGGATTTTAACTGTGACAAGATGATTGACAGGGCAGTTTACGGTGACGGGATGCACGCAGCACGCGACAGAGCCGTCCGTTAAAGATGACGTGGTAGTATGTCCCAAAGCTTGCCTACTCTTTTTGCTGCACACTCAAAAGTATATACTTTTTCTTCACAAAAAGAGTACATACTTTTAGGGCGTAGTATAAGTAGGCGAATTGGGACGCAGCAAAAGTTTAAATCCCCATCTGGGTTGTGCCCTTTCTATAATGTTTACACATTAGGTCAGTAGGTGGAAAGTAGGCTTTCTTTTGTGGCTGTTCGAACGCATTTAACCACATGATCGTCTTCACTACGAAAGCAATCCGCTCGAATGCGTAATGACTACCTCTGGAAGTGGTCGAATGTGGACAAGCTCAAAACGTTTTATAGCCCATTTACACCCAATGACCAAAATGCATCTTAATACCAGGTGTAAAACAAGAGCAACATTCTAATCTGAAAAATGAAGCCTACCCGGAAGTGCGAAAAACTGCAATACATCTCAAATCCGCTAGAGGGCGGTCCCAAAAGGGAGCAAATATCCATAGACGTCATGTTAAAATCTCAGTTTTCACAGCATAAATTCATATGTTTACAGTTTGGTCCCATGGACTTTTATTGTAATCTTCAATGTTTCGCGTGCCTGACAACTGTGAGGGGGTGGATTTTTTTCTAACTTGTTAGTTTAGATCGTATTTAGATATAAAATGTATGTAAATAAGGGCGGTTAACTTTGATTGACAGCTGATAACGGGCTGCGCAGAGTGGAATTTGACGTCTCGGCCATGATCTGACACAACACATCATACCACCTCTGTATCCTTTCTGAAACTTTTGTATTTTGTATTTTCCAGTATGGCGCCGCCCGTACCCCTCATAAACAGCCTCAAACGCGTTCTTCAGCGAGTCTATGGGTGACGTCACAGACGCTTTGTCCATATTTTTTACAGTCTATGGTGTAAACAGGGCCACAGAGAGACTCATGGAGTTAGAGAGCATGAAAGATCAATAGATAATGGGAAGTGAATTTGGACAGCTAAAAAAAAACCTCTCACCTTGAGCCGTGTGCCTTTGGCTCCAGTGGAGTCTGCTCTCTCACTGCCGGCTAAATCCACCAGACTGATTTTGCTGACCTAACAGAGTGGTTCAGAAGAGGTCAAATGGTGAACATGTTGAGCTCAAATCACCTTTCACATCATCCATAGAGAAAAAAAAAGTCCCAATGTCAAAAGTCATCCAATACAGCCCTGATGTGCAAGGATGGGAAACAAGTGGCCGATCTTCACGCTCTAAATTGAGCCGTTTATTATGATTGACAGGGTGTGTAACACGCAAGAGCAGCACATACCTTTTCTGAAGTGTTGTCTGTTTCCGAGTCATGCCGCTTCTGGGTGAAGATGATGTTGAAGACAGCGTGAGAACGGCTGCTGGTCTCATTCATGTTAGTGGCAGCTACTGTCCTGGATAACAGAATTTCCCCATTCAGAAACTTCATTCAGGGCTCAGATTATAATTGATTTGAAGTATTACTGTGGATTTAGATTTAGATTTAGACAAGTCTACATATCATAATCCCAAAGCATTTGCACTAACTTCAACCTTTAGGAATCATCTGGTGTTCAACTAAAATGTAATGATCATCAAAATGTTTCCTGGATGTATTCAGATCTATTCTCTAATGTGCAATATCATTCAAAAGTTTGGGGTCAGTTACATGTAGATGTAAAAAACAACAACAAACTTTTATTCTGTAAAGATGCATTTAATTGATCAAAACTGACAGTAAAAACTTTTATCTATCTATCTATCTATCTATCTATCTATCTATCTATCTATCTATCAAATAATTCTGAAAAAATATAAATCACAATTTCCAAAAATTATATTAAGTTGAGCAAATATGTTCTACATTGACGATAACAACAAGAAATGTTCAGCATATAGAGTGCCGAAGTTACGACGTCACTCTGTAGACCAAAACGCGGAAGTGAGCTAGCATTTTAGCATTACGGTACCCTCGCTCTAAAGCCTATGGGATTTTTGAATGGGTTTTTGCTAAATCGCCTGAAATAAGGTCTGTGGTGAACAGAGCCTCTAAATATTTTCACGTTTTGATCTATGACATAGAACACACAGTTATAACCTGCTTGTGTTTTTTTAAACTTTATTGTGATTGTGTTTTTTAAAATCTGTATATAGGCTTAAAAAAATTATAAATTTTGGATTAACTTGTAAAGATTATCTTGCTAGACAAAACATGTAAGGGTCACAACCCTTTGTTAAACACAGATCTTGTTTTTTGCGATTTTCCAAAAGTCTATGGGGAAAATGCATTGCTTTTCGACCGAGGGAACCCATGCGCCGCTAGCTTCCGAGTTGTCCTACAAAGTGACGTCATCACTTTGGCACTCTATTGCTTTCTGATTTTTAGCTTTAAATTTGCTGGCAAATATAGCTTTGTCTTTACAGGAATTCATTACTTTTAAAAATATATTACAATAGAAAACTTAAATTGTACTAATATTTCACAACATTACAGTTTTTACTGTATTTTAGATCAAATAAATCTGGTCTTGGTGAGCATAATACATTTATGAACATTTATAACATTTAAAAATATTACAGACACCAAACTTTTGAAATGGTAGCTTATTCATCAGCTAAAATTCAATTCTGATAGATCTCGGATAACACAGTAACTTGTCATCTGTTGCTCAAAAAAGGTGCAAAATGTAGACCTCCTAATTATGTATTCCACTCAATAAGCTCCTGTCTGTTGTGCCAAACCATCAACTTACATAACAAGCTAAATGTATCATGTAGGAAGGTGTAATGTATTGGCAGGGATGTATCTCAACACCTTGAGATTAAAGAACTGTTGAGTGACACTAAGCTGAGGAAACAGGAATGTACAAACATAATGCCTCTTGGAATAAAAAGATCCATTTGTTTCCATGGCATTATGATGATAAGCATGAATGATAAGTAAATATTTGTTTTCCCCTCAAAGTGGACCATGAAGACCTTGAAAAACAAATGTGATCAGGCTGTACAAATCTTCAAGTGAGACCACAGGTCTCTGCAGCAAAATAATCACAGGTTTTTCCGGAATTAAAAAGAAAAAAAAAGAATAGAATAAAAATGCTTTCACATTGTGTTAGAATTACTGTAATTACAAGAGTCTGAGATTCTACTTTGAACTGTTTACAGTATGTACTCCGACACCGGAATGATTTGTTACTATGGCAACACTCAAAATCCAAAAGCCAAAATCCATGTGCGGCTTTGTTTTAGATGACAGCATAATAATAGAATGAATACAATAATTAGCTTTTATATACTCTTAGAAAACTTTAAAAACAATGAAAAGGCACCAGGTAACACTGGATATAATGAAATGGCTTCTTAAATGAAAAATATGATATCAGGGTCCTGGTTTTCTTTTCTTTGCTGATTTTGGTTTCATGACAATCAAATGAGAGCATTTGGAACTTTCATAACAGTTTTTAATTCTCTCTTATCTCTTTTGTTGTTTTCTTTGGCTGTTTTTTTTTACAGTTTTCTATTTTAATATACACTCACCGGCCACTTTATTAGGTACCCCATGCTAGTAACGGGTTGGACCCCCTTTTGCCTTCAGAACTGCCTCAATTCTTCGTGGCATAGATTCAATAAGGTGCTGGAAGCATTCCTCAGGGAGTTTGGTCCATATTGACATGATGGCATCACACAGTTGCCGCAGATTTGTCGGCTGCACATCCATGATGCGAATCTCCCGTTCCACCACATCCCAAAGATGCTCTATTGGATTGAGATCTGGTGACTGTGGAGGCCATTTGAGTACAGCGAACTCATTGTCATGTTCAAGAAACCAGTCTGAGATGATTCCAGCTTTATGACATGGCGCATTATCCTGCTAAAAGTAGCCATCAGAAGTTGGGTACATTGTGGTCATAAAGGGATGGACATGGTCAGCAACAATACTCAGGTAGGCTGTGGCGTTGCAACGATGCTCAATTGGTACCAAGGGGCCCAAAGAGTGCCAAGAAAATATTCCCCACACCATGACACCACCACCACCAGCCTGAACCGTTGATACAAGGCAGGATGGATCCATGCTTTCATGTTGTAGACGCCAAATTCTGACCCTACCATCCGAATGTCGCAGCAGAAATCAAGACTCATCAGACCAGGCAACGGTTTTCCAATCTTCTATTGTCCAATTTCGATGAGCTTGTGCAAATTGTAGCCTCAGTTTCCTGTTCTTAGCTGAAAGGAGTGGCACCCGGTGTGGTCTTCTGCTGCTGTAGCCCATCTGCCTCAAAGTTCGACGTACTGTGCGTTCAGAGATGCTCTTCTGCCCACCTTGGTTGTAACGGGTGGTTATTTGAGTCACTGTTGCCCTTCTATCAGCTCGAACCAGTCTGGCCATTCTCCTCTGACTTCTGGCATCAACAAGGCATTTCCGCCCACAGAACTGCCGCTCACTGGATGTTTTTTCTTTTCGGACCATTCTCTGTAAACCCTAGAGATGGTTGTGCGTGAAAATCCCAGTAGATTAGCAGTTTCTGAAATACTCAGACCAGCCCTTCTGGCACCAACAATCATGCCACAGCAGGAGATTGTCTTGACCATGTCTACATGCCTAAATGCACTGAGTTGCCGCCATGTGATTGGCTGCTTAGAAATTAAGTGTTAACGAGCAGTTGGACAGGTGTACCTAATAAAGTGGCCGGTGAGTGTATATTTGTATATATTTTAGAATGTCATTTATTGTCCTGTAATGCCATTACTCCAGTAATCAGTGTCACATGATCCTTCAGAAATTCTAATATGCTAATGCAGTGCTCAAGATGTACTGCTTTCTTTTTTTTTTTTTAACTGTGATAAAAAACTGAAATCTTTTGAGTTAGAAACAATCGATTTTGTAACATTATAAATGTTTTTGCAGTCAGTTTTGATCAGTTTTAAGAATTACAACACTTTTAAAGTTTTTACTAGTTTGAAAATTGTAACTACAGTAATACAGACATGAACCCGTCATTAGAATAGAATAGAATACCTAGCCTTATTCCCTGAGTCCATCAGGTCTTGAAATGTCATTATATGATGTGACAGCGAGTTTGGACAGATCTTCTACATATGGGCCCAGTAATGGATGCTCTCGCACACGCAGATTTCCTTTGTTTTTGGGGTTCAGAAGATCTCGTACCCTCTCGCAGTAAATCTCCATATAACTAACCTGGAAAGACAAAAATAAAGGCCTGTTTAAAAGCACAAACACCATATAAATGGAAAAATAAAAATCACAAACAGAATTTACAATAAAAAGAGTGTTAATGAGATGCTACAAACCAAACAGAAGAATAGAAAACAGGGTTTGACCCAATCTTACCTCCACAGAATAGGACATGTTGTTATCAGTATTGTTGTCATTAAACTTGGTGAAAAGGTCCTCACACAGCTGATGGTTAGTATGAAGGAGAAAAGGGGAAAGAGACAAACATAATAAAGAGAGATTAGTTAGTGAATAATAATCTTTGTACAGGTCAGCTTGGTGTTTGACTTGTCGTTTAATTCTGTTTAAACTGATCTTGTTCACACTGCCTCTGAATGCATCATTATTTTCCTGTTTATACAGTAAAGCCAATGACGGAGAGACAATAAGTGCTTTAGATACACAAAAAGGCCACTCAAGTAGCTAATAATTGTATAAAAGTGGTGAAACTGATATTTGGAAATGATCTTTCCTCTTCATATTTGCTTGTACATGCATCTTTTTTTACCAGTGGAATGATCCCCAGCTGGTCCTTCTCCTGTTTGCCCATCATGGTATAGGATTTACCAGCACCGGTCTGGCCATATGCAAAAATACAGACATTGTAGCCCTCAAAGGCATGGAGTAACATCTCCTCTCCAATGTCTCTGTACACCTGCTGCTGGGAGGCAAAGTTGATATCTTCTGGCTATGGATAGACGAAGAAAAATGTTACATTTTGAAGACATAGCTCTGTTTTGTGCATTTCACTGCAAAGTTTCTAACTAGTTCTGGCTCACCGAGGTATGTGACCAGTAGGAGTAATCGAAATTGAAGCTTTTGTTTTCTTTGGGTGCTTTGGGGTTGATGATGGCTGAAAGACAAGGAAAAAGATGGCAGAGAATAAGTAAGGTTAATAAAACATGCTAGAGATCCTGAGTGGACACCCAATACTCTGCTGTCAGCCACTAAATGGCCGCCACACAGTGGCAGAAAGTGCTGAGTCACTGTAGTTTAGTTTAAACGAGTCCACACGGATGCGCTCTTAAACCCTGCTTCTCCCACCAGCATTTACTGAAAGTTATCACAGAGAAGAGGCAAGAATCACAAATTAGTAATTATGTTCATCTAAATATGGTAATGGCTGTAAATGAAAATGTCCTACTATGTAGGCGTCTTTATGGGAAGACTTGAGTCATTTGAACTTACGTTATAAATGCTATGTAGGTGCATTAACCATATACACTAACATTCAAAAGTTGGAGATTGGAAAGTTTTTTTTCATGTTTTTGAATTACGTCACTTTGTAAAGAAACACTGCACACCTAGAGACTGAACATGCATGCGCATGGCACCACTGTTTTCCCAAATTCACGTTTTTAGTTTACACAGAGACAATAACGGTATAGTTTTCAAAAATGTTTCAGAAACAGTTTTCAAAAGTTTGCATTTTCAGGCCACCAAAACGCTGTTGCCTTGTAAATGACTGGCCAAAACGCATAAAAAAGTTTTTAGTTGAAACCTATGCTTAGTGTATTATTATGCTGTATAAAATTAAATCTGTAATTCAAAACCTGACAATTATTTTAAACAATTTAAAATGTTAAAACTTACGTTTAATTTATTATTTTACATTTACTATTTCGCACAAAAGCTCACATGTTTTTTCTTCTATCAACGCACAAGATGTTCATTGGAATGTCTTAAATCATGCTGGACAACATGATCATCACAAACTTCCGAAGCGTGAAGTAAGTGTCGCTAACTTTAGGAAGATAGAAAATAATACTAATAATGTCAGAAAATGATATGCAATTTAACCCTTTAAGGCACGCACCATAAAAAAAGCAAAGGAAAAATTATCTTTTTGCATTTTTTATTAAATTATGATAACAATAACAACAATCAAAAAAAAAATTAATTAGACCCTACAGTATTTTAGAAACAGTCCTCTACCAAACGGTTGAGACGTCTGTTCATAATAAAAGAACAACATTCAGAAAAAGTCATACTGTATTAAGAGCAATTTCTTGACTAATAAAAAAAATCTGATGGCTGCTATTGATGGCTCCATCATGGTTTTGTACTGTAAAATGATTTGACGTCCATTTATCAAGTCTAAAACATAAAGAATTATTTTTTTTATTACAAACCATGTACTCTTACAATGCTTGTCATATAGTAATACACAAACATAGTCAATTTTAAATTATGAAATTAATAGTAACACCAGAATTGGTATTAATTCTTCAAATTTATTCTTGATATTTACCATATACAGAACAGAAATGGTAAAAAAATTATATTGATCAAACATTTTTCATCAAATATGTAATTGAATGATATTAAATTAATCATTTTAACAACACTAACCCTTTTGTTCATTGTAAATATCTAATTTTACCAACATTAGGTAACTTTACCAACATTAGCTAATTTTACCAAGCTAGTTAGCTTCTCTGCTATAAAGTGACATCTCAACCGTTTGGTAGAGCATGTTTTGAAAAAATTATTTGACCCATATAAGACTTATTTTTGTTTAACTAAGTTACATAATTCTGTTTAACAACTACTCTGAAACAATAATATGTCAACAAAATAGTCTTACCTTTAAAAGTACCGCCGATATACGTCATCAAAGGAGGAGTAAATTTTCGCTGTGTCATGTGCTGTTGAAAGGGACACTGAAAAGGCATGCCGCTCACAGACACAGTGTCATCTAGTGGATTTTTTTAGCATTGCACAACTACACCAAACGGTAGAGATGGCTCATTCAGGTTGAGTTAAGCTTGATGCATTTTTCAATGAAATATAGGGACTTAAAGTGTGGTCTACCAAATGGTTGAGATGTAACTTAAAGGGTTAAAGTCCACCATATATGGACTGACCTGTGAAAAGTTTTTGTGTATAAGAAAGAGTGAGAGATCAAGAGGAAAACACAAAGAGCTAGAAAGAATTACACCAAGTCTCTACAATCTAAGGTCAGTATTCAGACCTTTGTGTTGCCAAGCCATAAAAAAACTTCCCAACTTCATATTTCATATAATCCTTGAGTGAGATACAAGAAAAAAATGGTTTAGTTTGCCATCCTTGTTTAGCCTGGGTTTCCCCATGCTGCCTTGCCGCAGCGCGATTTTATTCAGTCTAGGCAGTCTGCCTATATACTAGGCAGTCTGGATACCATGAACCAAATTTTCCCCTAAAATGGGCAACCAATAATAGAAAGGGGAGGGAGCACAGGCGCATTTGATAGATGTACAGGTGCATTTGATAGACATTCATAGCACCCAATAATAAGGCTCTAGGCATTCACAAACCACGCCTCAAATACGTGAAAATGAACATGTGGTTTCCAGACCACGTTTCATTTTCAAATGATACGTGGTCTGGCGTTAGCCAGGCTAGTCCTTGATGGAGGTCTCAAGCATGAGACTCAACTCAGGCTCTAAATATTCCTCTGGACAACTCCATCAATAATAAATAATACAATGAATAAAACAAAGGTGAAGATGGCGTGGTGGACACATGCTGAAAGAACTTTACATTTTTTATTACTGTGTTGTGATTGATAACTTTCCTTTAGAAGCCCAATTTGCCAACAGACAGGTTTCTTTGCCCAATACTCAACAAATAGTATAAGCACATATAATAAACACAGATAAATATATACTTTTTTCACTTGAGAAAACTAGTACTATCCCAATAAAAATGTGTATGAAATGAATGCAACCATATTACAAGAGAAGCGCATCACCAGAAACACTGCAACATCATTTAAACGGACTCTGCTTGTCTAGCAATATAAAGTATAATTGAGTAACATCAAACACTTAACATCACTGAAATCATGTACCTACACTTTAACTGTCCTGCACACTTAGTATCTCAGAACATGATTAACGGAAACGGTCTTGCGTCAGTCTTACTCACAGCCAACCCACACGTCATCACAGGCGCTACAGTCAGGAGTCTGACAGGCAGCATGAGTAGAACATACTGTTTCTCTTCTGAAATACATCTCAGTGGCCATATGGTGGAATGTGCAAGACCAAATACCAAAGCCACATTAAAAAAGCCTTTTAAGTAGACTGTATTAAATGTACTTAATCATCCATCAATCGAAAAGGCAAAATAACCATGAAAAGGACTTTAAGTACACATATTTTCAGCACATGTTTGATCAATCATTACTGGACTGAGAAATTGAATTTAGTCAGTGATGAGGAAAACTTTTCTCCACACACTGGTATTTCCCCCGTGTATAAAACATCAATTCAATTCACATTTATTTGTATAGCGCTTTTCACATATGGTTTCAAATCAGCTTTACAGAAACCTGACGGAAACTAAGTGTTCTGACCTAAAAAAATAAAGTAAAAAAGGCGACCCAAGAACGACCTTCAAAGAGTCAATAGGTTGAAAAGGATTCTCTGCATTAAGCAAACTCTAATCTTGGTTCTCCAGGACGCTGGAGACTCAACAGACAGAACGTAATTGATTAGTCCATCACTGAAGTATCCATTTTTTGTTCTATACAATTCAATGTGACCTAAAGGACATGGTTTAAAGTGAACATAATGAAAGCTCACATACCTCATTTATAAAATGTTGCGTAGAAACCATCCTACATTTACACTCATTTCTCCAGTCTGTGTAGGCCTACATGTGATTAAGAGCATACATCTCTCTTCCAAATATGAAATGTATACATTTCCAATGATCTTGAAACTGTGCACAGCTGAATGGTTTCAGATCTCTGTCTTGTAAAAGCGCCCAAATTTAAAGTCATTAATATAAAAGAGCACCAGTCAACAACCAAATACTTGAGAATAAGGGTGGTGATGGCGCAGTGGATAAGACACATGCCTTTGGTGTGAGAGATCCAGGTTCAAATCCACTGTGAGACACCAATGTGTCCCTGAGCAAGACACTTAACCCCTAGTTGCCTCAGAGGCGTGCGACCTCTGACATATATAGCAATTGTCCTCATTCGCGCTGAAAAAAAAACGCAAGCACACGCCCCGCACTTTCATTAAGTGTCCTCTGTCTGCTTCGTTCTTCTCCAATGATGTCTGCTGATTGCAGAACCTTGTTAAAATAAGGTAAATACAACTACTAGCCACATAGTCAACATTATGAAAAAAGTCTGCTGGTGCTTCAGTGACTACCTCGCTCAGAGAACCTGTCAATCACAGCTCTCAATCATGACGTCAGAGCACCGTTTTTATTATCACATAACTAACTAAAAACAAACATATTTTAAAAACGAACACTTGAAATTACATCAACGTGATAGAAACTACAGTAAATGACACAAACTATCTTTGGAAAAAGGATATGTGAAGAGTAATTTAATTGTTTAGTTGGTCTCACTTCCCATTGAAAAACATAGGAGGGCGGGGGTTATGAGCTATACTAGGACCCGTCACAGGGGGGCGATCGAGACGTTTTGGCTTCACTTTTGAGGGCTTGTGCGGCACACTTGTTGCACCATTACGGTCAGATCCAATATAGACGGCACTGCACCGTTCTTTACTCTTAAACGGTCTGCAAATCAGTCTTGTTTACAAAACAATCCTCAGTGAAATGAAGCGAACAGACGACGATGTTTTACCCTCATCAGCTCGAACATCATTAAAAATAAAGTTTAACCATGCAATCCTATTGGAATACAGAGGAAGCTTATGCAGCGACTGTCTTCCTCCACAACCAGGCACTGCACAATATTTTGTATTGCTCACTCGGTAGCTCGATACGGTTTGTCATCACAACTCACGAGGTAGGCATCTCTGTTATTTAGCTATGCGTGTAATGCGTGAAGTCGGTGGGCGAGGCTAAACCGGCCGTGTTGAAGTAGGCGTTGATCTTCTTCTGCGGGGCTGGTGTTTTATCCTCTTTGTCGTCATAGTTCCCCACTTTGAAAAACGAGTCGTTTGCTGAGGCTGGTGTCAATAAAAGCTTTTATTGGACTAACAAGGTCGTTTTCAGTTCTGAAACTTACAGGATATTCTTATAATATGATGACCTCTTAGATTTCAAAAGCTCAATAAAAATTTGATTTCTCAGTTCATCACCCCTTTAAGTTTAAATCTGTACATAAGCATGTTTTATAAATGAGGCCACAAATTCCTACACTAGTTAAAGGTGAACTCCGGCGAACAATGAACCTTTGGTCTAATAAAACATTGGTACCTAGTCAATCGTTCTCTGAGATTTGTTTTCATGATAATCGTATGTAAAGAGTTTTATCTCTAAAAACTGTTTAGCGTATAATGCTAGCACTGGGGGCATTGACTAAGTAAAAAGAAATCGCTAGTTAATACCACTAACAAGGCTCAAAATAGCCCCACACTAACGCAGTAACATAATGAGTGTCTATACATGCAAAACGAAGCATTGAGAACTTTGTAAGAGTACAGACCGTTTAATAAGAAGATACGTTATAAAGACAGCTCACTTCATGTATACAGACAGGAGCCATCTTAGAATAGTCTCGATAAGTCAAACCACGAACGTCGTACCTGAGTGAGCTGAACTGTATGAAGTTCAGCGAACTTCTGAACTGTATGAACGGCATTCGGGGATCGACTTATCGAGACTATATTTTAAGATGGCTCCTGTCTGTATACATGAAGTGAACTGTCTTTATAAAGTATCTTCTTATTAAACGGTCTGTACACTTACAAAGTTCTCAATGCTTCGATTTTTGCATGTAGGGACACTCATTATGTTACTGTGTTAGTGTGGGGCTATTTTGAGCCTTGTTAGTGGTATAAACTAGCGATTTCTTTTTACTTAGTCAATGCCCCCAGTACTAGCATTATACGCTAAACAGTTTTTAGAGATAAAACTCTTTACATTCGAATTATCATGAAAACAAATCTCAGAGAACAATTAACTAGGTACCAATGTTTTATTAGACCAAAGGTTCATTGTTTGCCAAATTCTCCTTTAAAAATACCACAATTCTTTTTTTTTTATGTGTGGGACATCGCTGCAGCATCAACTGTAAATTGTGACCTTATTAGTGATCCCTTTAATCAGCTTTAAAGTTGTTAAATGATTAGTTCACCCAAAAATGACAATTGTAATTTACTCACCCTCATGACATTACAAATTAAACACAAATTAAACAAATTATATTATTATTGTAAATAAGTTTTGTTACTGTAACTGAAACTAAGCTTCAAAAAGGACACAAAAACACCATTATTGTATAATAAAAAAAATGTTCTAGCTGTAATGTGCTTAATTCCAACTTTTGAAAAGTTAGTTTGAGAGTGAACGGTTTCATCAAGCTCAAAACTGAATGATTCCTTCGTGAATTGGCCTGATCCTGTCACGGTTCTGAGTAAGAGGACCCAGACGCAGCAAGAGCGATTTTTTAACAACAGAAGACATAACACAAGATTGGTGAAGCAAGAACAGTCCAAACAATAGGACAGGGCAAACAACAGGAGCTCCTGTCTTGGTTAACCACTGAACCGCTGAAACCCCAGACTGTCTGCCAGGTCAGGAGAGTCAGCGACCAGGAAGGACACATGACGCAGGGTAGGGCAGGGACCAACACGAGCACACACACACAAAGAGAAAGACACAGGACAAGACTTAACAAGACAAGACAACAAAAGATGACAAAAAATTCAAACAAGATCAAAATAAAAAGTGACGATCATATAGAGAAAACAAAATAAAGAAACTAAAATACAACTGGAGCTTGCAACAATAGTAATAAACAAGAAATAAAAAAAAGAAATCTAGAAATAAATAACTGGAATAGCAAACAAAAGAAATCAAAACAAGACTGCAACCTTGCAGGGAACTAGGTTGAAAAATACATAAACATATGTAAGCAAAAATTTTTGATTTAAACTTGACTAGAACTTGAAGAAAAAATAGGAAATAAACACAAGACTGTCAGGAAAAGACTAAAGTAGCAGTGTCTAACAAGGCCCATTGACTAACATGCAGACAAGAGAAGTACTGTACACACACAATTCACACAACAAACCAGCAAAGACATGAGGGACAGGAACACAATAAATAAGGAGCAGAGCACACAAGGATCTGATGTACACAATCAGGCCAATGAAGGCTAAACAAGAGCTGTGTACCAAATCACCCCATAAACCCTCATGCACTATTCCCTACATTACTCCACTAATATGGTCCACTTGAAAGAGTAAATGAAAATGAGTGAGTGAACCACTGAGGCTGCGTTTGAGTCCAATTTTTTATGCCCTTCTCGTTCACTTGGATGTATGCTATTGCTTACGTTGCGAGTGTTTACTCCTGGCGGAACCCTTGCAATGTATCTATATGGAACCCTTGATCACTTGGAATATGCTATTCAGCTGATTTATTATTTATAAATATTTTCCCTTACAAAATTGCTTACACACCATTCTACAGGCCTGTATGTATGCTTGATCTGTTAAAAATAATATAAACAAGTATGTAATTTTACTTGTAAGTATGAAAAAAATACACAAACGAAAAATGAGAAAAATGCAAAAAACTGTAACTGTCTTACGCACGATCTGTGAAGCCATGGTACATTGTGTTCCGTGGATCTGCCTAAAGTGTACATATTTAGTAGACTCAGGTCAAGGGTCAATGGTCTATCCAAATAAACTTTACTCGTCCACTTGTCGAAGTTGAAAGTGCTTCAAAATGGTGGTGTGGATTATCCCCGAGGGAAAGTGCTTAGGGAAGTTTACGTAACTGTGGAGTTAAAAACAGCCCAAGTGCACCAGAAGGGCTGCCGCTTTTGCATACTTTGTGCTTGCCGTTTAATAATAATTTGAAATGTAGCAAACTGGCAGCTCCAGTAGTAATGAAAAGATTTATTTTGAACTTTGTCATGGAAACTAGCATGTATAAACCTTAATTAAACTATTTAATAATCAATTAAAAAGGAATTTACTTCCTGAATGCTATAATGCTGTAGCCAAAATGGACAAGCGGTTTCAAAAATGGATGGATGATTCAGCTATGGGCGCCATCTTCATTCGTTCGAACCCTTACAGTGCATTATGGGTATTCTGTTGTACATTCTGTGTGCATTAGTTGTACACTCATTATTGCGGTGCATTATGGGATTTGAATGAGTGCGCTTGATTAAGTCCACTATGGTTTCGGACACCACAACAAATGGCTGTCCCCTCAAATAGTGCCCTATTTAAGGGCATAGGGTGTGATTTTCGGACACAGCCAAGGATTAAACAAGTACGCATGGTAACAGGAAACAAAGAGGCGGGACGAGAGGAGCACATGGCCAACACAAACAAAGAAACTTGTGCTCAAGCACACAGAAGAAAGACAGTCATATGGATTTGGAAAGACACGAGGGGAGTAAATGGTGACTGAAAACAGATGTAATGATTCATCATTAAAGGTGCACTGCGCAACATTTCATGTTAAAAATACCCGTTTTTCTAACCCATACATGCTTAAACAATTGCCTGAAAGGCTGAATGAGCCCTTCTCTTATCACTGCGATTGCCCCTATAATCCTGTACAGTAAAATAAATAAGAGGGATTCGGGACGGAATTTGAGACTGGGCGTGACGTCATGCGCGTTCACGCTCACCTGGCTATGTCTGGCAGGTTTGCGTATTCGCCGCCATTCTCCGTATCAGCGAAGACAACTTGAGCGACAAAACTTTAGTCAACTTTCGACAAAAGTAGAAGATGGATTCAAAGAGACCGGCTTGTAGTTCATTCCAAACCCCAACGCAAACTCCACGTAAGACAAAGAAAATAAAACGTTTGTCTAGTGCCAGGCGTCGGAATAAGACTAGGGTCAACATCGGGAAGCTTTCAACAAATGGAGAGATCTCCAGTCTGCTCTAGGGCTCAAACGGGATCCTATGCAAAGTAATAACTTATATTGGTCATGAACGTGTTTCCATAATAATACAATCATTAGTGGATACAGTAAGCACATAAGACAGTTCAACATGGAGATAGATGGAAACAAAAAAATAAGTTTTCTACTATATCCGTTTTCCCAATACACACACATAAGTGTGTAATTTACTCAAATGCTTTTCCTTTCATATATTTAAAATTACTTGCAGATTTATAACTTTATTACCTCTGAAGACATTATGACTGTAACAAAAGATTTGTGCGGCGGATGCTCCTTTGGTTACGAACAGCTTGTGCAAGCATGCGTGTGGTCCATGAGTGTGCACACCTCTAGTTGCAGTTTCGCTTGTCACCAGAGGGGGCGTAGTTCTGCAAAAACTCACAGACTTGCACAATGCTAGCCTGGCATGCCAGACCTACATCAGGATGTTAGGTCTGGGAACTCTCAATTGTCATACCTCAATCCGAGGGGCGGGATAAAAGGTTGTCTTTCAATATCCCTCTGCACGCCATAGGATAGCGCTAACCAACCAGAGCAACGAATGGCTGTGAATGAGTGAGTCCAATGCGTTTTCCCTCCAGCGGAGCAAGTTGATATATTAAACTTTTGCCGTATCCGGTCGTCAAAACTCCGAACACATCTTCCTTTTTTAAGAATGACTCAAGTGACGTTCTCTTAACTCCAAGTCATCCGAGTCGCGGCCAAAGCCGAATCGAAAGACCGCTGTTCGCCAGCTGCATCTTGTTTGTTTTTAAGTAGCAGGGAAATCACCAATGGAAATCACGGCGTAGAACCGTCACAACTCTGCAGTCATTGTTAAGTCCGCCCACCAACTCTATACACTATGTGATTGGGGGACCAGAGTTTGTTTTTTCCACAACAAAAGTCAACGGAAAGTTGCTAGACCACACTTTGCGGCAAAATAATTTGCTGCCGCTCAGGGTGCGTCTAGATTTCTAGGCTAGCACAATGCACCTTTTAAACAAATGAATTGATTGCTTCAAAAATAAAATCAAGGTTTCAGAATAACTTGTTAAGAAAAATGTGATTGAAGCAATTCATTTCAAAAGCCAAAAGCCCAGCAATCTCACAAGAAAACACTTCTGGACCTCATAGACGCCATAGCAACACATTTTTAGATACAACATAAAACATATTTCTGACTCTCTCTCTCTCACACACACACACGCACAAACACACACACACAGCTGCCAAGTAACAGAAGGACATGTCATTGTATAATCCCTCCTGTAAATCTCTGTTCTAGTGTTCTACGATATCACTCAAGCAAAGCTAATGCCTGAAAACAAATCAATTCCTCTGCTAACTAAAAACACCCATTGGACAACTGAGCTCCAACAATTAGCAAATCTAATTCATATTAAAGAAATTTTCTCTAAAAACAGGCTGAAATATCTTAATTATATGGTTTTTAATTTAAACTCCCATATAGCGCCATATCAAAACACATCTTAGCACGTGAATCTGAACATCACATACATCAAACAACATCCTTCGGCCACGTTATTCAAAACAGGAACCTCTATTCTAAAATGGCCGACCGCACTTCAGGTTGGAGTGAAATAATTCATTCACTTGTGATGTAAAAGGGATAGAGCCTTTTAACCAGTCTATACATCTGTGTATATCTGTCTCCAGGGCAATGCAGTGCCAGCTGTACATAAGAGTATGAGTTATAATAATAGCACCACATAGCCCAGGGGACATCATGCATCACCTTTATAGAAGCACAGCCGTGTTAAAACTACTCTTGTAGCTAGATGCAAAATTAGTTGCTAGTTGCTATTTATTTTTTATTTTTTTGCATTTATGTGCCAAATGGTGAGGCAGTTTAATGCGGAGGAATGTTTTTAAAAGAGAATAAAAAATTTCTATGCAGCCGTTTCATTCAAAAAAGCAAATGAATGAATAATTATATAATTTTACCTCAATAGATTGTTAACTTGACAGAAGTACTTTTTTCATATTCGATATTTAATAGTAACTGATAATACAATTTTGTACCTCAAAGTTTTAATATCAGATGTGGACCTTTAAATGTTTCTTTTATCTTTTTCTCTTGCCTTTTACTGCCTGTACAGCACTATGGTCAACTCTGTTGTTTTATTCAGTGCTTTATAAATAAATTTGCATTTGAATTTGAATTTGAAAATGAACTGCATGACAATTCCAATTTACTGTATTGTTGACTTTTTGTTTTTTTGCTTGCCGTTTTTAGAAATCAAAAATGATACATATATTTTGATATATTCAATATAAGATGTGAACTATGTGATGAACCATGCACAACAATTTCTAAATAAGTATTTTATTTAAGGCTGCAGTCCGCAGTTTTTTTGTGGTTAAACATTATCCAATACATATTTGAGAAAATACCCAGCCAGAGTTCAAAACTCTCTGTTTGCCTTAGCTCGATTTAAAACGGTAAGCTTGTAATAATGTTTTTAATTCCAGTGGTACTGGTAGATTTCCACTGGAGATTCGAGCTTGTCTTTGCATCACGTCACATCTGTACACATAAAGAAAGAATCTCTCGGCTAGTAGGCTATATTGCGTGTGAGGATGTTGGAGGTGGAGATAAAAAGAGACTGCAAACGGACAACAAGGATACATATCGGAAAAAAATTACATGTAGTCACGCAATGCTGACGTTGTTAATATGTTGGTCATACTTCCAAAAAGAATAATCTGTGGTTCTGAATGCCAGTATCCACACCAGCACGGTGACTGACACTCACACTCTCCGCAAACATTGTGTTCATCCACGCTGTGCCGTGTCGATGCTGTCTAAGTACAACTCACACAAAGTTGATAATTCCATGAATGACTGCAATTGCAGATTTCGAACAGAGATGGCGACAAAGAGAAACAAACGCCAGACTGCAGCTTTAATCTTTTTGTTTGGATGGGTGCAGTTTTTTTGTAAAAAATAATAGAAAACAGATAAATAAACAGATAATGTTTAAACATACATTTTGTAATATATAGGCTATATATTTTATTTTTATTTTTTTATTGCAAAAGAGTTTAACAGACATTAAGCTGAATAAATGGCTCTTGGTTAAGTCACTATGAGTAGTCATAGTGTTCCCGCTGATATTGTAAATGTAATAATAGGAGGCAAGCAGGTCACAATCAAACCTAGACTAGTTAGTCCTAATATTGCTAACCTTGAGATGCCACTGCTTGAATGATTTATAGCAGTCATGGAGTCTGATTTCATGCTCCTGATCTGTTGTATTCCAGCATGAAGTGTTGTTAAAACACTGACAAGCAGGATGAGATCGAGGGCCGTGAGAGAGCGCCGCGAGGCCAGTGGCGTGATTGATGAGGATGAGCGACACCTGCGCGACGCACCGGACTCGTATCTCTCACAGAGAAGCGGAAGCATAAAGGAGGAGTGATGACAGTGAAGAGTGAGAGAGGCCAGGCCTGCATTTATGTGTTTTGTTATATGTGCCAGCAGTCGTCTGATAGGGGCTGCTGTCTTTACTTTACTTTTGTGTTTGTTTATTTTTTTATTAAAGTCTTTAAAAGGTTCACCAGTTGTTGCCTCCTTCTTCCCATAACAACGAACTGTGTTACAAACAATTTTAATATATAATTAGGTACATTGTCAATAACGGTCTTGTGGTGTCAATATCAGACCTCTTTCCTTGCCTCTCATCATCTCTCCTTTGTTCTGCTCTCAATAATGACAATGATTCATGTCCACCATTTTCAGTAGTTGTTACATGAGTCATAGCTGAAGCGGTAAATGCACAAACCTAATAAGGAGGAGTTTTTTTTAATCGCTTTTATTACCCAGAGGAGGACGTGGCGACTGCTGACGTTTGTGTGTGTGCAGTGAGATGGAGATTTTGGGTTCACGTTTCAATGAGTGTGAATGTGTGTAACCAGTGTATACACGTATTAAAGGTCAAAATGTAACAAAAGTTCACTGTGAATAGTGACCTTATAATAAAAAACCCTTTTCCATTATAGCTAGTTGACTATATAATTTTCCATTACAGTGAGTTAGATGTGTGAATTTTCATTATAGCCAGATGACTACACTCCATTTTACCATTATAGCCAGACGATCATGCAGACTAAAACAATGTGATCAGACTTAAAGGGTTAACTTAATCTTAAAAGGTTAGTTCACCCAAAAATGAAATTCTGCCAGTAATTACTCACCCTCATGTTGTTCCAACCCCGTAAGACCTTCGTTCATCTTCGGAACACAAATTAAGATATTTTTTGATGAAATCTGAGAGCTGGATCACTCCTGCATACTAGTTTATAGGCTTCTTGAGGGATTGAAATTTGCTGGCCTCGAAAAGTTATTAAAGACATCGTTAAAATAGTCCAAGTGACTACAGTGGCTTAATATTAACTTTATCAAGCGACAAGAAAACTTTTTGTGCGCAAAAAACAACAAAAATAACGACTTTATTTCAACTATTAATTTACTTATCTCTCTGCCTCGAGTCAGGTTACTAGTTTAATAGCGTAAGTTTCTGTTGTACGTCACACCCATCAGCATCACACACATGACCAGCTTCGGCCAATAGTGAGCCTACATGTAACGTAGCTCTACGCTATCACACTACGTTAACTGACTAGAGGCCCAAGAGAATGAAGTGAATAGTTGAAATAAAGTCGTTATTTTTGTTTGATTTTGCACACAAAAAGTGTTCTCGTCGCTTGATAAAGTCAAGATTGAGCCACTGAAGTCACATGGACTATTTTAACGATGTCTTTAATAACTTTTCGAGGCCGGCAAGTTTCAATTCCTCAAGAAGCCTATGGACTGAGTATGGAGGTGTGATCCAGCTCTCAGATTTCATCAAAAATATCTTAATTTGTGTTCCGAAGATGAACGAAGGACTTTTTGGGGTTGGAACAACATGAGGGTGAGTAAACACTGACAGAATTTTCATTTTTGGGTGAACTAATCCTTTAATGAAAACTATCCAGGGAAGTGAAAACTACTTCAACAAGATGAAACTTTGTGAAAGTATGGTCTGGTATCTACCACAATGTTGTTTAAGTCGAGTTCATGCTGTACAGTTTTTTAGGGATCTTAAAATATTTATTTTTTTGTAGAAAAAAAAGAAGATATTTCTTGATCAATTAGTGTGACATGCTCTCTTGAGTTGTGATGTTTTGTGTTGTTGTTTCGTGTTGTGTTGTTTCGTGCTGAGTGTGACTGAGTTGCGTTGTTCAGTGCAGTGAAGTGTTGTGCCTGAACGCGTTCAAGGAACGATAGTTCATGAACATGTTCATATTTTGGGCGAACGTGAACTGAACGTACTGTATTACTGCCTGATAAACGATACTGTGAACTCGTTCATTCTGGTGTCTGTGAATGCACACTCTTCTCAGTTTAACTTCGTACAATAGGGTGCCATATTTCTATCGAGCCTTCCAGGCGAAAACCCGGCTAAAACACACGTAAACAGGCCTTAATATGTAGCAGAAAAACACACAATCTGGCAACACCAGCCACCAGTGTCGCACCGCGGCCGCCGTCGACAAAGCAGCGAGCGATGAGGCGCCGTATGATAATTTAAACGGGTTATGACGAGGTCGGGGAGGATAGGAAAAATCTTACATTTCTGTGCAAACTTTGCCCGTCGATAAAATTGTTGTCTGTGGTTGTATATGGGCTGTGGCAATAATAATCATTGAAAAAAAGCTCGCAACATATGGAAAAGAGAACTATGAATGAAGTAGTTCATTTTTTGAAGTATGAACTATGAACTGAACTTGTTCATTTTAAAATGTGTGAACTGAACTTTGAACTGGTTCATGTAGAAAGTGAATTTTCCCAACACTGGTGCAGTGTTGTTTCATGCGGTGTTGTTCCATGTTGCGTTGTTTCGTGCTGTGTTTAGTGTTGTGTTGTGCTATGGTTTGTGCTGTTGTTTCGTGTTGTGTTGTTTGGTGCTTTGTTGTGTTGTTTAATGTTGTTTCGTGCTGTGTTTTGTGCTGTTGTTTCATGTTGTGTTGTTTCATATTTAGGGCCCTATAAAATCCGTTTTATTTTTTCCCAAATTCCATTTTATTTTTTCCCAAATTCCGTTTTTTCCGCTTTAATTTTTGCAAATTCCGTTTTTCCGTAAAAATTTTTGGGAATTCATTTTTTTTACCCTTTACTGTTATTTTAATTGTAAAAAGAGTGTGCTTTTTATTCTGTGATTCGCAGAAATTATAGGGCCCTACATATTGTGTTGTTTCGTGCTGTGTTGTTTAGTGTTGTTTCTTGTTTTGTGCTGTTTCGTGTTGTGTTGTTTCGTGTTGTGTGGGGCTGGGCGATATGGGCTAAAAATAAAATCTCCGATTTTTTTTTTTAATTCGATTTACGATTTTTTTTATGATTTATTTAATCAAAAGCAAGACAAATGTAACCCCCATTTCTGGAATGAATAATAAAGAAATGAACACCCTCTAGGAATCAAAGTTCCAGCTGTGTTTTAAGTCACACTTTGTAGTCTAGACTAAAAGGAGACAAACATTCACCTTGAGAGTATAGCACCATTTTCTAAAGCATTAACAATACATTCAAATCTGAGGAAAATTGTTATAATTCGAGGATTTGCCAGCATACAGAATTCAGGACTGAACAAAAAGTATGTTTTGAGCGGTGAGGGGAGTCTCTTAAATGCTTCAATTAATTGGCCATTGCCTTTAAGAAATCAACACATACGGTATGTCTGTGATTGGCTGCATCGCTGAACGCTGCAAACATGTTATAAATAGAAACTCTGGCCTGTAAATCGTTTCTATTTTGTCCAGCGAATCGTTTTATTTTCCCGCAAACCGCACACACATAGTGAGTGCATTACCGCCCGCACTCGGCCATCACATCTAGTCCCTCGTCGCACACTATTGCGCTGGCAGTGCACGTTTCTCAAGGGCCAGGCCTGACCCGAGGATTGTGACGGGAAATATCGGCCGGACCCGCTCGGGCCGACTCGCTCTAGTTCACTCCTACGCTAAGGAACAAACTTCCCACTCTCACTGGTAGCCCACTCTCATGTTGTCGCTTGCTGTATGTCGTTGCCGTTTCGTGTGTGCTATGATGTTGTTGTTGTCGCTTGCTATACTGCTACGTGAGTGAAACTAATGCTACGGAAACTCCGGGGAGCCAAAAATGTGACATTACACAAAAACTCTATTTACTTATTTTTTAAATCGCCGCAACAAAAAATTCGAATTAATTCATTTAATCGATTTTTCGCCCAGGCCAAGTGTTGTGTTGTGTTTTGTGTTGCGTTGTTTCGTACTGTGTAGTGTTGTTTCGTGCTGTGTTTTGTGCTGTTGTTTCGTGTTGTGTTGTTTCTTGTTGTGTTGTTTTGTTTAGTGCTGTTTGCGTGCTCTGTTTTGTGCTGTTGTTTCGTGTTGTGTTGTTTCATGTTGTGTTGTTTCATGCTGTGTTGTTTAGAGTTGTTTCGTATTTTGTGCTGTTGTTTCGTGTTGTGTTGTTTCGTGTTGCGTTTTGTGTTGTGTTGTTTCGTGCTGTGTAGTGTTGTTTTGTGCCGTGTAGTGTTGTTTCGTTCGGTGTTGTTTTGTGCTGTGTTATGTTGTTTCATGCTGTGTAGTGTTGTTTTGTGCTGTTGTGTTGTTTCGTGCAGTGTAGTGTTATGTTGTTTCGTGCAGTGTTGCGTTTCGTTGTTTCGTGCTGTGCCTTGCCTGAAATGTGTATTGTACAGTCTGAAATAAAAGATCATTGATGTCACACAGTGTACCATGGCATTTACCCAAGATCTCACTGGAATTGTATTGCAATAAAACATCCGTAAAGGACCATCAATATAACACAGACTAATCTATTAAAGACTGAAGACCCTATTGCCAAGCACACCATTCTCAATCAATATGGGAAGAGAATCCTGGGAGTGATGTGATCAGGGGAGCATCATTTAGTGCTTTGATCAACATGGCAATCAAATTCTCTCAGCTAAACTCCATTTCAGGATTTCATCAAACAGATAATTCAGTATCTTTAATAAATGGACTTCTAGCACATGAATAATTACAGTATCACTCAGAACATCACACAGAATTTCCGGCTGAAACCAATGAGAGCCTGTGTCAGTGAAGACTTTTGCAGTTAGAAACCATTAGGCTGAATCTTACATTAGTTGTCTCGCAGGGAACAGCCCTAAAATCTTCAGTAGTAATGAGACAATTTCCTACGAAAAGGAAACCCCTTTATAAGAACTTAAAGGCCCGTGTGAGCAGCCCAATGGTGCCTCAGTGGTAGTAGGGTGGCTTAAACCAGTCAGAGCTGTCAATCATTCAGCTCTCCACCATTCTACAGCTTTGTGGGAACTCGGCTATTGACCCATCTCAAGCTGGCAGCGGTGACAAAGCAGCCGGCAAGTAACACAAAAGACACTCTCTGGGCTCAGACTCGCACTAACAACCAGTTATTTACACCCTCAGAATGAGACTGGGACTGGCCTCTCTCCAAATTACTGCTGACTAGAAAGGCTCTTTCATGACATCATCGACCCTCTTACCGGACACCCAGTCTACCTTTCAAAGGAGAAAATGGCCGCAATCTACAAAACTATTTGCATGTGTGTTAATGCATTTTTTTTAGATTATGTGATTCAGGTAAAGTGCTTTAACCTACAGAATCCACATACACAACAAAAACAGGGTCAAACATGTTAAGCCATTGATTTGTTTCTAACATTAGATTTTTAATAGATCTCTTCCATTACGCCACTCCACAGGGCCTTTGTGTTTAATGTGCCTGACGATTGTGTTGAAGGTTTTGAAAGGATGCTTTTGAGTGCACTCTGAATAGACAGGCAAACCACATAGGATGTCTGTGCCGGTAATCTAGCAGCATTTCAAGTTAATGTTATGCTGTGTCAATGCTGTCCTGAGACCAGTCGTAAAGGTGGCCATGTTAGAGGCTGACATTCGAAATGTCATTATTAGAAAAACACCATAAAAAACTTTATAATCCTCACTTTTCTAAGATTGAAAATGCACACAACATACTCTGGCAAACTGGAATGTACTCATTTTTTACAATAGTAAAAAGTAATCAAGATCCTAAGATTTCTTATGTAATCACCAAGGTTGTCTTAATTAGGCACTACCAGCAGTGCATTTGAATTCTCCTCAAATGTTCAAATTGAAGATGTGCTAATGTATTCAAGAATGTCAGAATTAATTTGTAAATAGTGAGAGTTATGCTGAATATTTTTTTGACAGAGTGATAAGTGCACTTAATGTCCTCAATGCCTAATAGACTAGCCTGGACTCATTATTATTCATTGATTTTCATGGATATTTATGAACTGCGCTGCGCTTATGTGTTCAGATATGCGCTAAAACTCACAATAAACATACAGACAATATGGATACAAATATTTATATGGAGTGACAATAATTTTAGATACAATATACTATTATATAGATATTTTTTCCATTACTACTTGAATTGATGGCAGATGAGATTTTGAAAATATTTTCCGAGCAGCGCAGTTCATCTCTAAATATTAGAAATATGACTAAAAGGTTGATAACCACAATCCATTTACAAAGACAGCTCATTTCTTCATTGTTCATGGTTTACAGTCTACTCTGTGCCCATTAAAACAAAGTAACTGGAGCCTGGTGTATTAGGCTTTTATCTTCATTGTTATCAGTGTCATATTTACATTATGCCCCACTAGCTCAGCTCGCGAAAAACGTACAACAACAAAAATAAAATCTGCAACATGGCTTACAGATTTGCCAGACCCTTCGTAAAACTCTTGACCTGAGCTGTACAACAATACTGTGGTGTAATATTACATCCTCTATAACGAGCACCCTTTTGTACAGATATGTGCTCAGTGTTTTTACAAATATTTAAAGGTATAACCAATGGCCTATGGCTTTTTACTGCAATTCTTTTCGATTCAATATCTGATGTAAACGTCTACACTTCATCAAGAACTACCTCAGGTGAAGAGACGATAGTGGACACATTGTTTTTTTCTCAAGCAACACAAGGTGGAAGGGAGGAAGCTAAATTAGGCCAGACTCTAAATATTTCACAAGCTCTCATTCATTATTGACTAACGGCTTCACCCAGCTGGAAGATTAGAAATCAAATCTCTCTCCAGTCAATGATTAGTTCCCTCAATTCTCCAAGCACATCCACACTTACAACCAAGAAATTCTTGTGTATGATGACATTGCTGTAAAACTGTAGGCAATAGGGTACCCCAATCCTAATTTAGAATAATATAACATAGTACATTTAACATTTAAATTACATAGCATACTGTAGAATAAAAAGACAAAACAACGTAACACTTTAGAATACTGTTCCATCCTTGAAGGAGAACTCCGGCGTAAAATGAACGTTTGGTCTATTAAAACATCGGTACCTACCTAGTCGTCCGTTCTCTGAGATTTGTTTTCATGATAATCGAATGTAAAGAGTTTTATCTCTAAAAAATGTTTAGCGTATAATACTAGTACTGGGGGCATTGACTTAGTAAAAGAAATCATTAGTTTATACCACTAACAAGGTCTCAAAATAGCCCCACACTAACACAGTAACATAATGAGGGTCCATACACGCAAAACGAAGCATTGAGAACTTTGTAAGTGTACAGACCGTTTAATAAGAAGATACTTTATAAAGACAGTTCACTTCATGTATACAGACAGGAGTCATCTTAGAAAACAGTCTCGACAAGTCAAACGTCATGCTGAGTGAGCTGAACTGTATGAACAGCGTTCGGGGATCGACTTATCGAGACTGTTTTCTAAGATGGCTCATGAAGTGAACTGTCTTTATAAAGTATCTTTTTATTAAACGGTCTGTACACTTACAAAGTTCTCAATGCTTCGTTTTGCATGTATGGACCCTCATTATGTTACTATGTTAGTGTGGGGCTATTTTGAGCCTTGTTAGTGGTATAAACTAGCGTAAACTAACTAACTTAGTAAATGCCCCCAGTACTAGCGTATACCTTAAAGGATAATTCCGGTATTTAACACCTTGAGTCTATTTTGTAGTTTGTTTTGAATGAAATAGAGTGGTGGATTTAGACATTGACAATGGGTCCTGTCTCGACTTTTTGACAATTTTAGAATCGCCTGTGACAGCTTTAGACTGGGTGTCTATGGGCATGCACAAACATGTCCTTAAAACAACGCTTAACGTTCATTTTCAAAACTGTGCAACTCACCGAGTGGTTGGTGGTGTTCGTTGATGATTAAAAACAAATATATCGGCACAATGTATGCTTTCAATCCGTGTTGTTTGTTATAGTGGAACTATTTTTTCAGATACCTCACAACCGCGTATAAACTTCCGCTCGATATTTGAGTCTGAAGCGTTAGCACACTCCCGACCACTTGATGGCGACAACCAGGACGCTGTACGGAACACGGTGTCTAGCGCACCATAAAACACAGTCGAATATGGCAAGACGGAGTACCGAGCGAAAAGACTTCAACCAAATGTAAACAGACCCCTTTCCGTTCCCGGTAGCTAGAGCAGTAATATCAACGAGCACTGAGTCCTCCAGCAGACATCAATGCGATTTAAAAAAAATGACAAATACAACACGACAAAAACGGTATTTCGCTGACACTACTTGTTTCGGAACATCAACAAACACCACCAACCACTCGGTGAGTTGCACAGTTTTGAAAATGAACATTAAGGGTTGTTTTAAGGACATGTTTGTGCATGCCCATAAACACCCAATCTAAAGCTGTCACAGGCGATTCTAAAATAGTCAAAAAGTCGAGACAGGACCCATTGTCAAAATTTCTAAGTCCACCACTCTATTTCATTCAAAACAAACTACAAAATAGACTCAAGGTGTTAAATACCGGAATAATCCTTTAAACAGTTTTTGGAGATGAAACTAAAAACATTTACATTTACATTCGATTAGAATGAAAACAAATCTCAGAGTTGATCCTGTATAGTTATTAATTAATGATTGGACAGTATTCTACAGTTTCAACCAAAATAATAATAATATATATTACTTTCGGCCAGTAATAAATTAGATAAAACTGCAAAATGTAAAATAAATAGGAAAATTAGCACCAACCTGATAATTTACTAAATAAACCTTCTTCTACCTCATCAAAACCATTTAGGTTGTCTTGATTATGTGTTCTTTTACTATTCAATGATCCAAAGAAGTATGCATTCTCATTAATAACTTTCAAAATGACCACTCTACCAGCTAAACAAGTAAAGCCAACAAGCCAAAATCGATCCTTAATAATTACAGCTGCACTGGTCATTGGTATTGCTGCTTGTCAGATGTGATAAACATCCCTTTATTTTTTTTCCTTGGGTTTTAATAACTCTCATTTTCTGTAGCCACATTAGATTAATGGCCGACAATGAAATTAATGTTGGATTAGATTTACTAGAGAGTTTATTCGCCCCGGTTCAGTGATCAGTTAGCTACTGCCCCACATCATCTTAAAATGGCTGCCCTTATGAAATCCTGCAGATGACGTCAAACACTCAGATAAAAACAACGCACGCAAGCGCAAAACAATATTTAAACACACAATAAAAGTGGTGATATATAAACTTGAGTCTTTTGAGTATTATTAGTGATTTAACTGCTAGATGTTCATCATGGAAGCACTGGGGCTCAGATGCATGGGTACTTACTGGTTGTGTTTCCTGACATCTGGATGATGCACTTGGAATCTTTACTGATTTCACGAGAGTTGAAGGGCCGAACTCTCACCGCCACCTTCACCGAGGCCCCTGCCATGGTGCCTCTGTGTGTGTGCTGAGAGCACTCCTTTAAAAGCCCAGGTCAGTGCTCACACCTGCCAACAGAAGAATAAAGCATTGATGAAACACTGATGTCAACAAACAGAAAAAAATCTAAAGCTATATATATATATGTATATATATATGTATATATATATATATGTATATATATATGTATATATATATATATATATATATATATATATATATATATGTATGTATGTATATATATATGTATGTATATATATATATAATAGTTAATTGCGAGTTAATAGTTAATTGTCTGTGCTTACATAACATATTTGTGTGTGCTGTATATAATTATTTAGTATATATAACTACCTATGCATGCATGTATATATTTAAGAATTATTTGCGCTTAAAAATCTGAATATATATATTAATACATAATCTATATTATATAAATATAAATATTTTATATATGAATAACACATTTTCTTAAATATATACATGCATGTGTGTGTATTTATATATACAAAATAATTATATACAGCACACAAAAATATATTATGTAAACACAGACTTTTATTTTGGATGCGATTAATCGCAATTCATTTTTGCACAGCCCTAATATATATATATATATATATATATATATATATATATATATATATATATATATATATATATATATATATATATACACACACACATGCATGTATATTTATTTATATAAAAAATATAATATTATTTATAAAAAATATTATTTATATATATAAAATATTTAGATTTATATATAATATAAATTAAATATAAATCTATATACAGTATATACATGAAAATATTTCTTAAATATACACAAGCAAGTGTGTGTATTTATATATATATAAAATAATTATACACAGTGCACCCACATATATTTTGTAAACATAAACTTTTTTGGAAACGATCTCGATTAATCGTTTAACAGCCCTGAAATATACACTTGATTGAGACATTGTGATCAATGCACAAAAATAATAAACGCTCAAAGTACAGTAAAATCCATATTTCTACACGCATGTGCAGCTTTTCTGAAAGTAAAGGTAATGTAGGATATTACTCATTGTGTAGTTCCATTACTAGCAGCAGATAAATATTGATTTAGACTCTTCTCCATTGGAAATTGAATTACACCTAGTTTCGGGAAAGCTGTTAAGCTGCCTATCACCATAGCAACTATGAGTATAATTTCTGTTGAATCTATTACACAAAATGGCATGAAGTGATGAAAAGCAAACGCATGATTTCAGTTGTGACTTACAACAAGGTTAAACAAGGTAAAACAATAAATCCCCTTCAAAAATTCAATATTTCAATGTTCATACTAAACAGGAAGGCTGTGTTTATATGACCTCACCGTAAAAGGATCATGCACGGTCAGCTACAGATCTAGAGAGATACTCGCCCGGCAGCAACAAAAGAAGTGCACGGCTGGCTAAATGTCAGTACGCTTCCTAGGATTACAATAGCCCAATAACAGAACTGGCGAATACATACTCCGAGTCCAGCTCAGCCTCTTAGTCGGACCAAAATGGAGGTTCAATTAATGTGTCAGGGGAGATTTATGGCCTTTAAACCTCAATCTTCTTTGAAGAGTTCTAATTGTGTTTATATATGTGTTTGCATCAGTAACTATGAGGTTTATTTGAATACATATAAATGAACTCATACTGAGATCTCATGTAAGCATAATTCTGAAATGGCCAATTATAAGGACATCATGCTGAGTCACATTCTGGTGTGTCAGTACTATACAGCATACTTAGAGTCTTAGACCCATTGATATGAACCTCAAAAGTTGCATGTCACTTTACAATGACATAAAAAGCTGGGGGTTTTAGTGTTATTGCACTGTAAAAAATATTGTTGGTTTAACTTAAACAAATTAAGTAACCTGGTTGCCTTAAAATTTTAAGTTGATTGAACTGGAAAAAGTGAGTTAATACAATGAAGGAGATTGATTTATTCATCAGAAACTCAAAATAATAAGTTATCTGAACTAAATAAAGTATTTAAGTTGATTTGACAATAGAAAAAAATGTTGTGATAATAAATCTTGAAAATATTTTTTACAGTGCGAGTTGAAAAAGTAACTATGAAATTTTTTTATATGTATTGTGACCTACACTTTGATTAATTAACCTATACACATCCATTCTAAACAATCTGTGATTAACATAATTGGTAAAAGAGAATAGAAGACCATTAAGGAAAAAGATGAAGCCTATTTTGGTAAGAAATCTAAGAATAAAGCTCATGTATTATATACATACAGGGCATCACAATTAACTCCATTCAGATGCACATCTTCATTACAGATAAGCAGAAAGATTGATTGTACAGCATGTTGACATGTAACCTAAAAAAACATGATAATATGTAAATGAACTGCTTTTATACAAGTCAAAATTATTATCGAACAAGCCTTACTACAATGTTACACAAATAAAAGTAATTTTAAGGGCCAGATCAAGAATGTGTCCCTTAAGGTAATATTTGGCAGAGTAAATCATAAAATCATAAATATTCAAGATTCTTTTTAATTTGCTGTCCATCATTGAGTTCCTAAGGGTTAAGCAATCTACATAAATCATTAATTGTGCCTGACATCATTTGCATAATGCTGTTAGAACATGATTCCATAAGCGTGTGATGCCAGAAGTCATAATATTTTACCCAACTCGCTATATTAACTCTTACATATTAAGCAATATTAGAAATTATACATAAGAAATAAAAAGAAAAGATTGTACTGTAAAAAAAAGTCTCAATAAAATACTTTGCCCAATAAATTCTAAATCGTGATTCATTATTGTGTGCCTGCCAGCTTGAGACAATGCATGACAGTGCATTTATCCTTCCCGCACTTAGAAATATGTACACAAGGACAGATGGCCATTTATGATGAACAACATCTGTTCCATTACTCAATAAAAAAACACTTCTCTGTCATAATAATAATGTCTGGATTTGTTGACAGCTCTGAATGGCCGCACCCCACAGCAGTCCCACCCTGGTGACCCAACACCAAATAAACACACAGAGCCTCATTAATACTGCATTATCCTCAAGAACACACTAACAATGGGAAAAAAACTCTTACCTTTACAATGGAGACCCTCTGATGCTCTCAGCTATTGACTCGACAGATCGAGCTCCAACTGCTGTCTCTTGCGCTGGCTTCTCAAAATCTTTTTCTTGAGCTCTTCCTCTGATATGTCAAAACAATCGGATTTTCCTCTCTTGTTTAACAAAGGATCCTTTATTTGTTCTGGATGCCCGTTGAGGCCTGCTTGTAAGGAGGGAGGCTACTTGGAGGAGAGATCTTTGAGTGCCCTGTAATGTAGAAGCCAAAATGGCTCTGCTGGTGATGCTGAGACTGAGTGAACCAGTGACACATCATCAGTGAGGAAAGGCAGAAGCATCAATGCAGTAGAGAGAGAGAGAGAGAGAGAGGAGGAGGGGGGTTGAGGGGATGGAGATTAGATTCCCACAGAGTACGGTATGCGCGCGCACACATAGACACAAACATGGCTCTACATAACATGAGATTCAGTGGCTAGTGCTGGACTGCTTATGCATGATAGATTAAAAGAAACCGTAGGTTTGTCCCCAAGTATGCAGTATGATTTTTAAGACTAAATTATATTAAATATTTACATTAATTCACCTCTTATTCTTATGACTTAGCCTATTTCTCTGTATTTGTAAATTAAAGACTAAAAAGTAAAATGACACCAGTAAAGACATAATCCATGTTAATAAAATTTCCATTAATATTATTTGCAACTTTAATTTAATAGCTAAAGATTCTTAAATAGTGAAGGTAAATATGGTCTGATCATTAATAAACAGCAGCCATTTAAACTGATTATTCAAGAACAGCCGTCAGTTAAATTGAAAGAAAATATTACTAAAGAGAGTGGTTCACTTTTAAAAAAATGTGATGATAATTTACTCACCACCATGTCATCCAAGATATCCATGTCATTCTTTCTTCAGTTCGAAAAGAAATTAAGGTTTTTGATGAAAACATTTCAGGATTTTTTTCCATATAACAGACTTCAATGGGAACCAAACAGTTCAAGGTCCGAAAAGACAGTTTCAGTGCAAACTGTTCAATGGGCTTTAAACGTATTCTGATGATATAATAAGGGTCTTATCAGCAATGACAATCGCTCATTTAAAAACAAAAACAAAGTTTAAGTTTTAGAAGCTCAAATGGTCGGCCTTGCTCTGTTCTGTGAATGCGCGTGCGCTGACTCTTCGAACTCGTTCATCTAAAATGAACGAAACTTTTCCTGAGTCAACTTGTTCATTTCCGTTCGTTGAATGAACCAAATGACACGAAAAAAGATTAGTTCATTTTGATAAACGAGTTTGAACCAGGAGAGTCACGAACACGCATCAAACAGAGCAAGGCGAGCCATTTGAGCTTACTAAAACTTAAACTTTGTTATTTATTTATTAAATGAGTGATCGTTTCACTTGATAAGACCCTTATTCATCGACTGGAATCGTTTAAAGCCCTTTGAACAGTTTGCAGTTTGCACTGAAAGTGTCTTTTGGACCTTGAACCGTTTGGTTCCCAATGAAGTCCATTATATGGAGAAAAATCCTGGAATGTTTTCATCAAAAACCTTAATTTCTTTTCGACTGAAGAAAGAAAGACATGGACATCTTGGACTGACATGGGGTGAGTAAATCATCAGCAAAAGTTTTTTGAAAAGTGAACTACACCTTTAATAATAATAAAATTAGAATGCATATCAGGTAATTATTATTATTATTATTAATATTTATTATTATTACTATTATTTGACTTCTAAACTGTAGCGTATCTGGACTGTCAGGATGACTCATTCAGTTCTGAAAAACCTTTTAGCCCTGACTCTTGTTCCATAACTCGCCAGAATGGCACCAGAGAGTCTGATTCAAATTGCCCATTGACACCTTTATGGCATGCCAATGTTTACACACAGCTATGGGTTTGGGCCTCAGAAAGACCAGTATCTCCTCAAAGAGATCAGAAGAGATCTCTCCTCAAACACCTTAGCCTGCGTTAAACCAGACCATTCTCAGTTGTAACTGAGTTAATGGTCTGGCAAAGCTTCATAGACAAATCATTTCCAAAGGGGCGTCACCAATGGACGTAGCTCAAATGCCTCTGGGTGCAATTGGATAGACATAGACCTAAAACCAATCAGAATAATGAAGGAGATGAAGTATGCAGAGCACCGTTCATCTGTTATAGAGCAGACACTGATTAGCTACTTGTTCTTCGTTGACTTCATGACGACTTTAAATACTATTTTTATAGAACAGGAAAGTTAATTTTAATTTCCAGAGAATAACTTCTCTTGAATATCTATCATAACTTTCATGAGGTTTGTTGAAGGTCGGACAATCAGTTTTGCTGGACAAAGCAGATTATTTGATAATTAATTGACCCATGAAAGGTTATCCTTTGAATCAATCTATCCAAATTTACATATTAATATGTAAATATAATTCATTGTGATTGATTATTGATATATACAATTGATTTAATTTTGCCTGCCTGTATGGAGAACTGACTATAATTCGCTGTATTCAGTTCCATTCAGACCTGTGGTAACTTTTTCTCTTTATGGGTAATTTTAATCTACTGGACATATTCATGACCAGTTATTAAAACGATATTTCCTTTATCTGAGCTAAGAATCGCTAAACAACATTTTAATGTCTAACTCTTATGCTAAATAAAATAAAATACTGTAAAAATTGTCTAAAATGCTAGAATATTAAAAACAGCAGTCATTCAAAATGTTATCCAAGTTTTAAATAATAATAATAAATATAAATTAATTATAATTCATATTATGTAATTTATATTATGTTATTATTATTATTATTAATAATAATAATGTTTTTATTTTTATTATTTTAGTATGACTTCTACACTAACTTCTTTATGTCGAAAGATAAAGAAAAAAATAAGAGCCAAACATTTATATAAACAAACAAATAGATTAAACAAACAAATAAATAAGTAAGTAAATACAAATAAAATGTAAAAACTACTCGAATCAAAAATGCTATTATGGTTCTGCAGTATTGCTTATAAGTTAAAACATTCCACATTGTTTTCCATGAAAAAAAAAATTGAATTGCATAGAATTGTAAACAATATTTGGCCTCATTTGGACCTTTCCTTCGAGCTCTCTGTCGAGCTTTCTGGTGGGATTACTCAGTTCACGAACTATTAGAGAAAATTGGACTGTGCTCTCCCCACAAATCCAGTAAATCCATGTAACACATTCATAAAGGCACTGACATTAATCCGCCTCTATTCTTCCGACTCAGCCCCTCTTTCCATTTTCTGAATTTAGAGACTAAAAGGAAATGACACTAGTAAAGAATTATATCTCATGATTAAGTTCCATATCTTAAAATTTGCATAACACAACAAAAAAACAAGACTATGTTGAGCTTCTAATAATTGAATAATTATTTTAAGAGTACAATTTAACAATTAAAGTAATATTATTGAAGTATAATATATATATATATATATATATATATATATATATATATATATATATATATATATATATGAATATATATATATGAATATATATATATATATATATATATATATATATATATAAAAAAATTATATAGATATATATATATACATACACACTCACCGGCCACTTTATTAGGTACCCCATGCTAGTAACGGGTTGGACCCCCTTTTGCCTTCAGAACTGCCTCAATTCTTCGTGGCATAGATTCAACAAGGTGCTGGAAGCATTCCTCAGGGAGTTTGGTCCATATTGACATGATGGCATCACACAGTTGCCGCAGATTTGTCGGCTGCACATCCATGATGCGATTTCCCGTTCCACCACATCCCAAAGATGCTCTATTGGACTGAGATCTGGTGACTGTGGAGGCCATTTGAGTACAGCGAAACTCATTGTCATGTTCAAGAAACCAGTCTGAGATGATTCCAGCTTTATGACATGGCGCATTATCCTGCTGAAAGTAGCCATCAGAAGTTGGGTACATTGTGGTCATAAAGGGATGGACATGGTCAGCAACAATACTCAGGTAGGCTGTGGCGTTGCAACAATGCTCAATTGGTACCAAGGGGCCCAAAGAGTGCCAAGAAAATATTCCCCACACCATGACACCACCACCACCAGCCTGAACCGTTGATACAAGGCAGGATGGATCCATGCTTTCATGTTGTAGACGCCAAATTCTGACCCTACCATCCGAATGTCGCAGCAGAAATCGAGACTCATCAGACCAGGCAACGTTTTTCCAATCTTCTATTGTCCAATTTCGATGAGCTTGTGCAAATTGTAGCCTCAGTTTCCTGTTCTTAGCTGAAAGGAGTGGCACCGGTGTGGTCTTCTGCTGCTGTAGCCCATCTGCCTCAGAGTTCGACGTACTGTGCGTTCAGAGATGCTCTTCTGCCCACCTTGGTTGTAACGGGTGGTTATTTGAGTCACTGTTGCCCTTCTATCAGCTCGAACCAGTCTGGCCATTCTCCTCTGACCTCTGGCATCAACAAGGCATTTCCGCCCACAGAACTGCCGCTCACTGGATGTTTTTTTCTTTTAGGACCATTCTCTGCAAACCCTAGAGATGATTGTGCGTGAAAATCCCAGTAGATTAGCAGTTTCTGAAATACTCAGACCAGCCCTTCTGGCACCAACAATCATGCCACGTTCAAAGTCACTCAAATCACCTTTCTTCCCCATACTGATGCTCGGTTTGAACTGCAGGAGATTGTCTTGACCATGTCTACATGCCTAAATGCACTGCAGTTGCCGCGCCATGTGATTGGCTGCTTAGAAATTAAGTGTTACGAGCAGTTGGACAGGTGTACCTAATAAAGTGGCCAATGATATATATATATATATATATATATATGAATGTATATATATATATATAAAATATATATATATGAAAATATATATATATATATATATATATATATATGAATATATATATATATATATATATATATATATATATATATATATATGAAATATATATATATATATATGTATATATATATGAATATATATATATATATATATATATGAATATATGTATATATATATATATATATATATATGAATATATATATATATATATAAATATATATATATATATATATATATATATATATAAATATATATATATGTATATATATATATATGAATATATATATATATATATATATATATATATATATATATATATATATATATATATATATATATATATATATATATATATATATATATATATGTGTATATTTGTGTGTGAAATATACTATACTTATGAAGGGGGGGAAGAGATTTAAAAAGATTTAAAAGACTTACCCATCAGCCATTAATGCATGATCTAAAGGCAAAACAGTTTTTATTAGTGTCTCTAGCCTCTATGTGAGGAAAGAGAAACAGTGCAGCACATCAGTGCCTCTGAATGCTGTAATGATGATTCAGTGTTTAGGCCGGTTCATGTACAATAGAGGGAAGGGCACAGACGCCACATCCAGAACATGGAAGTATCCCTAGGGTTTCACCCAAATCGGATGCAAATCAATGCAGTTTTCTAATGTCCATCTAATGAGCTGAGCAGGTCATTTACTTCATCTGGGACTGCATTTCATTCTATTATCTTTTGCTTGTCTTCCTAACACCTCTTTATCTCACCATGTTTTGTCAACATGCCCCTTCCTCAAAAGTCTGACCACTTTTACAACTAATGGCCATTCTTGATCACTCAAAAATATCCATCAATCCATGAATGAACGTCATTCCGGAGTGGACTATATGTGTGTGACTCACAAATATATATATATATATATATATACACACATATACATATATATACATACATACATACATACATACAGTACATTCGTCATTCGTCAAAACACTGAATCATAATTACAGCATTCAGAGGCACTAATGTGCTGCACTGCTACATTCGTCATGGCAAAATATTAATTATTTATTATAATATTCTCACTACCATAATGAATATGTGCAAAACACACACAAAAAAAACTAGGGATGTCAAATGATTAATCGTGATTAATCACATCCAAAATAAAAGTTTTTGTTATGTGGGTGAACTGTGTATAATTATTTTAGATATATAAATACACACACATGCTTGTATATATTTAAGAAATATTTCCATGTGTATACTGTATATAGATTTATATATAATTTATATTATATAAATATAAATATTTTATATATAAATATTTTTTTCTTAAATATACATGCATGTGTGTGTACTACAAGTACAAAATAATTCATACACAGTGCACTCACATATATCATGTAAACAAAAACTTTTATTTTGGATGTGATTAATCACAATTAATCATTTGACAGCCTGAAAAACAAATAAATTATTGAAGTATATTTCTTACTTTGTTCTGAATGAATTTCATTTAAAAAGAGCAGGGGCCTGATGTATAAACGTTGCGTACGCACAAAATGGGCATAGAAATATGCGTACGCATTTTTCCACGCACATATTGGGATTTATAAAAAATAAACTTGGCGTAAATAAGTGCGCACCGTAAGGATGCTCTTGACCGTGCGTACGCACTCTTTTAGAAGAGTGTGTTTCAGCGACACCGATGGTGAGCTGGAGTCAAATGTCTTTTTGCTCACTATTAGACAGAATCTAAAGAAAATTATACATCTAAAGAAATATTATTAAAATATAATTTCACAAACCTACCATCACTTGAAGCAAACATCCATCCCTTCTTAAATGACCGCGCCAGCACGCGCGTGGGCCGTTTAGTGAAACTGATGCACATATAGCCTATAATCTAATGGCTGCATGTTCTCAATAGTTAACAGTTCTCAACAGTTTAAATAAATAAAAGAATGATTTAAACTATGTTTTACTTCTGATATAAACACTTAGATTAAATATGCCACTCTCATTAATGGAGTTAAACACTTAAACTACATGAAATCATTACTGAGAAGTTTCAAAAAAATATATTCAATAAATAGAAATAGACCTATTTGTTGTGGATGCAGTGCTTTTGAACACTTTTCTTCTGGCATGCTGTGTTTTAATGTTTTAACTAGAGATAATTGCTCATGATAATAGCAGATTGTCTGAGAAAATTGTTTCGTGCAAATAATGCACAACCACGTCTATCTGTTTCCATTAAAATATAAATCAATTAAAGATACTATTTGGCCAGTGGAAAAGATTGAGAAAAACTTTTTCTGGAATGTATTTAACACTATTTGATTTATTCATTCAAAAACAAGGCAATTATAGGCTACTAAAAAAAATTATATTTGTAATAATGTGACGGCACATCCGCATTTCATATTTTCCTAACGTCTTGTACCGTTAAACTTGGTATCACGTGGATGAATAATCATATGCAAATGATATGAAGATGAGGATATGCATATTTAAACTAGGCGTTGTAATCTCCATATATGGTTATTTCGGGGAGGAGACGCACGTGCGCACTATCTCCCGCTGACTGGGATTTATAAAGTGAATTCTGCACAGGTTCTGGCGTACGAACGGTTTTATAAATCTGAAAAGCTTTTGTGCGTACGCAAATTCTGCCTTATGTGCGTACGCACACTTTAAGGATGAAATCTACGCAAAGTTTTATGCATGAGGCCCCAGGAGAGCACTCAGACTGAATTAATTTATTTTTTTTTTGATTCACTCATTTTCTTTATATCTTTTCTCTCTCCCCCTCTCTTTTTCATTTTTTTTATTTGAATTGAAATGGGACATTCCTTTGATTTACCCCTGGAATACAGCTCAGACAGGAAGGCACAGCAAGCACCGAGCAACCACAGCATTCAGTTAGACACAATGCCAGTCTGAGCAGTCCCTTGAGGCTGCTTTTCTCTTTCTTGTGTCTCCTTCTCTTTCTCCTTCCTGCTCCTCTGTCTCAGCTCAGTAGAGCAATACTCTGAATAATTTACCCAGCTAAAGAAGCTCTGGTGTGGGCCTGACGCCTGATACTGTCTTAAAGGGATACGCTTTCAAAGGGTAACTAAACCCTAAACCAACTTTTTAGGTTAATGGTCTGTAAGAATGGGGCTTTATTAGTGCTGATCATTGATTCGAGTAACTTTTTTGACATTTGGGTGTAAAGTGATTTAATTCTACAATATATGGTGTCAAAAGTCTGAGTGCTGCCCTCTTCAGTTTGAATGGTGGCTACTGCAGTTGAATTTTCCTATTGGATGTGTTCAAGAGTTGGAATTACTAGTATTGAAAACGATCAAGATAGAGTATTTTAGCATCTAGCACAGCATTCATATAGATATTTTGATTATTTTGTGTAGCTAGTTAGTTAGTTAGTAGCACAGATACATTACTGTACGTTCACACCGCCGCCGACTTGAGCTTCCAAAGTGGCCGGAAGTCATTCATTTTCAATGGAAGCTGGCTTTTCTCAGCTGCAGGGAGTGTCAAATTCCTCGGCGTCACGTTTTGGGCGTTTTGAGCGTCAACCAGAAAGTTGAAAAAGAAGCTCAACTTTATGGTAATGAGCTGTGATGCGGTTCAGCGGCAAGTAGCGGCAAACGCCAGCAACCAATCGGAATATAGACGTCCTTCACGCTGACTGATTCCGGAGAAATACAAAAATGTAAACTTTCGTTCCTACCAAAACATTAGTTCCGAGAAAATGGAAGAGAAGCTAATTATCGCCGTTGCTGTGATTGAGCGCAACTTTATTCGAAATATTTACGGACGCTCGTTTTAAAGCGGGAATGCAATTAACTTGCTCATGGTGACACCGATTTGACCGAAAATAATAATAATAATAGCTAACTATTTTTCCCGACCAAATGTGACCAAAACGGTTATAAAAATGCTGTCATTAAAAAGGTTTCTTCAATGTATTGCTTGTTTTTTTCTGTTTATTACATTTCATGTTGTGACACTTCTACTCTCCCTGCAACGTCAGAGCGTTAAAAGCGTCCAAAGCGTCAACAAGCTTCCCCGTACTTTTTGACAAGCGTCCTTGACAGGCGGCCAGAGCTTCTTTGACGCTCAAGTCAGCGGCGGTGTGAACGTACGGTTAGGATAGCTTCAAGTTCAGCGTAGATTTATCTGTATTTACAGTGGTCAGGTTGGTAACGGAATGGGAATGGGCTTCTCCACACAGCTAGCGCTGAAACAGACACTGCTCCTCCTGCATGTAACGTTACTCCACAACCAAAGTGGCGCCTTGATGTGAGTGATCATGTATATTTTAATTATAATTTCTTGTTAGGCTAAAGTTAATTCACTGGGGACTTTTTTCACATAATATATGCCTACAGAGTGAGTGTGCGCTATTGACATACACTCGACAAAACTCATCAGATGCCGAGTCGGCAATGCGTGAGTTAAGATTTTGAGCCAGCGGCTCTGAATTGATATGGCCCTGTGTCCACAAACAATTCACCCTCCTCCACTTCAGATGAAGGTGGGGGAGAAAGTCATCGAACTTCAAACGACCGCACTGTTGCAAAGCTACTTGTGTCACTCCAGTCACTGTCCATTTTAGAGTCTGACAGCAGCTGTCACTGCGCGTCTCACGTCACGCCCCCGCTCAGCCCCGCCCTCTGTTCATCCCCTCTATCTCTGCTGGGCTCTGCCCATTTTTTCAGCATTTTTCAAATAATGCCAGTGGGTGGAGTCAGGCTCTGACCACCAGGGGTTTAGTCAGTGTTGGGGAGTAGTTAACTACAAGTAGCTTAGCTACTAACTTAACTACATTTTTCAGTAGCTTGGCAGTAGCTCAGTTGCTTTTTAAACAGTGTAGCTTTTCCAGTAGCTAACTACTTTTTGCAGCTAGTAGTGGTGTAGCGCGAGCAAAAGCTACATTGCTACATTGTCGAGCCTGCGCGAATCAGCGCGATGCAAGGATATTCTTCTTCTTGTTAGATTACAAACTCATTTTTTGACATTACCGCCACCTGTTGTTTAATCATGCATCTTAGAAGTGGGTTGACACACCCACATTATGATTTGACAAGAAGTTACGGCAGAATTGGAGGATGGAGAAACAACTAACGTTAATTACCCATGGCCTTATTTGTCCAAGTTCAATCAGTATTTTTGAGAAAATGTTCTACATGCAATTTACTTTGGATGTATATTTTGTTATTGCAATGTTGTAGGCTATTTGTTGCAATTTGGACTTTTGACAAGTCTGAGGTATTTGAGTGTTGTGTGTAATAAAACTATACACTTTGAAATCATAATACTATTGGATTGTTTTAAACACTAAATATTTTACTTAAAACATTCCTCAGACACTTATTCAGTTATTTATAATATACGTTGTTCAAAAAGCAAAAGTAGTTTCAATGTAGCTAGCTACTTTTTGATAGTAACTTGTAGTGTAACTACTTTTCCAAAAGGGTAGCTTGACTGTAGTTAAACTACTTTAACTTACGAGTAGCTTGTAGCTTGTTAAACTACAGTTTCAGAGTAGCTTCCCCAACACTGGGTTTAGTTACCCTTTAACGAGAATACTGCTAATAAAAACATGATAATAAAGGATAATGCAACCTACGAGTCCACAATTCCGTCACACATAAACAAACCTAATCCTTCCAACACACAATTCTCAACTGTATTCTCTGTTCCAAAGCCATGCTTACTTAACCCTCTTCCAAAAACCAACTTGAATTATACTTTATAAACAATTTACTGAACCAACAAAGGTCAAAGAACTTTATCTTCCTGCTGACATCCACATAAAGATCAATGAGGGAGGTACATGACCCTAAACTGAAAGCTGTTGCTGTCAGAACAGTGAAACACACTCATATAGGCTACATGTGATATTGCAGACATGGAACCAGGATCAACTGTCAGTGCCGTGCGGAGTCAGAGGGTTTTGTGTGGAGAGGAAATTCGACCTGCAGTTATCTTAATAAAGGAAGGGAAGATTCATAGCATTCTGCCTGATTCAGAAGCTTCAGCGCACACTGCTGGAAAGGTGAGCTAGACTGTGAGAGAGCGACATACACCACCTGCTGGAGACTACAGGCGGTGCAGTCCTCATAAGATTTTAGAGGACAGAAGATTTTGGACAGAAGGGCCTGGTTTCAAAACAGGGCTTAGATTAAGCCAGGATTAAGCCTTAGTTAAATTAAGAATTTTAAGCAGCTTTAACAAACGTGCCTGATGTGCATCTTGAGACAAAACAATGGCACTGATTTAACAATGGCACTGACATATTTTAAGATATCTCTATTAGTCGGGGACAAGGCTTAAGCCTTTTCAACTGGGGGGAGATTTTGCATGTTGGTTTCAAACACCTTGTACAAAACCTTCTTAATTTACAATATTTTTGTTCAGTTTTCAGGTCCTCAATCCTGAAAAAAAACAAACTTGAAACTTTATCTAGCTATAGGTTAAAAAAAGAGAGATGAGAGAACATAATAAAACCAATAGCAGTATGGCAAGGTCAATTAGTAATTAGTTTATATTATATAATAAAAGTAGATTTTAACCAAAAGGTTGAACTAGGTTCATAATAACGGTTCACTGTAATAAATAAATAAATAAATAAAAATTGCTGCCTTAAACATCCAAGTTAAAGTACTCCAAGTACTTAAAAAGTTAAGTCATTTCATCTTAAATTACATTAAACTGACTTTAAAAAATGACGTTAAATCTTGTATAACTTAAGTTAAAAATGGCTTACCAGTAACTTATTTTGATAAGTTAAAGCAATGTAAAAATATATTGTCATAAGTTATTAATCAAATAATTTTTATCAGTGTATTTTTCATAAATGTCACGTTTAAAAAGGGTCATAAATGCAAATATATTTATATATATATATATATATATATATATATATATATATATATATATTCATTACAACCACTTTTTTAAACGTGACATTTATGAAAAATACACTGATAAAAATTGCATTAATGAGAAATTGAAAGGGTGTTCCTAATCCTATATATATATACACTCACCGGCCACTTTATTAGGTACCCCATGCTAGTAACGGGTTCACCCCTTTTGCCTTCAGAACTGCCTCAATTCTTCGTGGCATAGATTCAACAAGGTGCTTGGAAGCATTCCTCAGGGAGTTTGGTCCATATGCACATGATGGCATCACACAGTTGCCGCAGATTCGTCGGCTGTCACTGAGGGTCCAGTGATGCGATCTTCCCGTTCCACCACATCCCAAAGATGCTCTTATTGGATTTGAGATCCTGGTGACTGTGGAGGCCATTTGAGTACAGCGAACTCATTGTCATGTTCAAGAAACCAGTCTGAGATGATTCCAGCTTTATGACATGGCGCATTATCCTGCTGAATAGCCATCAGAAGTTGGGTACATTGTGGTCATAAAGGGATGGACATGGTCAGCAACAATCTGCAGGGTAACTGTGGCGTTGCAACAACGCTCAATTGGTACCAAGGGGCCCAAAGAGTGCCAGAAAATATCTCCCCACACCCATGACACCACCACCACCAGCCTGAACCGTTGATACAAGGCAGGATGGATCCATGCTTTCATGTTGTAGACGCCAAATTCTGACCCTTCCATCCGAATGTCGCAGCAGAAGTCAACACTCATCAGACCAGGCAACGTTTTTCCAATCTTCTATTGTCCAATTTCGATGAGGCTTGTGCAAATTGTAGCCTCAGTTTCCTGTTCTTAGCTGAAAGGAGTGGCACCCGGTGTGGTCTTCTGCTGCTGTTGCCCATCTGCCTCAAAGTTCGACGTACTGTGCGTTCAGAGATGCTCTTCTGCCCACCTTGGTTGTAAACGGGTGGTTATTTGAGTCACTGTTGCCCTTCTATCTAGCTCGAACCAGTCCTGGCCATTCTCCTCTGACCTCTGGCATCAACAAGGCATTTCCGCCACAGAACTGCCGCTCACTGGATGTTTTTTCTTTTCGGACCATTCTCTGTAAACCCTAGAGATGGTTGTGCGTGAAAATCCCAGTAGATATAGGAGTTTCTGAAATACTCAGACCAGCCCTTCTGGCACCAACAATCATGCCAAGTTCAAAGTCACTCGAATCACCTTCTCCCCATACTGATGCTCGGTTTGAACTGCAGGAGATTGTCTTGACCATGTCTACATGCCTAAATGCACTGAGTTGCCGCCATGTGATTGGCTGCTTAGAAATTAAGTGTTAACGAGCAGTTGGACAGGTGTACCTAATAAAGTGGCCGGTGAGTGTATATATATATGCATTCAATGCATTTGGAGGTGTGGTTCTGGTTAAGTACAATCTCCTGGACTCCAAACTAAATGTCAGGGAAAGAAATGTGATTTAAGCAATTTTGAGCGTGGCATGGTTGTTGGTGCCAGGCAGGCCGGCGTGAGTATTTCACAATCTGCTCAGTTACTGTGATTTCACACACAACCATTTCTAGGGTTTACAAAGAATGGTGTAAAAATGAAAAAAAAAAACATCTACGACACGGCAGATCCTGTGGGTGAAAATGCCTTGTTGATGCTAGAGGTCAGAGGAGAATGGGCCGACTGATTCAAGCTGATAGAAGAGCAACTTTGACTGAAATAACCACTCGTTACAACCGAGGTATGCAGCAAAGCATTTGGAGAAAGCCAAAACACTCACAACCTGCACAACAGCAGAAGACCCCAACAGGTACCACTCATCTCCACTACAAATAGGAAAAAGAGGCTACAATTTGCAAGAGCTCACCAACATTGGAAAGTTGAAGACTGGAAAAATGTTGCCAGGTCTGATGAGTCTCCAGATTTCTGTTGAGACATTCAGATGGTTCAGTCAGATTTTGGCGTAAACAGACTGAAAACATGAATCCATCATGACTTGTTACCACTGTGCAGGCTGGTGGTGGTGTTGTAATGGTGCAGGGGATGTTTCATGGCACGTTTAAATGCCACAGCCAACCTGAGCATTGTTTCGGACCATGTCCATCCCTTTATGGCCACCATATATCCATCCTCTGATGGCTACTTCTAGCAGGATAATGCACCATGTCACAAAGCTCGAATCATTTCAAATTGGTTTCTTGAACATGACAATGAGTTCACTGTACTAAAATGGCCACCACAGTCACCAGATCTCAACCCAATAGAGCATCTTTGGGATGTGATGGAATGGGAGATTCATGCCCTGGATGTGGATCCCGCAAATCTCCATCAACTGCAAGATGCTATCCTATCATTATGGGCTAACATTTCTAAAGAATGCTTTCAGCACCTTGTTGAATCAATGCCACGTAGAATTAAGGCAGTTCTGAAGGCAAAAGTGGTCCAAACTGTATTAGTATGGTGTTCCTTATAATTCTTTAGGTGAGTGTACATATCAATATGTATATACTATATACAACCTAATTTTTTGCTGCATGATTTTGTTTCAGAATTAAGTTAAAAGGCAGTTTCGTGCACGTTCCATTATGACAGACTACCACATATTTATTGTGTTTTTTATTTATTTATTATTAATAAATACATATTGACAACATGCCTATTGTACAAAGTAAACAAATGTCTACAAATGTCAGTGCTCAGTGAAATAAATTTGCTCAGTATCTAAAAGAACAACTCTAATTTCTGACAAAATCTAAAGATCTAAATCTAATTTAAACCCCAAAAGGTTTTTCCATTCCTGTACTAACTAGACAGCTTTTTTATTACAGGTGCTGGATGTGGGGAACAGTCTGGTAATGCCAGGTATAGTGGATAGTCATGTTCATGTTAATGAACCAGGCCGTTCCACTTGGGAAGGGTACTGAGACCGCCACACGGGCAGCTGCTGCAGGGAGGGGTGACCACTATTGTAGACATGCCCCTGTGAGTATAGACTTTAAAATTTAAATTCAGTGACTGAGCTGACATTGCCATTATAATGGACAGTAGAAAGAAAAAAAAATTCCCAGTCTCACTTGCTCATAATGATTAAAAATAATGCAGCTGATAGCTGAACTCTTATTTTTGTTTGATGGTTTGATCTAGGTTGATAAATGACAAATACATAACTGATACATTTTTATGGTACATAGAAACAGCATCCCACCAACTACAACTCTTGGAAACTTTCATGAGAAGCTACACGCTGCTACAGGACAGTGTTTTGTAGACACAGCATTTTGGGGAGGAGTCATCCCCTGACAACCAGGTACTTGCCTATAAACTACCTGTACGAAATGCATTTCTGTTTCAGACTGTTGTTATAATCCTTTAATATTTAAATATTATAATTCACACAAAAGTGGGAGCACACAAATATTTTCAAAGCCATTCCTACATAAAAGTTTACCGTTTTGTACTTCCAAACATAGAAGTGTGAAAAATACTGTTTATCTATCTAAGCAGAATCAGCCGATGCACACGGTAGTGTTTCATTTCTGAATAAATCAGCGTTTTTGAATCAATTGGTTGAGTTAATGATTCAATTATACACTCCAAACGACTTTGGCTGCATACAAATATGCATAATTCAGCACGGTAACACTTTAGAATATGGTTCCTTCGTTAATGAATAACTACACAAGAACCAATAAGTAATATGGTCCCACTTTATATTAAGTGGCTTTAAGTACTATGTACTTACATTGAAATTAATAATTTGATACAATGGACTTATTGTGTACATACATGTTTTTACATTGTACTTACATTTTAAAAATACCAGCATGTAATTACAGCTGTAATTAATTTATGTAATTACATTTGTAATTACACAGTTGACCCATCCCTCACACCTTAACCTACCCTTAAACCTACCCATACCACCACACCTGTCCCTAACCTTACCCGTATATCACACCTTAATAGCAGCAAAAGTGTTTTACAGTACAACAGGACCACAATAATACGTTGTACTTATTTTCGATGTAAGTACATAGTACTTAAAGCCACTTAATATAAAGTGGGACCCACAATATTAACAATCTAGTAACTATTATTAACTAACAAGAAACTCTGATTAACGAACTAGTAAGTAATAGCGCACAGATGAAAGTTGTAGTTCACTATTAACTAATCAATAACTACTATAACTACTAATGTTTCCCAGAGAACTACTGAAAAAGTTTATTAACAATCTAGTAACTACTATTAGCTAAAAAAAATTCTGATTAACAAATTAGTAAGTAATAGCGCACAGATGAAAGTGTTACTACATACTTCTGTGGGAATTACTAATTATTTGGATCCGTATTATAAAGTGAAGATCATGGGAGCTAACTAGAATGACTGAAGTGTTACTACATACTTCTAAAGAAATTTCTAAAAGTATACTAAAGTTCACCAAAAATCTCAAATGCTTGAAATGACTTTTAGTGTTCAGTTGCACAAGTCATGACTAGATCATGTAGTAACACTTGAGTCATTACTAGTTAGTTCCAATGATCTTCACTTTTTATAATACGGATCGCAAATAATTATAATTCCCACAGAAGTATGTACGTACCACTTTCATCTGCGTTCAATTACTTACTAATTCGTTAATCAGAGTTTCTTTTAGTTAATAGTAGTTAGTAATTTTCAGTAGTTCTCTGGGAAAAGCATTAAAAAATAGTAGTTATTGATTAGTTAAAGGGCGGGTTTACTGCTCTTTTTCTTGCATGATTGTGTTTATGGGGTGCAATATAACATGTATCCGATGGATTTACTTTTTTTAAAAGTCTTATTTTTCATAAGATTTCACCTTTATTGTCGGCCGCGCTCTCCTCTGTCCCCTGCACGGAGCGGGATGACTTCCTGAGTCTATGAAAACACTCCCTCAGAATGACGTTGCTGAGCTCAGATTGGTTTCGTTTGGGCCGGTGTGTTGTGATTGGCTAAACTGTCGCTCACGTTGTCCGGAAGATTAACGCCCATGACCTTTCCGGGCGAAGCGGGCGAGCATGCCAAATGTGGATAACATAGACGGTGGATACACGTAAATAATGATGTGGAGACTGCAGTATCAGTGAGGCAGAATCAGACCAGAGAAAGCCGCGATGAATAGAGTCAGAGCAGAACCTCACCACACACGGCTCTTAATAAAGGTTTCTGAATGATAATTTGCTTCATTTTTTAACTTAATACACGTTTGTTTTACACAATAGCATCTGACTGGCAACGATAGCAACTGACTGGCTAACTAATGTTATACTCAAACAGCGTTTGCAGGTTACGTTCTTGATCAAATCGAAAATAAAGTCATAAAGCATATATATATGAAAAATACATTTACAACATTAGTACTTTATACAAAATTCAGGTCCCATAATGTTTGTACCACGTTTGCCGTAGACACAAAATAGCCTAACTCGTAGCAGCTAGCCCATAAAGCCTACAAAGCCAGCGCTGGCATTTGAAATGAAAAAAAAAAAAAACAACGCTCCGTCGGTAATTATACATGCAAATACATTTTAAAATGATGAAGTCTTAGCCTACTTACAGGTTGTGGCCCAACAACTGCTGACTTTTAACTGCTGGTTTTAAAGCTGGATCTGCTTCATGATTCCAGAAACAGTTTCTTGTTTACGCTAAGTCCGTGTTGAACTGGTGGAGATTCTGGAAGCTGTCTCTCGTAAATGCGCAGCACAGGAGAGCTGAGTTACCGATCGTCACTTTCAGGAATATAATCAAACACAAATTGTGTCCATTGTTGTCGAAGTATAGTGTCCGATGGGAAAGCCCGAACACAGAAGACCTGACATCTAGCGTGAACACAACTCACTCGACGCATGCCCTTTCCTGCATATTCCGGAGGGAGTGGTTGATGCAAATGTGTGGGTTAGTGACGTACCATAACCCAGCTGTAGTCCAAATCCAGTCGTTTTTGTAGGCAATTATACTTCCTGGTTTATAAAAGACGATATCTGCTTACACTGAACTTTCAGCGCTGCAACTTTGCAGATACTGTTCATGCACCAACAGCAACATTACACACTATTTAAAATCAAAAATGTGAGACAGGAAAAAACCCCCTCTTTAATAGTGAACTACCACTTTCATCTGTGCGCTATTACTTTCTACTTCGTTGATCAGAGTTTCTTGTTAGTTAATAATAGTTACTAGATTGTCAATATTGTGTTACTCATTGGTTCTTGTTTAGTTAATCATTAACGAATGAACCGTATTCTAAAGTGTGTACTAATTTATCCTACACACACCCATACAACATCACATACTTCGAACAGCCACAAAGTACGTTCTTATTCAAAAGAAATACCTGCAGCTATCATGCCATTTTTGACTTGGTGAATAGTTCAATAGAATCAGTTTTTGAACGAATCAGTTAATTCAATGATTCTCTCCAAAAGACATTGGCTGCATCCAAATATCCACACCATTGATTCACTCATAAAGACCTCCATCTATTGGCATAAGAATGTGTAGCCGAGTATAACAATAAAATGTTAGTCTGCCTGCCAATCCATCTCTGTTCATCAATCTCAGCTAGAGCTAAGGCCGATGGTCCAGGCTGGTGTGGCTGGATTTAAGTGCTTTCTGATCCACAGTGGAGTGGATGAGTTTCCTCATGTGAGTGACACTGATCTGCACGCAGCTATGAAACAGCTCCAGGGTACAGACAGCGTTCTGCTGGTGAGCCATCTCATATTCTGCCTGTCCCATTTGATCTGACTTCATCAAACATTTCTGCCATGATGAGCTTCTCATGGCAATGATAAAAGGATGCAACATATTTAGTCACAACAGTTCAGACATTGAATAGGCAGCAATATATATGAATTATGAAAAAAATATTATTTTGCGTATGGAGTTTAAAACAAGTGAAGTTCTACACTAATGATGCACCCATTTGGTAGTTTCATGCAGAGCGAGAAGTCCAGCATTCAGCAGCTGAGAAAGGGGGTATGAGCTTGATCATTTAATGTTAATAAAACTACTGAAAATCATGAACATTTATTATTTTTAAGATGAAAATTTCAGTTTTTTCCTCGTTTCTCAGATCCGAAGTGAATATTCCACCTTCCTGAGATCTAGACCTGATATTATGGAGCTTGAGGCCATCCGTACCGTCACGCAGCTCTGCTTACAGTATAAGTCATGTTATGATGAGACCTATGAGGGTGATAAAGTCCTCAACTTTTGATTATCCAATGACTGTTCTGCAGACCCAATCAAGAAATGACAGGTCAGCTGTTCTGTTCGTATTATCAGAGTGCGATGCCACATTGTGCACCTGTCATCGGCCCAGCCTCTGGAGCTCATTAGGTCAGCAAGACGGGCTGGAGCTCCACTGACTGTGGAGACCACCCATCACTACCTCAACCTGACGGCAGAGAACATCCCAGCACGGGCCACTCAGTTCAAATGCTGCCCACCGATACGAGACACAGCCAACCAGGTATCAGAAAAAAACACATTTCAGCCAATTAAACAGAACAATTGAAAGAAACTGGTTGAAAGAAAAGCTGATCAAAAGAAGTTGGTCAAGTAAATTTTACAGATTCCGTAAAATTTACACTACAACTTAAAGGAGTAGTTCACTTTTAGTAGTAGTAGAACACTAATCAGACCCCATGCCATCCAAGACGTCCATGATTTTCTTTCTTCAGTTGAAACGAAATCACGCCGCTTTTGATGTCAAGTGGTCCAGGATGTTTTCATATAACGCACTTCATTGGGAGCCAAATGGTTCAAGGTCCAAATGTGAGTCTCGCGTGCACTGTCAAACGCCATTAACTGACACCAGACGATGAATACAGGTCTTGAGGATCTTGTATCACGACCGAACAAAGATTTGTCCATTTTGAGCAGGAACTTACGAAGTCATCACAATGACAGAGTAGGTGAGCATTGTGCTTATAAGACTGAAAAATTTTATTTATCTTTCACTGACGGATCGTTTCGTAATGGGACCCTTATTCATCGTCTGGTCCATTTAAAGCCCTTTGAAGCTGCGTTGAAGTTCTCATTGGACCTTGAACCGTTTGGTTCGAGGTGAAGCCCATTATATGGAGATAAATTCTGAAACGTTAAGTCAACGACGTTCATTATCATTCACTGAAGAAAGTGTGACATTGATGACATGGTGTGATAGTCACGCCAACAGTTGTTTTTTAAATAGTGAACTAGCGTCCTCATACATAAGCTACTTTCTTGTGTAGAACACAGAACAGACATTTTGACGAATACACACACTGTCATTTCCTCCATGCTCTTACAAATAATAAGCACCAAAAAATATTTAAAAACATAATCATAAAAGAATCATGCACTATATTTCAAGTCTTCTGAACATCATACAATACGCTGATTTCATACAGTCAGCATTTTGAAATCGCTCCGGTGGGAAGAAAACCGAAAGTGTCGCTATTAATCATAGGAGAGTCGCGAATGCGATGGCGTATTGTTGTGTTTAATGTAGAAATTAGTTATTCTAAAAATGTACATACATTTCTTTTAATACTCTAGACTATATACAGAGAAATTCATTTATAAATAAAATATTTTGTATATATATATATATATATATATATATATATATATATATATATATATAATTCAGAACGTTAAAAAAAGAAGCAAGAACAAACTATATACATATCCTATATAGGATAGTAACATACAATAGTGTAAATGGCAGCAGCAGCTTCAGGTTGGTACTCCAAGGCATTGTTGTCTATCTGTACTTCCGGAATTCTTCCCACCAGAGCCTCGCTTTCGATTTCAAAATGGCGGCTGCGTGAAATCAGCATATGGCTTTGTGAGAGGAACAGACTGAAATGTACATTGTTGACAGTCGGCTGTCAGTCAGGGACTTGAACCCAAGAACTAGATCAGTCCCATTTGTAAATGAACTTCAATGGATTTTGTGAATTGAATCAACTGATTCATTAAAGGGTTAGGTCACCCAATAATGAAAATTCTTTCATCAATTACGCACCCTCATGTCGTCCCAAACCCGAAACACAAATTTTTTAATCTTTTTGATGAAATGAGAGCTCTCTGTCTCTCCATAGACGGCCTATGCAACAGACATTTTGACGCTTCAAAAAGTTCATAAAAAGATTGTAAAACTAATCCATATGAATTATGTGGTTTAGTCCAAAATTGTCTGAAGAGACACGGTCACTTTATATGATGAACAGATTTAAATTCTCTTTTATTCACATGTAAACATCAACTCACACATCCATTATGGTGAACAGAAGCTCAAGCATGTTCGCTTGATGTGTGAGAACCAATTAGATTCATTCTCGTGTGTTATGGATACTTTATGAACTTTTTGAAGCGTCAAAGTGGTAGTTGCATAGGCCTATGGAGGGACAGAAATCTATCAGATTTTATCAAAAAGATCTTCATTTGTGTTCCGGGTTTGGAACGACATGAGTAACTGATGAAAGAATATTTGGGTGACCTAACCCTTTAATGAATCAGTTGATTCAATTCACAAAATCTGTCGAAATTCATTTAAAATGGGACTGATCTGGTTCTTGAGTTCAAGTCCCTGACTGACAGCCGACTGGAGGGGAAGATAATAAGTTATAACTAATAAGTCTTACTGGTTTGGATTTGGAATGACATGAGGGTGAGTAATTAATGACAGAATTTTCATTTTCAGTTGAACTATACTTTAAATTAAAAAAAAATTATATATATATATATATATATATATACACTCACCGGCCACTTTATTAGGTACCCCATGCTAGTAACAGGTTGGACCCCCTTTTGCCTTCAGAACTGCCTCAGTTCTTCGTGGCATAGATTCAACAAGGTGCTGGAAGCATTCCTCAGGGAGTTTGGTCCATATTGACATGATGGCATCACACAGTTGCCGCAGATTCGTCGGCTGCACATCCATGATGCGAATCTCCCGTTCCACCACATCCCAAAGATGCTCTATTGGATTGAGATCTGGTGACTGTGGAGGCCATTTGAGTACAGCGAACTCATTGTCATGTTCAAGAAACCAGTCTGAGATGATTCCAGCTTTATGACATGGCACATTATCCTGCTGAAAGTAGCCATCAGAAGTTGGGTACATTGTGGTCTTATAGGGATGGACATGGTCAGCAACAATACTCAGGTAGGCTGTGGCGTTGCAACGATGCTCAATTGGTACCAAGGGGCCCAAAGAGTGCCAAGAAAATATTCCCCACACCATGACACCACCACCACCAGCCTGAACCGTTGATACAAGGCAGGATGGATCCATGCTTTCATGTTGTAGACGCCAAATTCTGACCCTACTATCCGAATGTCGCAGCAGAAATCGAGACTCATCAGACCAGGCAACGTTTTTCCAATCTTCTATTGTCCAATTTCGATGAGCTTGTGCAAATTGTAGCCTCAGTTTCCTGTTCTTAGCTGAAAGGAGTGGCACCCGGTGTGGTCTTCTGCTGCTGTAGCCCATCTGCCTCAAAGTTATGGATGGGAACTGAAACCGGTTCTTCTTCAGAACCGGTGCCTTGTGAATCGATTCCTTGGAACCATTAGCTTGCCTGCTTAACGATTCCGCTTATCGGTTCCGCTCGTTGTAAATGCGTCATGGCGTCACACACACACGCTATGTTGTTTTGATTCAGAAAGCGGCAAAATGGCTTCAAGGCAGAGGCGGTTCGTCGGTTCATTTTTCCTGCCGACCAACATTTCGTTATTCAAATGTAGGCGCGCGCGCGTGGCAAGCGCGTTCATAGTGTGGCGTGACCACAACATTGCCCTACATCAATGGCAAATTTAACGTAAACGGAACGAAACTGAGCTACTCGTTATTGTGTGGTTGTTTGGATGACGGACCGTTCATCAGTTTGGACCAAAGCAGCGCAAGCCGATCTTCATCATCAGCACTGTTACTACACCGGCAAATCCAGTAAAGAAAACATTTGAATTCGCCACTGAAGTAATAACATCGCTGCGAGATCTAGTGAGAAACATTCACATTTCTCCGTTATTAACGGATCAAACAGCGCTGACGTGGAAACCAGGAAAAAACATTGTGACATGAATGAACTATCCAGTGTCCACAGATCAGGAACACCACCAAGGATTTACTGTATAACACTACTATCTGTAAGTTTGACAGGAATAGTAGGCTATAATGCTTTCAAATAACATCACGTCGGTTGTATTTTGACATTATGAATACAATTGCTGCCCTCAAATGTTAATCTAAACTAAAATAAACCTTTGTTTATAACTACTACAATATTACATTTCATTTTGTCCAAGGAGCTGTTTTGTTTTATATGCTCCCAAGAAAAGTCAAGTATAGTTCCATCATTGCTCAAAGTTAAAAAATATCATACTTTATGATGTTAGTTTTACATAATTTGTGTATACTCTGTGCTTCTGATCAGATATTAAAGCAAGTTCAAACAAACAAACAAATTTGTACTTATTCCCTCACCCAATGAGAATCGATAAGAGAATCGATAAGGAATCGGATCGATAAGCAATATCAATAATGGAAATCGGAATCGTTAAATTCTTATCAATTCCCATCCCTACTCAAAGTTCGACATACTGTGCGTTCAGAGATGCTCTTCTGCCCACCTTGGTTGTAACGGGTGGTTATTTGAGTCACTGTTGCCCTTCTATCAGCTCAAACCAGTCTGGCCATTCTCCTCTGACCTCTGGCATCAACAAGGCATTTCCGCCCACAGAACTTTATTTATTTTAACACATTTATTGTGGTGCTTTTGCACCAACTGCATTGAAAATTGCATCCTTCTTCAAAATTTAGCTTTTTTTGTTCCACAAAAGAAAGTCATACAAGTTTTAAAAAAGGCATACGAGTCATACAAATTGATGTAAATTTATACGAATTTAGTCATGAGATTGACTAAAATAATTTTAATTTTGGGTGAACTATTTTCTGATTGTCCTATGAACTTCCACGAACCGTGATTTTAGTGCATTCTAACTATTAGTAATGAATCTTTTTCTTTATCAGGAGCTCTTGTGGTCTGCACTCAAAGCTGGGGAGATTGATATGGTTGTGTCAGATCATTCACCGTGCACACCTGACCTGAAGTGTTTGGACAGAGGCGATTTCACACAGGCGTGGGGAGGGATCGCTTCTCTGCAGTTTGGTAGGTTGACATTGTAGCCAATACGTTCATACATTCACACGCTGTATGTCTTATGATGGCCAAAGTCCGGTGCACCACAGTGGTCCACCAACAGTTTATCAGACTAATGATTAACTCTTAAGAAACTGACGTTCAAGAGTCAAGTCCCAGATTTGATCTAATTTACAAAAGATCTATAGTCACAGGAATAAACTATGGGATTAGTGTGGATTTCCGCATGAATTGGTCATAAATCTTCATCAAATCACATAAATTGACAAAAGTCAGCTGAAACAAAACACAAACATGGGTGTTCAACAGTGACACTGACAAAATTTACCGGACACATGAAACCAAAATCAGGACATTTTGCAGAGACTTTTGTCTTCCAATTGAAGTGCAACAGAAGTTGGGTGTTGCAACAGGACAACGACCCAAAGACCAGGTGTAAAATCAATAACAGAATGAGATCAGCAGAAGAAAATAAGCCTTTGCGACCCGGTCAGAGTCCTGACCTCTTTAACACCCAAAGCATAATCCTGAATTTAAATTCAGCAATTACAGTTTGCTGTAGGCCTATAGGTTACAAAACAGGGTCAACCCCAGCAAACCAAAAAAAAGACAAAAAGGTTTACGAATATCATTTTAGTAATGTTCAAATTAAAGGGATAGTTCACCCAAAAATGAAGTAAGACCATTCATCTTGGGAACACGAATTAAGATATTTTTGATGAAATCTGAGAGCTGGATCACTCCTCCATACTAGTCCATAGACTTCTTGAGGGATTGAAACTTGGTGGCCTCGAAAAGTAATTAAAGACATCGTTAAAATGGTCCATGTGACTAGTCCATGTGAACACTTTCTGTGCGAAAAGCAAACAAACATAAATAACGACTTTATTTCAACTATTAATTTCCTTCTCTTTGAGCCTCTAGTCAGTTAAACGTCACACGTACTGTAGGCTCAATATTGGCCAACGCTGGTCGTGTGTGATGCGTGTGACGTACAACAACAGATCGCCCAGAGAAGGAAATGAATAGTTAAAATAAAGTCGTTATTTTGTTTGGGGTTTTTTTTCGCACAAAAGTGTTCTCGTCATTTGATAAACTTAAGATTGAGCCACTGTCGTTACTTGGACTATTTTAACGATGCCTTTAATAAATTTGAGGCTGTCAAGTTTCAATCCCTTAAGAAGCCTATGGACTAGTATGGAGGAGAGATCCAGCTCTCAGATTTAATCAAAAATATCTTAATTTGTGTTCCGAAGATGAACGAAGGCCTTACGGGGTTGGAACAACATGAGGGTGAGTAAATACTGACAGAATTTTCATTTTTTGGGTAAACTAACCCTTTAAGATATGAATATTTCATTTCTGACTGTTCTCTAAACATTCAAAACATCCAGTTTTAAAATGTTTGTTTTTTTCTTGGTTATGCGAACGTTAAGGAAACATTCCATTTTAATTATCCTCAAAACATTACCGGAAGCGTCACTTTCGAATGTTCTCTTAAGCAACTCTTAAGTGGTTGGGGAGTAACGGAATACATGTAACGGCGTTATGTAATTAGGATACAAAAATCCAGTAACTGTAATTCGTTACAGTTACATCAAAAAACGTAGTAATCAGATTATAGTTACTTTTTGAAAAAGGTGGGGATACTTTTAGGATTACAATGGTTTCATTTAAAACGAAGTAAATCTGTATTTTGGCATAATAACAACACTATATTAATGACTCGCGACACGAGTCACGTGTGCCACCCGCTGGTGACTGCGTAAAATAACAGCTCTCGACAACAATCTCCTCAGACACCGATTCAATCACTGCTGCTAGAAACGATGATGCCCACAGGTAAAAATGCTTTAATTTCTTGGAAATTTCACTGCTATTTTGTTTTTAAAGAGGAAAATTCCAACAACATGGTTTTACAGTGCAAACTGTGCCTTGTTAGCTAGTTTGTAGCGTTTATTACTGCTTTAAAATTCAATGGTTTGTATGATCGCTGTTGTACGTTTTCTAGCGATGCTGGAATCTGTAGAAATTAAGAGAGTAGCTTTTTTAGGACCTAAAATGTCCTTTCATAATCTTCTCAGTCTCACTTAAGGAGATGTTCGCTGCTAACGTAAGGGAACTCCCACGGCCAACGGCCCAAATTCAGTCAGGCAAATTATGAAAGATCACGGCTTCAGTCAACAGTTTATTTCCTATTTTAAAATAAACTAATTTGTAGACTGTGTGGAATTTTTAAATGTTGTTTTTATTATTTCCTTATAGCCTACATAATACATAATCATCTGTAAAACCATATTGTAGCCACTAGATGTCTATATAGCCCTTTATATAAATATATTTCAGGGATGTGAAATTCTTAATAAGTAAAAGTTTTTTTTTTTTAATAGTATCTGTCCTTGAAGTATCCAAACGTTATCAGTTACATTACTTTCATATTCTGGTACTTGGATTACGATTACTGAATACTTTTTTATGAAGTAATTTGTAACTGTATCGGAATACATTTTTAAAGTAACCCTCCCAAGCCTGTAAAGTAACACTTAAGTAACAAAAGATGTTAGACAAACATCCATTTAAATTGAAAAGTTCCATGAATAATTTATTAATAATGATTTTGTGCAAACGGTTTGAGAACAGTATTAAAGGCCAGGTTAATTAGTTCCAACTTACTGGGTTCACATACTTTTCCCACCCTGAACTGTGAAATATATTAACTGTTATTGCAACTGGGATTAGATACAATGTCATGATCAATTTATTAAAAGAGATATCTATGGTTCTGTATGATTAAATGATCAAATTCAAAGAGTGATTCATGTATTGCGAGTTAGCAAAAATATAATTGGCGTCACTCAAATTTCCATTCACGTTGTTGTTTACCAACAGGTCTATCTTTGTTCTGGACATCAGCTTCTAAAAGAGGATTTTCATATTCTGATGCAGTGAGACTCTTGTGTAAAGAACCTGCTCAACTCTGTCGCCTTGACAACCAAAAAGGGAGTCTCATTCCAGGTCACGATGCAGACTTAGTCATTTGGGATCCAGAAAAAGAGTTCTTGGTGAGAAAGAGAGGGATTCACTCAAGGGAGTTGAGCTGAGATGCTCGAAATGACTGACAGCAAGATAGAACATGCCTGTTGCTATAATTCTGTTTCTCTGAAAATACACTGAGATGCTTTTTGGAGCTTGCAAGTAAATGTGTGTCATTTCATTTCTTAGGTGAAAGAAGAAAACATACATCACAAAAACAAGGTAGGCCAAATTGAACATAAACCAATATGACTTTTCAGATACCGATGAAGGGAATTTTTAACTTTTTCTCTCTTTTTAAGTTGACTCCATACCTTGGCCTTGCTCTGCGAGGGGAGGTGATGGCCACTATAGTCCGAGGGAGGCTGGTTTACAGTCATGGCTCTTTCAGCACTCAGCCTCTAGGGAAGCATCTCTTTATTCAGCACAAGACACAGGCACCACTGTGAACAAAGCACATGAAACACGTTCATTACATCATTTATTTTAATTGATTATTGTGAATGGTTGTGGTATATTCCAAAATGCTTTGGATAACACTTTAAACAAACATTTCAAACAATCATTATTAATAATAATACATTTCATAATTAGCCTAACATTTCAACATGAAGGGATAGTTCATCCAAAAATTTAAATTGTCATAATTTACTCCCCCTCATGAGGTTCCATTACGTCTTATGTTTCTTCTGTGGAACATAATAGAAAATATTTGAAGAATATAACTAAACAGTTTCTATTCTCATTGTATTCTCAAGTTATCATGAGAATTGTATGCTAATGTTTAAAGGGGATGTCATAACAAATGTCAGTAGACCAGTAAGATTGCACAAATTATGTACAAAATAAATAATCAACAGCTATCGAACAGTATTCAAGGGATGTTCCAGATTAGAGAGCAGACGTCACTTAGGAGGAACATTTGTTTTTTAAAAATACATTTATAAGAACAAATTCTAAATATCACTGCATCAGTGAAGTTATGAAACAGCTGCAGTGAAGAGATGAAATCATGTTCAACAATGAGTAAATTTAAAGGACTATTTAAACTGAAGATATTAAATACGAAAAGGACTTGAGGTGATAGATAGTATTGTATACAGGTTCCTTAGTCTACATATTTAGTTTAGTATGGAGGAGGTGTTATTATTTGATTTGCTATAGATAGATAGATCAACTTGTTTTGTATTTAATTAAAAGATAAAGATAGAGATGGGGGTAGGAGTTGAAAAGTTTGTTATGAACTTCTTCCTACTCCTTTTGAACATGGGACATTCTAATTTAAATTACTTACAATCATTTTGAAAGATTGTGCTGAGAAGTACAAGATTTAAATTTTTATGTATGCATGTGTCTGTATATGTATATCTTATATATATATATATATATATATATATATATATATATATATATATATATATATATAATCTTTATATGTTAAAAAAAAAAATAACATCCATTGCATTTTTGTCCATACAATTACATTCAATGGGAACCAAAACTTTTATTCTTCAAAATATCTTTTTAAGTATGCAACCTGTTTCATGGAATTTTGGAGCAGGTTCTAAAGCTGAAATTATGTTTATAATTGTTATGGAATTTGGGGAAAACAAACAGTACATAAATTTTAAATATATTTTTAAGCTATTAAAATACAGAATTAAATATGAATATGGTGCATTTTTTGTCATTTTCATTAGTTAATTAATGAATATTGTTAACTTAGCTCTATTGCAATTGTATATTTCTTCAGGAAATGTAAATACAATTTGATTGCATCACTGCAAAGATAAGTAACTAATGTTTAACCCAACTTCAGAGCAAAACAGTGAATTTTAAAGATGGTTTTACTGATTTACATGCAAAAATAAATGAATAAAGAATTTTGAAAATGATTTATCTGTGATATTAAACTGACATTTGTGGTGTGCTGCTGTTTTTAAGAGCAGACATGGTCAAAGTATTATATACACTATGCTCAACACTGTAAAAAATGTCACTGCTATTTCATTAAAAACATGGTAACAATATTACACATAATATTTTTGAGCAGTTAAGGCTTGATTTATTTGATGGAATCTACCTGAATAAATCATGTAAATCCCCTTAATTACTTAGTCTGACACAATGAATTTAAAAATTTTCGTGAAACATGCTTTTTAAATTTTAAGTTGACGCTCAAAAGTGTGTGAATTATAATTATTGAAAATAACCTATTTGACTGAGTTATTGCATTATTAAAAGACTGTTTGCCACTAGCACAGCACATTTCCAAACATGTTACTACACTAACTTTGTAACAAGGTTTTAGATTATCAATCAAAGCAACATGTTTTAGTATATCAATACCTGCAGTTATTCACAACCTTACTATAAGCCCTACTATTCTGCACAATGGACTCTTTCAAATGTCAAACATAACTGAACATTAAACATTAACAGATGTTTCTCTTTACTCAAAAACACATAAAATAACACTTAATTTCAATATTTCCTCTCCATCACCAGCCATGTGCAAAGCATGCTGGGAACTAAATATGGTGTCTCTAAATAAAACTGCATTATTGACCTAATTCTCTTAAAATAAATTGGTAGCCCTTTTCCCTTGTATCAGATCCATGTATCAGCTTAATCGGTTCCACAATTCAATCCTCAAAATTGTGTAAGTTTCCTAAAAAAAATAGGAAAATGTATCTCTTGGTTTTATTAGTGAAATGTTCTCAATATTTTCTATACAACACTGAACCACAATTTTCTTAATAAAATATACAGAATATTTTTAATTATCACCTTACATTCACCTTATCACCTTAATTATCAATTATCAACTTTTTAATGAAAATCACAAGACCCATGATTCATTTTTTACAGTTAACATTTAAAAGATGCTGCTGGAATAATAAATTAATGCTTTTGCCATTAAAAACGATTTAAAGGTAGTAGTTCACTTTTAAAAAAACTTTTAATGATAATTTACTCACCCCCATGTCATCCAAGATGTCCATGTCCTTATTTCTTCAGTTGAAAATAAATTAAGGTTTTTGATGAAAACATTCCAGGATTTTTCTCCATATAATGGACTTCAATGGAAACCAAATGGTTCAAGGTCCAAAAGACAGTTTCAGTGCAAACTGCAAACTGTTCAGAAGGGCTTTAAACCATAAGGGTCTTATCAAGCGAAACGATCGCTTATTGGAAGTTTAAGTTTTATAACTTCAAATGGTCGCCTTGCTCTGCTCTGTGATGCACGTTGTGACTCTCCTGTTCGAACTCGTTTATCAAAATGAACGAATCTTTTTACGTGTCATTGAACGAGTTCGAATAGGAGAGTCACGACACGCGCATCACAGAGCAAGGCAACCATTTGAGCTTATAAAACTTAAACTTTGTTTGTTTTTTTTTACTCAGCGATCGTTTCGCTTGATAAGACCCTTATTAATCGTCTGGAATAGTTTAAAGTCCTTTGAACAGTTTGCAGTTTGCACTGAAACTTTTGGACCTTGAACTGTTTGGTTCCCAGTGAAGTCCATTACATGGAGAAAAATCCTGG